>ML781180.1:277450-303030 GCA_009831015.1 Picea engelmannii | reverse complement strand
CCAAACAATTATGAAAAAGCTAGTGTGCCTAATAAATGTAATGTTTTGATAATTATTAATAATAAATACATCGTTGGTTGCTAGATGGACAAGGACAAGATTTATAGGGGGCTATGATTCCACAAGAGAGAGGGCTTGAGGGGTTATTTAAGTGCTTATTTATTTTATATTACCCATTTTGTGTAATGGGGGGGGGAAATCATTTACATGAGATCTTGGGGGAACGTCAAGAGGTTCTTGATCCCCATGATTTACATAAACCCATCCCTGGTCTATTGGGGGTGTTCGTTCTCTCTCTCACTCTCATTCTCGTTCCGGTTTTTTTGTTGGTATCCTCACTCGTTCACTCACTCATTCATTCATGTGTTCATTCATCCAATTTTTTCATTTTTCATCCTCTTTCGTGGAGTCTGCACTCCATTCTTTTATGTCACCCACTCATCTTTCCTCATTTTCGTGTCTTGGATTGGGAAAGGAAGATGAATTGTTGAAGAACAACCAGAGTTGTTGGTTGTATATATTGTTGGTGTAATCCAGCCATGATTTGAGGCCTGCATGTTTGAGATGCTTGGTCTGTGTCCAGCTTTGCTTATAACTACGATTCTTGAGAGTCTCAGCATGGAGATTCTGGAACAGTTACATTGGAGCCCTGAAAGGTGAAGGACTGCCTGAGGGACTGCGTGGCAGAGAAGAGTGGAGGTCCATTCTCTTGGGTGGGGCAGGTTGGGTAGAAGAGAGTTGGGTACTTGGATTGTTGTGAGTGTTGGAGAAGCCTGTGAGAGCTTGAGTGGTGATTGGTTTGGGAAGCCAAGTAACACTCTGGAACCATCCTTGTGGATTCATAGCCCTGGCTCGGGGGTGACATTATTGTTGAGACTTGGAACAACAGTGTCTATGGTTGGGTGGGTCATCCCTGGTCTGTCTTCTTTATAAATGATAAGTTCTCTCTATTATGGTTTCCTTTGCTTCTATATTTATTTTTGTTGCGTAAATGATTATATCTGAGATTTATACTTATAATATGTATGCTTACTAGTTAATGTTGTGTATGGTATATTGTGCATGTCTTTTATGTTGTAGTGTGAATCTTAATCATTGCATGTATGTATTCCATGTTTCTTTATTAATTAATTGTTATCAGAGATTCGAAATCATCCAAGAGGTGTGTTCTTGGTGTGGTATGCCTAGCCTATGGGAGGTTGGGTATGTTACAGATTGGTAATAGAGAAGAATTGTAGTGGCATTTCCTAACTTGGGTGGTTGGGGACGTTACACTTTAGATTTTAGAATATGCACAACTAATACATTATTACAAGTTTCAACTATTATTGTTTAGGTTAAAATTAATTATGTGATATTAAATATATTTGAGAGTTTCTTACTTAAAAAATATACATAATCACTTCTCTTTAGATTTTAGAATATGCAGAACTAATACATTATTGCAAGTTTCAAGTGTTTCATTTTCACTTTGCGTTGATAGGAGTATGGATTTGAACTTGTGACCTCTAAGGAGGAAACACATGTTCTTAACCATTAGACCCACTCATATTGTATACGAAGACAAAAATTAATAAACATATATTAATAACTAAAATGCTAAACATATATTAATAAGATACACATATATGAGGAATTAATAAACATATATAAACCAAAATAGAAATTAGTAAGCATATATATAAACAAAGATAGTACATATTTTAAAAATCATATATATAAACCACGACAAGAATTAATAAACATATATTACATGGAAACATTTATAATCAAACAAATGAAATGAAGAACTTATAATTAAATTAAATATTTATAATTAAATGGAACATATAAATGAGGCATTTATACTAAAACGAAACATAACAAGTGAAATTAGCCGCAAAGTTGTCTCTTATAAACATGTTAATGTAATAGTTGTTGGTAATATTAAGTGAAAAGTTATACTTGCTTGAGGTGAGAGTACAAATATTAAGCAGCGCATGATACTAGCGTGGAGGTTTACAAGCCCGGATACTAACTTTGGAGGGATGATTTACAGGGATTACCGGAACAAGTAACCATTGTTTTCTTCTTGGGATAGGATAATCCCTTTCAATTGGCTAGATTATTTTAAGGATATATTTCCATAAAAGGAGAGATTATTCCAAGGGGATATTTCATCCATAGAAGGAAGTTGATTCTCTAAGAGAAGAAGGAAGTCGATTCTCTAAGAGAAGAAGGAAGTTTCTCCCCGGAAGCCAATTCGTTGAACCTTATTCTCAAGACCCGAAGTAGTTAGGGTCATGACCGAACTAGATAAAGAGAAAGAAGGTTTGAGTTAGTGGATTAATGGTTAGAGGGTGTGTTGGTTAGTGGGTAAATGATGAGGGGGTTAGTATATTAGTGGTTGTGGTTATTTTGGGTTACGTATTAAGGGGTTTATGGTAGTGGGTCGGAGTTAGTGGATTGTGGATCATGTTTAACTTAAATTTATGAGGTTAGTATGTTAGAAGGTAGGAGTTTAATGACTTGGTAATTAAATATAGCAAATAAATTAAGAAGTTGGTGAGTTATTTTTACTCTTAACCATGAAACTTTATACCAACCATATAACTTTCCACTATCCAAGTATGCATACTTTTCACTACTTCTTGATCTAGAGTTATGAGGTTATATAACTAATTCAAATTTGTATAGTTTATCTCTGATAAGTATACGAGGAAATTTTGATATATTAATTAACACAATTATTGAGAGGAATTTATTATTCATAATCAACATAAATTTTACATTATAATAATAATTTGAAAAGTGGATTAATTTGTAGTCAATGTGCTTTGACTTTTAAATAATTTGCAATTTTTTCACTTTATGCTATAAAGTTTTCAAAAGTCTCCAAAAATTTATCTATTAAATTGATTATTTTTTAAATTGAAAAATAAATTTCAAATTTTCTAAATACAAATTCCTATTTTGTGATTGGTTGTTAACTATGATTAGACAATTTTTATGTGGTTTTACACTTAAAAAATAATAAATAAATAAAAACTAAAAAATCAGACTTCTCATATGTCCTTATTAGTCCATGCATGGGACTATAGCAATGAGTTTGCTTTTGATGTGACATTGATGTGATATTAATTTGTTTTTTACCATAAATTTGTGTATGCAATGTAATGTTTAACATAGGAAAACAAATATGTATTTTTTTATATAATAAAAATATTTGTGTTTCTCATTTCTAATTGGTTGATAGAATTGAAGTGTTATTGCTCCCTTCACATCTTTCAATATGTAGAATTAATTACATAATCGATGAATTTCACCAATCACCACATCTAAATATAAAAAGTTGTACTATGTATTTATTATTATGCATTATTATATTTATATTATATTTATTATCTAATATATTATTTATTATTATATTTACTATCTAATATATTATTTAGATTATATTTATTATGTAATATAATAAATATTATATAAAAATATATATTATTAAATTTGAAAGGTTTATTTTCAAAAAGAAAAATTGAATATTTTTAAAATGCAATTTGAATTTGGCTAGCATATCTTAATTGGAAGGAAATTTAGGTTAATCCCAAAACTATACAACATCCACATTAAAGTAAAAATGTGGTCAGAGATCCTGGCCAATACGGCATATGACAAATCTATAAACTAAGTGTCATGGAGCAGCACGCCTTCCTCCATTCTTTGTGAGTCTAGGTCAAATTCTTTGAATTCCAATCTTTCTGAAGGTAAAGTTATCAGTGTTAATTTTTTTGATTTAAAATATTCACAAATTGATTTCTTTTAAGACTATGAAACTAGCCCCTAGTTAACATATTGTTCATGTTTCACAGTAATCATCATCATCAATAATTATAGGGTGTTCGCTATCATCTCCATTTCCAAATCTACTTGGCAGGGACTAAGTTGTCATGTAGCCCTTGTTTTTATATGGAGTGAAAGAGATAGTCACTTACGGGATTGTTACATATGTCGAAAATGAGTCTAACTCGCCAGTAATGGCACTTTCAACGTCAATGGGACACAGTTTGTTATAATTACATTTAATATATGTTGCCAAATCGGGTAACAAGGGAGCAATTAGTATGGAAACTAGTTGTGGATGGTATTATGATGATTTTGTCAAAGATGATCGTGGTTGTGGTGCATGGGAAGGTATTTAACTATTTTTTGCATATCTCGGTAACTTTAAAATTTGTAGGTGAGTGATGACTGCTACTTAATTTTTAAAACCTATCAAATTGATAGGTGGATTAAAATTTATCCATATATATAACTCCAATATATGAGACAAGAAATGTAAGCATTTCCAAATTGGATTACAAAAAATAAAAAATAAAAAAAGCCAACAATTCCAGTGGCTAAGACTCCAAGTCTTCGAGATGAGACTCTGAGACTCCACCCATAGTGCTCACACTTTGACTTGTGAGACAAGCGCAAACTACACCACCCACAATGTTGATACTGCGAGATATGCACAAACTACACCCACAATGAGTCTTTGGGCATGCTAGAAAAACTCCATCTCCATCGCACGTCACATCATGCAAATTGCAATCCCACAAGCTTGAAGCCTAAAGGTTGAGAATTACATCATGCAAATTGCAATCCAACACTTTGCACGCTAAACCCTAAAGGTTGAAGGATGAAGGTTGAGATTCACGTGACACGCCCACACCCATGGGCCATCGATATGTTATATAAAATACCAACCTATGTGGAAAGAGTACTCAAATTGAAGGGTCTTTTTGTTGTCCAATAGAAATAATAGAAGTGACTTTTCTGTTTGATTTTGAGATTTTTTAAGTAATTTCTTTAGTTTTGGTAGTAGATAATATTGAAGCCTCAAGGAACCATCATTAAAGGGTAAGATAAGAGTTCTTGTTCTAATTGTTGATATTGAATGTTTTAAATCGAATATGTCTAGAAGCACATGGCCTACTTTGGGAGATTCACCACATAGAAATCAGATAGTGATGGTAAAGATAGTAGATTGCCCATGCTACTACCCAATGATTTGAAATCTAGCCACCTCGGGAACAAAAATATACTCAGATAGTGTTGCTTCCTCGACCTCTCTTTGTTTTTTCTATTCTTCCTCTTCAACTTCTTTTCTCCTTTTGTTTTCTTCCTCTTCAGCAGTTGTCAGCCTAATTTATTTTCATAAATAAGACACTTATCATGTCAATCTAGGGTTGGTAAACTTGCAAGGCACAATCACTGTATGTGAGGGAATTAGCTTCGAAATTGAGATACAATCCTTTAAGAAAGAAATCAAAACTTGAAAATAATCAGCAACTACTCTTTGAAATATAGAAAGTGCAATCTAACTTGATCTTAAAAAAATATATAATTCCTTCAATCTTAGGTTGTCATAGTTCCACTGGTAGAAAAACAGGTTGCAAAGTGAAATGTGCCACAATGGTTGTGAGCTCTTTGCAACAATACTCTGTCAACTAGTGAAGTTAAAGGTTTAAAAGAATGCTTTAACAGACATGTAGAACGAAAAGACTAACAAAACTTGAATAAAATCTAATTCCTTCAACCTTAGGTTTTCACAATTCCACTAGTAGAAAAACAAGTTGCAAAGTGAAATGTCCCACAATGGTTGTGAGTTCTTTGCAACAATACTCTATCAACTAGTGAAGTTAAAGGTTTGAAAGAATGTCTTCACACACATGATAAATGAAAAGACTAACAAAAATTGAATAAAATATAATTCCTTCAACCTTAGGTTGTCACGGTTCCATTAGTAGAAAAACAGACTGCAAACTTAAATGTGCCACAATGGTTGTGAGCTATTTGCAACAATGCTTTGTCAACTAGTGAAGTTAAAGGTTTGAAAGGATGTCTATGAAATGAATCAAAATAAAATCTAACTTTTAAATCATCTACAAATTTCAAATGGAAACTAAAATAAAATATACAATTTAAATTTAAATATTGGAGTGTTGTTATATAAACAAAAGAGTAAAACAAATTACCAGAGAAGAAGATGCAAAAAACAAAGCATGTGCACAACAATGTATAACAGTGACATGGACCAAAGCAAGGGGGCCCTCCGGGCCTGGTTCATGCACAAAAGACAAAGAACACTAACTGAAGAAAATCAGAGCTCTTGTTTTAAGCATCAAATTGTTTCACAACTAAGTTTCAAAGAGTTGTTTCTACAAATCGAATCCCCTTCAAGCTTCAAAGTTTATCTTATTTATACAAGGTGGGATGTAACAACTAGCCTAAAAATACTCTCCTGGAGTAATGAAATAATTGATCAGATCCTAAATGTACTATTTTGACCTTGATTTGGTATCTAATTGGAGAAATCAACTGCAACAGAAAATGTGGGCATTTCATCTTTAGAAAAACAACCATATCTCTCGTCCCCGAGGTGTGGAATAGTTGGTGATGGAGTGTGTTGTTAAGGCACTCTATGATGTTAAGTCACCGGTTCGAAACCTGCGGGGACAAAAAATCCAACCATGTTAAGGGTTGGTGTGGCTCAGGTCAAGTGCGATCCCTGGATGATTTTGACAGCTTATTAATTATGGTCATCAATACTTATTTGTACACATGTCACTTCTATTAATTAATTTAGATATTAAATAAATATATAATCAGAGTTTGAAATATTAAAATTAATTATTAATTTTAATATTTCAAACTCTTCTATTAATAATTAATTTTAATATTTCAAACTCTTGTTACTATATTTATTTAATATCTAAAATAATTAATAGAAGTGACACTAATAGATGTGGCATGTAGTCCCCAAGGTGTAGGACAGTTGGTGACAGAGTGTTCTGTTAAGGCACTCTGTGATGTGAAGTCACTGGTTCAAAATCTCTGGGGACACCAAAAATCCAGTCATGTTAAGGGTTGGTGTGGCTCAGGCCGGGTGCGATCCTCGAGTGGTTTTGACATCTTAGCTGCCCTGAGTCGTGGTTTCTCAAGCCATGGGCTAGTCCTGCAGGTCACGAACAAACTAGCAAACAAAAAAAAAATGTATGTGCCATGTGTGCAAATAAGTATTGATGGCCATAATTAATAAGGACACGTGGAAAACTGATTATTTTTTATTTTTAAAATTATTTTTTTTAATCTGACAATTAAGTGTAAAACCACATAAAAATTGTCTAATCATAGTTAACAACCAATCACAAAATAAGAATTTATATTTAGAAATTTAAAATTTATTTTTCAATTTAAAGAATAATCAATTTAATAGATAAATTTTTGGAGACTTTAGAAAACTTTATGGCAAAACATGAAAAAATTGCAAATTATTTAAAAGTTAAAACAAATTGACTACAAAGAAATTACAATATACTCTTGGCAGGTAAAATAAATGAAGGATATATTTATTATAATATATTAATAAAAAAGGTATTTATAATTAAACGAAGCATATAGTTCTAAGAGAAAGGAGCCACTCTTCCTCTTGTGTGTGGTGGCTAGGGTTAACCATGGTCACTCATTGCCTTTGTGTGAGCCGGGCCTGCAGCTTGTATCTCTCTTCCTCACCGGCCATGGTTACGGCTTCGACCATTTCTGCGGGTGCCCCAAACAGTCGGGCCATTCTTTACATTTATGTGTCCAGGCCAGTTTCTGTTTCGCAGTTTGGTGCCTCTTTTAGAGATGTTGTTCAACGGGTCTCTGCTCCTTCTTATTCATCTCTTCTGGTTCAGGAAGCCCCTCCCTTGGTCATTCCCATTGGACAAGATTCTAAGGAAGAGGAAGAATATTACATATCTGTGAGTTTGGTTTGGCGTTTCAATGGTTTTTGGCCAAAGTGAGTTGATCTCAACAATTAGATATCGGCTACCTGGATCCCTATTATGGAGCAGCAAACTTTCATTCATCCTTGTGCTAAAGGATTCTTCATTGTTGAGTTCGACATTGAGGAATATCGGGATCTAATTCTCAACTCAGGTCCATGGTTTTGGGGTGACTTGGGTTTGTGCATGAAACCATGAACTCATTCTTTCAATCCAACTACTTAAATTCTTTGTTCAACTCTTGTTTGGGAGAGGATTCCCAACCTTCCCTTGCATTTTTTGGGTTTACCCTCTCTTGAAGTCATTGGTTTGTCTTTGGGAAAGTTCCACTTTGCATGACGTGAAAGTAAAAGGCACAACACTTCCACTTTTTCCCATATCTGCATGGAATTGGACTTCATTAAAGGATTCTCAGCTAAAGTTATTATTACTAGTAAAAAATATTCTTGGTCTTAGGAACTAGACTATGAGAGAGTTTCCTTGTGTTGCAGATCTTGTTTTGAAACGGGACATCTTGCAACCCATTGTCCCAAAGGGCCTAAGAAGAATAGAAAGATTTGGAAATCCACTTGTTGGGTAGGATCTAATTACGGTCATCAAGTAATCTCAAAGGACTGCAGACATCCCCCTCAAGTCAACAAAAAGTCGTCTCATCCAGATCCTCTTCTTCATCCAACTCTGTTATCTCAAGACACGAGCCCGTAATCCATTCAAAAGTTGTCGAAAGAGGCATCTTCCCCTCAGGTTTCAGATGAGGGACTTTGAATCCAGTCTTCTCCTCAGCCATCAGCTAGTTGGGCAGGTTAGGTTGATGATGTTGAGGTATCGAATGAAGAAAAAATAGAAGCTCCAAATCAAGACAATCCAAGAAATATAAGCATTACAAGTACCTCAACCTCTACAAATGAAGTTTGGATGGTAGTCGGAAAGAAGATGAAATCGCATGCGACATCACAACCAATGGTAACATGAAGTAAGACCCGCAAGTCAGCCAAAAAGGGTCCAACTCTTCCCCAACAAGTTAATTTAGATGCAGTGTGTCTTTACTTTTATCCTCAAAGTATTTTTCCGAGTGTATTCGGTAAGGTTGTTCTATGTGAAGTTTTCATTTCAGTAATTGAAACAACCATTAGTAGCTTGTAGTAGTGGTTTAAATGAGACCCGGGATTGGCCTGAATTTTGAAAGACTTTGTAACTCCTCAACAGTTTTGACCCCACCCTTTTTATAATACAAATTTCCCATTTTTTTGTAAACAAAGGATATAGCCTTCTACGGGGTGTAGATCAGTTGGTAATGGAGTGAATTGTTAAGGCACTTTGTTATGTGAGGTCATCGAATTGAAACCTCGACTTACTCGTGAGTCATGTTTGAGGCATGTGCCATTACACCTAGAATCCCATGTGTCGTTACACGTGAAGGTTATATTGGTAACAGTCTCCTATGTCACGTGAATACAACACTGGCCTACATATAAACATAGTCATAGTCTAACTGTTCTACGTTTTGGTCCTTTTCCGGGGATATTTTATGTTTAATTTTGCTAGAAATCCAGCGAGAAATTGTTGGATCTGCAAATTTGAGTGGTTAAATCTGTATAATGTGAGTGCCCCATGAGTTTTTCAACACGTTGAATCCATTTCTGCATTCAGAAATACAATTTAAACAACAAAAAATTATAATTTTGTGCAGAATTATGTGGACGGATTACGACGGAAAAAACCAAAACATAGAAAAATTAAACAACGCCTATAAACATATATTTACATTAAAACATATTTTAATATTCCTCATTTATTAAACATTCAAAAACTATTAAATTTAAATATTCTAATAATATTGTTTATTGTGCTTCATTTATAAAACAGATTGAAGCATATAATAACAATATGTGTATATCGTCCCCGAGGTGTAGGACAGTCGGTGATGGAGTGTGTTGTTAAGGCATTATGTGATGTTAAAGTCATTGGTTTGAAACCTGCGGGGACAAAAAATCCAACCATGTTAAGGATTGGTGTGGCTCAAACCGAACGCGATCCCTGAGTGATTTTGACGACATAAATGCCCTTAAGTCGTGGTTTCTCAGCCACAAGCTAGTCTCGAAGGTCACAGACAAACAAGCAAACAAAAAAAAAACAATGTATATATATCAAACAAATCGACACATATAAATAGATTGAAACAAATATAAAATGAAGCATAATAATGAAAGGAGCATTTATAATATATTAATAAAAAAACATTTATATTAAAAGAAGCACATTAAAAATATACAAATGGAAGCATATTTTTACGATCTATATAATTTTAATGTGTTTCATTTATTTGTTAAATAGATGGAAGCATATAAAATTTAAATATCCTTATAATATTATTTTATAATATTATTTACAATTAGATTGGTAGATATAAAATTAAATAAATGAGTGTATATAAACAAACATATAAAATTAAAATAATTTCATTATAATGATTGATGTATATCAATATTTTTTTTCTCGGAGAAAGCAGTTTTTTTTGGTATTCAATTGAATTAAAGAAAACTTTTTATTATATATAGGTTTAAAGTTATTATAATAACACTTATCTATATCATTTTTAAGAGAAATAAATCTAGTAGATAGGATAACAATCATTCCTCACAACCATCCAAGCTATACTCAATTGACATCAATATATATCAACATATATAAACATCAAAAACATATATAAACATCAAAGCATTTTAAATATATTAGTATTTAATTAGAGGGAAAAATGACCTCCCACATTTGGAGATATGGAAACAAGCGATGAATTGATTTAATTAGAGGGGAAAATGACCTCCCACATTCGGAGATACAACAACAAGCGATGAATTGGAAGTGGGGACAGAAATGTTGATATCCACCATTAGCTTAATCTCTACGCACCAAATATTACACATGCCACCCAAACATTGTCATCATAGCGATATGAAACGCCATGATATGTACGTGCAAGCAAGTTATTGTGTTAAATCTTAATCATTTATGACGACGACGAAGCATATTAGATTTTTATTTAATCTTTATCTAAAAAACATATCTATTATTAAAATCATATTTATTATAACACTTTCCAATAAATGAATACCTATCAATATTAAAATCATATTTATTATAACACTTTCCAATAAATGAATACCTATCGATATAAAAATTAGTTTCTACATTAAAAATAATAAAGTATAACATATATAACGTTATAATAATATCACCAGAAATGATAAACCAAAGCCCCTCAAGGAAAATGATGAACAAGATTATTCCTTTGTTAAAAATGGCATATGAGTGTGTCAATCCATCACCACACAAAAGAGGCCAATAGTTGTGGTCATAATAATAATACCACCAAATCCACCCATACTACCTTAACACACTCACACTTTCGAAACCATCATGTGATTGATTTAAAAAAATGCATTGAAATCCTTCTTCGTGGATAGGATTTGTTATATTTTTAAAAGAGATTTTTTTCCCTTAAATTTTAAGTTAGTTTTTATTGAATGAGATAAAACACCATTGCACTTGAATTTAATTTATTTTTTTTGGTTATTTATTTGAATTTTGATTATTTTTCCATAGTATAATGTGTTAGCATTTTGTAAATTTTTTCTGGATGATAGACAAACAACAAAGTTAATTGTTTCAACCTACTTTAGAGCTCGGCACTAGCTTGCTCAGTTCAGAGAGGGTTGTCTCGTGTCCCTTGATATTTTTTTGGAAATCAGTGGCTAGATTCAGATTGTTTTGGGTTTTTTTTATAAAGTCGTTGGCAAGGAAGGGGAGGGACACTCAGGGCTATGGAGTCAAAATTATGAAAGTGAATGAAAACAATGGTTGGCCGGTAGAACTCTCCAGAGGATAAAGGCTAAATGAGGCAATGAATCTGAGTTATAAAATGATTTTAAGCAGAGTGTAGAAGAAGGAGAAAACAAATAACTACATCAGAGCATTACTGAAATGAATTATGAATTAACTAGGAAGAAAATTACAGAGTTTAAATTGTTTAAGCCGAGAGCATCACAAGATGAATTCAGGGCCTTTAACTCTCCAATTTAAACAAAAGTAAATGGAAATGGAAATAAAGAACACAGGAAATACATACAATGAAAGGAGACAAAACTCATATCACCACCATTAGAATCTTTTCATAGAGACTTCAAAAGCTTCTGCATATGTATTCAATTCAGCTCCATAAAATTACAATTGAGTTCAAAACTACTCAAAAGGTTCCCTTGCACTTCTGTCAACGTTAATAAATTCAGAACCTCTAGTAATTATACAATTCGATTACAATGGTTGAAACTGAAACGTTTCAGCTTCTAAAACTGACTACAATAATTTCAACTGACAATCTCGGCATGTGAACCGATTTACAATGATTAACCAAAAATGTTTCATAAACTAACGGATGATTCCTCCGACTGCTCGCTTTTTGTCCTCGTCATTTGTCTTTCTCCGAGATCCTATTGAACTCACCAATCTGGTGACACCTGGAGGCTATTTGTTGATCCCTGGAAAACTGCATTTTGTCTTGCCTAGCCGCAGGATCTCCTTCCACTGTGATTCAAAGGGAATCTCGTAATCCATCAGTTCTTTTATCAGGATCTCCAAGTCGATGCAAGTAGCATAAGTCATAGTCGGCAGCCCAATCTTTATTGTCTTAAACTGATTTAAAATCTCAAAGTCTCTAGCCAAATATTCCACCAAACTTGGTCCCTTCAGGTTCTCCTCCAACCCTTCAAATTTGGAATGATCCATTCTACACTGGGTGAGGAGAGAATTGTATTCCTCTTGATCGTATAATTTCCCTTTGCCATCCCAAAACGATGGGAGGACCTTGATAAACAATTGTTCAAATGTATCCTTAATTCTTGTATACTCTGTTCCATATGTACGGCTTTGGTTTGAACTGACTTGAGTAAGTTGTGCTTAGCAATGATCCTCCTAGCCCAAATGATCAGTGTAGTTCTATCCTTGACCCCAATGGTCTGAATTTCAACAGTGGGAACGACATTTAGCAAATTTATAGCATTATGGGCCCATTCTGAGGGATTTTCCACAAGTGTCTCATTTACAATAGTACACCTGCTTTGGGCAGTGATAGCCATGTTGTCTTTGTCATTTATAAAATTCAATTACACCCTGAAATTAGCAGATTCAGCAGCAATAGCATCCCAGATTACATGTTTAGCTCACTGCAAAAGTACTTTACCTCTCAACCTTGTCTTCAGCTTGTTTACCCTCTCTTGCAAATCCTGATTTTCCTTTTGGACTTGTGTAGTGTCCCCAAGGCTGAGCCCTGTCATAGATCATGTTCTGAAAGGAATTGTAATTATGTTTTATAGGCTGGTGAGACAAGTTTTTATAAGCTGGTGGCTTATGTGTTTGTTAGGCCAGGGAGTCTAAGTGTTGAAGGCCAGGAGTCTATTGTTGTATATGTAATCATGCAAAACAATTAATAAAAATTTGTAAACACCGCCAGGTGCAAACTGACCACGATGAATGAGTGAAGGGGGACTAAGCATCCATAGAGAGGACAAGGAATTTGAGGCTGGAAGGTGGGAAAAGGGGCTAAGTATTTAGCCTAGGGGGCTTAAGCCTGGGAATAATATTTTATTATTATTCCAAAAGAACATGTGCCATTTATATTTTTATCCTAAGTTCCTGACCAAGGGAAGGTGATGTGTGCTGGTGGAACGCATGCAGTCTCCAGGGCGACAAGTGTCGACCCTGGTGCATGCGAATAAAATGACCAGGGTGGACCGTGAGGGGGTTCCTTCTCCCATTTGATCGGACTGCCTGAGCGTGTATGGGCTTTGAGCAGTACGACTGACCCGAGTTTTGCAGAGAACCTTCGTGCGTCCCTATGATCCGAAAATTATGTGTCTGACTCTGAGAAAACCTGTGTATACCTCCATACTGAACCAGAAGCCTGTGATCGATTCTGAAAGAGTCGGTTTCACCTCTGTTTTGAACCAAAAAATCCCGTGTTATGTCTGGAGAATCTGTGTGCATCCATTGCCCAAGATCGATCCTATGTGTAAGATCTCTATTCCAAAGCCATGACCGTGAGATCGATTTGCCATCGTTGAACCAGTTTGAGGAAGCTTGTGTCTATTTCCCATGGGTTGTTGTGGCCATGCAGTGCTGGACTACATATGGCTTGTGACCAGTTGTGAAACTCTCTCTCTCCAGGCGAGAGTAGTGTTGAGGTTGGATGAACAGGTGGTTTTGGCCTATGAGCGTCTCTCTCTAGAGGAGAGAGTGCACAGAGGAAGGAGAGGACTCCTG
Source organism: Picea engelmannii (assembly GCA_009831015.1). NCBI lineage: Eukaryota > Viridiplantae > Streptophyta > Pinopsida > Pinales > Pinaceae > Picea > Picea engelmannii. The sequence continues at coordinate 288,925 of ML781180.1, read as the reverse complement.
GAAGGAACCCTGTAGCTGCCACAGATTCCGGAGACTTCCGGTCTAGTCTGTTGCTGTAACCCAAGGCAAGGGAGGTTAGTAGTTGAAGGACTGTCCAGGTGACAGAGAAGGTGTATACTCCTGGGCTGGAACAGGCATGTGGGGAATGAGGGTTTGTGGGCAGTGAGCGTGAGAGGTTCCTAGGAGAGAATCCCATCCTTGTGGTTGTGTGTTGTTTTCCCTATAACCTCAGCCGAGCCTAGGATTCCTTGTCTCGAGGTGGAGCTTAGTCCCATCTCAGGGATGACCCACTGTTGAGCTTGATGAGCAGTGCGGTCTAAGGCTGGGAGGTTTGTGGAAGGCTTGCACTTGTTTGGTGGAATCTACCACTGTTAAAAGATAAGTATCTGTTTATGCTTTAATCATGTTTTGCATGGCTGTGTTGCTTATGTTATCATGAATTCCGCTATGTGTATTAATTAATATTAAATGTTATTGATTGTTAATTATAGCAGTAAATAATATGTTTACTCTGAGCTTAAATGTGTTTCATTTGCTTAAGTGCATGTTGTTTTATAATCCAGAGTGAGTGTTATATTTCTGTGAAGTTTGTTAACCGAAAAAGTGGTGTTACAGTTTGGTATCAGAGCCAAGGTTTCGACACTGAGCCTAAATGGGCCATTTGAGTGGTCTTTGGACCGAGGGTGAGAGGAGAAATTGTGTCTAGAGGACCAATTTCAAACCCTGGTATGGTCCGGAGTGTCAAGGAGTTACTTGACCGTGCCTATAAGCTCAAGAGGTATAGCGGTGTTGTGAAATCGCAGTCGGTGTGGTCTATGGCCACAGGGAGAGAGGACTCCACACCAGCAGTGTTGGAGCCTTAGGATAGGTTCGGGAGGGAAGGTGAGCCCTCGTGACCGTCAGATTTGGAAAATGTGCGCAGGGATTAAAATCCCTTTTGAATTGCACAGGAGTGTGGGGATCGCGATACGCGAACTCCCGAAAACCAAAAAACCCGAGAAGATATACACTGTAGATCTAGGAGGAAGGCTCGACCGTTAGATCTAGCGGAGTCGCGCTCGAGTTAGTCGCGAAAACTTTTCGGATTTCACAAAATCGTAAGAGGAAGTGAGGAAGGTGAACACCTCCGAAACCCGAAACGTCGAAATGATATACACCATAGATCATAGGAAGGTGGTTGACTGTCCGATTCAGCGGAGGAGTAAACCGTAATTTTGGGATTTTGGCAGATGAAAGTTCAAGATGTGGGGTGCATGAACTCCCGATGCCCGAAACCCCGAAACACCGAAAGGATCTGCCCCGTAGATCTTAGAAAGACCTGACCGTTGGATTTCATTTGGAATGGACGTGGACACACGGGTGTGTACCACGTGCTAGTGAGTCAAGAAGATAGGTGAGAGTGGTGGGACCCGATGACATCACCAAAGGTGACGTGGACCCTCCTGAATGTACCACATGCCACTGTGGTAAAGGGCGACAGCTGTGTTGTGGGCTCGGAGAATAAAGTAATTCGCGATTTCAGAATTCGCAAAGGAGGAGCACGAAGGCTTAACACTCCAACTAGCGAAGTCGCGAGTTGGTGAATAAGTGCTAGCACTTAGCCCTAGCCTACAGTCATGTGTAGCAGGCGCTAGCGAGGAGGGAGCCATACCCATGTCGCATCTCAGGTATCGGCGTTTGGAGGAAATGAGTCGAGGTTCTTCGACTCACGAACTCATGAGATCACGATTTGCGAAAGGGTGACTTTGGTTATGAAGATTTAACTGTTGGATCTTCGTGGACCGATATTTCGAAGTTCCGAAGTCCCGGAATTTGCAGAGTCGGACAGAGCTCAGAAAACTTGTGAAGTCAAAACGTTTTTCTTGTTCACGTTGGCTTATGAATGTTGTAATTTTTCTTGAAGGGTTAAGGCCTGAGAAACTTCGGTTGGCTGCACGTTGTGTGTGCAAAGTTCAACGAGTGTCAGGACAGCCGAAAACTGGCGTCGAGTATGGAATTGAAAGAGGTGCAGAATGCCTCCAAAACAGAGGACGAAAGGGTAGGAAGGAATGTCAACCTGGGAGTCGAAGGAACAAACTCTAATGGGCATGGAAAAGAGATGGATAAGGAATAACATATGATGAAACTCATTGAAAGATTGCAAAAAGATGCCCAAGCTCACCTAGATAATAGCTGAAAGCTCATGAAAATCAGGTATCGGCAGGGTGAATTCAACCTAAAAATGTTGAAGAGCCTGGAAAGAATAGAAAAGAAATTGGAAAAAGAGAGTGACACAAGCAGATCAAGAAGTGTCGGAACCCCTGAGAGGAGAAGAAGATCGAGGAGTGGTAGTAGACATTATCGTCTCTTCCCGAAGCATTCTAGAAAGGAGACACACAGTAGTTCAAGCCCGTCCCCTACCAGAAAACACCGAAAATCTGGAAGGGATGAATTGAAAGGGGAAATCAACAAGATTAAACTGCCTACATTCGATGGTGAACATAAGAAGGAAGAAGATTTCGAAACATGGTTGTTGGGTATGAAGAAATACTTCCAACTGCAGAATTATTCTGCCCATACAAAAGGAATAATTGCAATGTACCAACTGAAAGGAAAAGCATCTATGTGGTGGGATCAGTTGGTGCAAGTGCAACACATCAGAGAGAAAAAAGTCACGTGAAAGGAGTTTAAGAGGTATTTCGAGAAGAAATACCTGACCAAAAGATACTATGACAGAAAGATGAAGGAGTTCTTCAAACTCAAGTTGGGCAGTATGACCATTGATGAGTATGAACAAAGTTTTCTAGAACTATTGAAGTATGTTTCGTTCATCAAAGATGAGGCTGTCAAAATTCAGAGGTATCTGAGTGGACTGCCACCTTCCATTGGTGACAAAATTCAATACGACGATCCTAAGACCATGGAAGAAACCATAAGAAGGGTGAAATTCTTATACGAACAACAAAGAGAAAAGCCTACCTTTCGGAAGGCTTGGGATGACCAGAAGAGGTTTAAGAAAGAACAGAGGCAGAAGGGAAACAGGCCTCCCTTTTTCAAGAACAGTCCTTGGGGACAGTCATCTTTTAGAGAGCCCAGGAAAGTTGAAGGGAGTGAGCAGATGCCAAGGTCGCCACCTATGGAGTGTTGGGGCTATAAAGGGAATCATAGGTACGGAGACTACGCCCACAGAAAAGATAAAGCGAGAATTGTCCATACTGTTCAGCAAGCTAAAAAAGTGGAGGATATGGGCAGTAGAATGTCAAGAATCTACGCAGCCCTGGACAACAAGCAAGAAAAATTTCAATCGCACATGATTGAAGTGGAAGGTACGATCAACAACCAACCACTTGTTATTTTAATTGATTCAAGGGCTAGCCATAGTTATATAGATCTTAGAGTGGTGGAAAGTTTGCATTTAACAAGAAGCAAACATAAAAAGTCTTGGCTAGTGAAGTTGGCCACAGGAACCAAAAGGAAGGTCACTAAATTGGTTAATTCTTGTTCAGTAGACATGAAAGGAATGAGCATTAAGGATGAATTGAACATTCTGCCTTTAGGCTCATACAATTTCTTAATTGGGATGGATTGGTTGGACCAGCACCATGCTCTTCTGGATTGTTGTAACAAGAGGTTTACATGCTTGAACGAAGAGGGAAATTAGGTAACAGTCCAAGGAATTCCCAGAGTTGTGGTTGTTAGGGAAATCTCAGCCATGCAGCTGAAGAAATGTTACCAAAAAGGTTGTCAATTATTTGCAGCTCGGGTGGAAGAAGCATCCCGAGATGCAGTCTCGAATCTGAAAGATCACGAGGTACTCAAAGGGTTCAAGGATGTATTTCAGGAGGTACTAGGACTACCTCCGAAGAGGGACATCGATTTTTCTATAAATTTGATGCCTAGAGCAACTCCAGTTTCGAAGGCTCCTTATAGAATGAGTACGCCAGAGCTGAAAGAGTTGCAATTGCAGCTCGAAGAGCTACTAAAGAAGGGATACATTCGCCCTAGCATGTCACCTTGGGGAGCCTCGATCCTATTCATGAAGAAGAAAGATGGGATGTTGAGGTTGTGCATTGATTTCCGACAGTTGAATAAGGTAATTGTCAAGAACAAGTATCCTCTGCCAAGGATCGATGATCTTTTTGATCAGTTGAAGGATGCGAAAATATTTTCAAAAATAGATCTCATATCTGGATATCACCAAGTGAGAATAAATGATGAGGACATTAGCAAGACCGCCTTTAGAACAAGGTACGATCATTATGAATTCACAGTGGTGTCGTTTGGACTGGCAAATGCAGTTGTTGTTTTCATGTGCTTAATGAATGGAGTGTTCAGAGATTATTTCGACAAGTTTGTCATAGTCTTCCTGGACGATATCTTGGTGTATTCCAAGACAGAGGAAGAACATGAGCAACACCTGAGAATGGTGTTGCAGGTGTTGAGAGAACACCAGCTGTACGCAAAAATGAGCAAGTGCTCATTTTATCAAAGGCAGATTCATTACTTGGGGCACATTATATCAAAGGAAGGGATCGATGTGGATCCTGAAAAGGTTGAGGCCATTCGAGAATGGTCAGTGCCAAGGAATGTGGCGGAAGTTAGATCTTTTATGGGTCTGGAAGGCTACTATAGAAGGTTTATAGCCATATTCTAAAGGATATCTCATCCTATCACTTCCTTGCAAAGGAAGGAGAAGAAGTTCCAGTGGACTGAAGAATCTGAGAGCAGCTTCCAGCGATTGAAGTCGTTGCTAACCAGTGCTCCAATCCTGAAGATTACAGATCCAAATAAGGATTACGTAGTGTGCACCGATGCATGTAAGGAGGGGCTGGGAGGAGTTCTCAGCCAAGAGGGATTTGTAATTTGTTATGAGTCCCAAAATCTTAAAGAGCATGAAAGGAATTATGCCACTCACGATTTAGAGCTAGCAGAAATCGTCCATGCCTTGAGAAAATGGAGACATTACCTCATGGGCAAAAGATTCGAATTGAGAATAGACCATAATGGTCTGAAGTATTTATTTGATTAGCCAACTTTAAATGCCAGGCAAATCAGATGGCTAGAGTTTCTGTGTGAATGTGACTTTGATATCAAGCATATCAAAGGGAAAGAAAATAAGGTGGTTGATGCACTCAGCAGAAAAGTGCACGAATTACATGCTACAGCCATTGGCATGTACAGGACTGAGATTAAAGATAGAATTTTGGAAGCTGCAAATGTTGATTTGCAGTACAAAGGTTTAGTAGAAAAGCTACAGCAGCGTGAGAGACCACAGACCAAGGAAAGTTACACCTTGGGAACTGATGGCTTACTTCTGTATAAAAACAGAGTGTATGTACCCAATGTCCAAGAATTGAAGCTGACAATTCTAAAAGAAATGCATAAAGTGGCTCATGCTAGACATCCTGGATATCAAAAGACTGTGGCAGCAGTCAAAAGCCATTATTTTTGGTCGGGTATGAAGAAGGAAATCGTTGAATACATTGCCAGATGTATGGAGTGCCAGAAGGTTAAGGCTGAGCATAGGCACCCAGCAAGGTTGTTGCAGCCTTTACCCATTCTTCAATGGAAATGGGACGTGGTAACAATGGATTTTATCACCAGACTACCTAGAACAAGCAAGCAGCATGATTCAATCATGGTGGTGGTGGACAAGATTACTAAAGCTGCCCATTTTATTCCACTAAAAACCACCCACAGGGCAGCTGATGTTGTTGATATCTTTTTAAAAGAAGTTGCACGCTTGCACGGAATTCCTAAGACAATTGTGTCTGATAGGGACCCAAAATTCACCTCGAATTTCTGGAAAGGACTGTTCAAGGGATTCGAAATGAATATGAACTTTAGTACAGTGTATCATCCTGAGTCTGATGGTTAGACAGAAAGGGTGAACAGAGTAATAGAAGATATACTAAGAATGAATGTGATGGATAAACCATCAAGGTGGCAAGACTACCTGCATTTAGTAGAATTCTCCTACAATAATGGGTATCATACATCGTTGAAGATGAGCCCATTCAAAGCACTTTATGGAAGAAAGTGCAACACACCAGTAAGCTGGGATAATCCAGCTGACAGAGCAGTGATTGGGCCTGAGCTGCTCAAAGATATGGAAGACCAAATGATAAGGATTAAAGGAAATCTGAAAGCTGCCCAGGATAGACAGAAAAGTTACGGTGACAGTAACAGAACCCGTAAAGAATTCAAAGTGGGTGACCATGTTTTCCTGAAAGTGAAGACTAACATGAGTTCCCTGAAGTTGGGAAGTTGTGCCAAATTGGCAGCAAGATTTTGTGGGCCATTTGAGATCCTGGAAAGGATTGGGCCAGTTGCATACATGCCTGCATTCTCTGCATCTATGACTGTACATAATGTGTTTCATGTTTCACTACTTAATAAATATGTACCTGATGCTAATCATGTTATCGATTGGAATGTGATTCAGATGGAACTAGAGGGTGTCCTGCAAGTGCATCATGTGCGCATATTGGAGAGGAAAATAAAACAGCTCCAGAATCGAGCTATAGAGCTTGTAAAGGTCCAGTGGACCTGGTACGGTCCTGAGGACGTGACATGGGAGCATGCAGATGCTATGCGGGCAGAGTACCCGCATCTTTTTGAAAATTTTGAAAGGCTTGCAGAGATAGTGTAAGTTGCACTGAGGATAGTGCAGAAATAAGGGGAGGGGAATTGTAGTGTCCCCAAGGCCAAGCCCTATCATAGATCATGTTCTGAAAGGAATTGTAATTATGTTTTATAGGCTGGTGAGCCAAGTTTTTATAAGCTGGTGACTTATGTGTTTGTTAGGCCAGGGAGCCTAAGTGTTGAAGGCCAGGAGCCTATTGTTATATATGTAATCATGCAGAACAATTAATAAAGATTTGTAAACACCACCAGGTGCAGACCGACCATGATGAATGAGTGGAGGGGGACTAAGCATCCATAGATAGGGCAAGGAATTAGAGGCTGGAAGGTGGGAAAAGGGGATAAGTGTTTAGCCTAGGGGGCTTAAGCCTGGCAATAATATTTTATTATTATTCCAAAAGAATATGTGCCATTTATATTTTTATCCTAAGTTCCTAACCAAGGGAAGGTGATGCGTGCTAGTGGAATGCATGCAGTCTCCAGGGCGACAAGTGTCGACCCTGGTGCATGTGAATTAAATGACCAAGGTGGACCGTGAGGGGGTTCCTTCTCCCATTCGATCGAACTGCCTGAGCGTGTACGAGCTCTGAGCAGTACGACTGACCTGAGTTCTAAAGAGAACCTTCATGCGTCCCTGTGATCTGAAAAGTCTATGTCTGGCTCTGAGAAAACCTGTGTATACCTCCGTACTGAACCAGAAGCTTGTGATCGATTCTGAAAGAGCCGATTTCACCTCTGTTTTGAACCAAAAAAGCCCATGTTGTGTCTATAGAATCTGTGTGCATCCACTGCCTGAGATCAAGCCTGTGTGTAAGATCTCTATTCTAAAGCCATGACCGTGAGATCGATTTGCCATCACTGAACCAGTTTGAGGAAGCTTGTGTCTATTTCCCGTGGGTTGTTGTGGCCACGCAGTGCTGGACTGCATATGGCTTGTGACCAGTTGTGAAACTCTCTCTCTCCAAGCGAGAGTGGTGTTGAGGTTGGATGAACAGGTGGTTTTGTCCTGTGAGCATCTCTCTCTAGAGGAGAGAGTGCGCAGAGGAAGGAGAGGACTCCTGGAAGGCACCCTGTAGCTGCCACAGAGCCCGGAGACTTTCAGTCCGGTCTGTTGCTATAACCCAAGGCAAGGGAGGTTAGCAGCCGAAGGACTGTCCAGGTGACAGAGAAGGTGTATACTCCTAGGGTGGAATAGGCATGTGGGGAATGAGGGTCTATGGGCAGTGAGAGTGAGAGGTTCCTAGGAGAGAATCTCATCCTTGTGGTTGTGTGTTGTTTTCCCTGTAACCTCAGCCTAGCCTAGGATTCCTTGTCTCAGAGTGGAGCTTAGTCCCAGCTCGGGGGTGACCCACTGCTGAGCTTGATGAGCAGTGCAGTCTAAGGCTGGGAGGTTCGTGGAAGGCTTGCACTTGGTTGGTGGAATCTACCACTGTTAAAAGATAAGTATCTGATTTTTCTTTAATCATGTTTTGCATGACTGTGTTGCTTATGTTATCATGAATTCCGTTGTGTATTAATTAATATTAAATGCTATTGATTGTTAATTATAGCAGTAAATAATATGTTTACTCTGAGCTTAAATGTGTTTTATAATCCAGAGTGAGTGTTATATTTCTGTGAAGTTTGTTAACCGAAAAAATGGTGTTACAACTTGGGCCATCTTTTCATCCTTCATTTTCATCTCTTGTTGCAGCTTTTCTATGATCCCCTTAAGGATATTGATTTCTCTTGTCTTCAATCTTACTTGGGACATAGCTTGGACGATATCTTCAGTGTTTGAATTAGCTCCTACTGTACCAGGTATAGTTGCATCCCTGTTTGATACTTCTACCTGTTCTTGCGACCAATTCTCTTTTGCCTTTTCCAGCTGCAATACTTTGGCTTTGTAATTTAGTGCTTCCTGTCTAAATGACTCTTTTTCTCGTTCTAGAGCAGTCAGCTCTGTTGTCTGCGGATGTTCTGTGGAAAACATCTTTAGCTTCTTTTTCATGCTTTGAATCAATTTGTCTTTCTCGTCTAAGGAAGCTTTTACTCCTTAAGGGCCTTCAGATTCCAATCTTTTGACCTAGGTCTGCCAAGATTTGCTGGATGCTTTTTCCTACTTCAATTGTCCATCCAATTTAAGTGCATGGGTTGTCAGTCTTGAAACCCTCAAACTTAGACTCATGTATTCTGAATATAGCATCTCACTGGAGTTTCTGTGGAATTTTACCTTATCTGGGGCACCAATATTTTCATAATGCAGCTTGATTTTAGAAACTTTATCCTCATCTGCCACCGTTATGTTAAGTGTCTTCCTTTCTACATCCCTGACTGAGAACAGTGAAGACTTGTGTTGGGAGATCCTCTCTACTTAAAGTAACAAATCTCTTATTTCACTCATGACCAGATTTCCTTTCACAGCATATTGGTTTGCTAAATCTTCTTTGGATTGGTACACCGCTCCAGGTGCCTTATTAAAGACATGTTTCTTGTTGTTGAAAGCTCTTGAGTTGATTTCACCCTGTGGCATGCTCTCTGTATTAGCTTCTTCGTTTTTGGTTCTACTCTCCACCATCTCCATGCTCATTTTATCTTTAGGTTCTTCCTCCTCCAGGTTTACTATCTGTGGGGACTGTGTGATTTTCATTTTCTTGGGAACATTTTGCTGACCACTGGCGCCCAGGGCCTCTAAACTGCTCCTCTTGCTATAAACACTCATCTTGGGAGATTTAATAATCAACCTTGGAGAATCTTTCTGTGTCTGGATCTGTTGTAGGGATAACTCTATTTGTTGTGTCTGATCAGGCTGCAAAATGACTTCCATATCCGCACAGGTTTCCATATTTTCCAGTTTATCAAATCCTTCAACATGCTCATGCTCATAGGGGCCTTGTTTTCTCATTAGTCTTCTTTTAGATATGACCTGGTGTGGATCATATTTCCTCCCTTGTAATTGTGAAAACCCAAATTCACTGAGCTTGGCCTGGATCTTAGGAAAATAGGATCTAGTCTTTACCACAAAGGGTCCTATTATGAAAGGAAACTTTAAGTTAGATGCTTTGTGAATTTTCAAAAAATGTTTTGTTTCTGAGATAATTCTTTGCCTAATCAACTCCAAGGCAAAAACTCTGGGAGTCAAGTAAACATGTAAAAGGTAAGGTCCCTCTTGATAACCATATACCCAAATTACAGTACAATGCATGAACAACACCCAATCTCCTATCTTGTTTTCTGGATTGGGTTGTAAAGATCTTTTCATTTCTTCCAAAACCCTTGGCAGGTCGGTGCTGAAGATTAAGCTATAAACTCTGGACATGATCTTATTTATAAAAATGAGCATTGTGATCCTTTTGCATTCAGTCGAGATGAACTTTGTCTTATTTGTTTCCAGGAACATTCTTAGCAAGTGTGTGTAATACCTTAATTGTCTCGGTGATTGGAAATTTACTAGTTGTTTGTGCACATTATCAGCGATGAACTCTTCAAAATTGATATTGACTGGAATCTGACTAAAAAAATGTCAACAGAAAACCTAACATGACCTCTACTACAAACTTGTCATTATCCAATCCTAAAATTTGACTGAGTATGGAACAGGCCCACTAGACCTCAATAACCATGACGCTTGCATTCATAGGCAACAACGGACTCTCAGAATGATGTTCGGGTTTAACAATGGTCTGCAAAAATAGGGTTTTGACCTCGGGAGGACATTCTCTATAGACTGTAATTAGTTTCTCTTCCTCGACAGGATTATATACTACAGGGGAAGACTCTGGTGTACTGAGGGTGTGTCGAATTGACGGGCTATCTACTCTACACAGGACCTCTGACCCTAACTTATTCAAAATGACTTTTTCTTCCTGCGAGTATTGTTCTACACACCAGCTTATGAATTTTGGGAAAGGGAATGCGACTTCGGTGGTGTAAGGGGTTATGGAGGCTTGGGTCGCTTTGAGGAAGGGTATTCATTTCTCGACATTATCTAACAAATTGGATCTGGATACGGAAATGGGTGAGACGGTTATTTATGTGTCAAATATATTGGAGTCCCTGTCAATTAGGACTTCTTCTTTGGAGGCGGGATCTTCCTCTATTATAGATAACATGACAACATTCATGGCCATGATGAAAAATACCTGTGAATGAGTGGATAATGCGCGAGTCTGGTTCATTGTTGAGCTTCAATTCGAACAGAGCATTTGCGCCAATTTTCAAATGTTCAAATGATTTGAAATATCATAAAATAATGATCGGGGCCCTCCTTTTATATGTGCTTTTCAATATCGAAGGGGAGGAAAAGCGGTTTTGGGTAGACCATTTTTCGACCCGATATGCATCTGGTGGCACCATGTGTTCGCAATCTGAAACCATGGTATTTCCATTGGCCCACTCCCAAGTATTTAAACTTCGTGCAAGTTCCCCGCCCGATACGCTTTGTGACCATTGATTTGGGATGTTTTTAGATCTTTGTCCCGTTGGGCCCCATCAAACCCGTGCCTCCACTATATTTATTTCTTCTCTGCTATATGTGACCATGTCCTCCAAACTATTATGCCTCCATACCAATGTAGCTCCTCGCCAGATTCCGAGACTTGGATTCCATCAAAAGAAAATTATCATGGTGATAACATAGGCTCCAACTAGGGATGTTATCCTCCCTGCGAGGTAGCAAAGAATGGTAGACCAAGTGCCTACCCATTGGGCTGTAATTTATTCATGTAGTATGTGTAAATTCTAACCTTGTACAATATCTACTGCAAACTGATATTCAGAAAAGAACAGAAAAGATGCAATGGCAAATACAAACATTACACAGAGATTTTTCACCTGGAAACCCAAACCGGGAAAACCAGCATATATTATATT
>ML781180.1:220013-277400 GCA_009831015.1 Picea engelmannii | reverse complement strand
CTGGATTAGTCCAAAACCCTAATTCCTTAACCGGAAATAGAAAACCATCAGCAAAAAACCATGTGCCGAAAACCACCTAATATCATGTGGTCCCGGAAATATGTCGTCCCGGAAATATGTCGGCCCGGCGATAATATGTCGGCCCGAAATCGGCGAAAATATGTCGGCCCAAAAAAAAAAATTCGGGGGCGCTGCCCCCGAACCCCTGCACCCCCCTACGCGCCCGGCGCAGGCGCTCAGACACTACTACTCGTGCAAAGAATATAACACATACCCAACAGTATGAATCCGCCAACCTTTATTCGAAAATTCAAAATTGACCCAGCATAGCTCAAGGCCTTCACCTCAGGTTTCAACTATGTTGCTTTTATTCCAACATCTTCATGCGAAAATAAAACACAAAAATGATTATGTACAATGAATGGAAGGGGTGATGATGTTTAAACGATATAATGATTCAGGTACCTATCATTCATAGGCCCTCCTCCAATGATGTCTCTATTACTCTTTTGTAGTATGTAGGCATTATTTTCACGATATGACGCAATTTCGAACAGTCCCAACCACAGATGATCAAACTTCACATGCTTTCCCTTATCTTCATTTTTGACATCCCATTTTAATACTAAGTCTCCCAATTTGAAGTCATCTACTTTTGTACGCCTGTCAAAATCCTCTTTGATATTGTCTTGGCACAATTGAGAATTATTGAAATCTTTTTCTCTAGTATTTTGGACATTGATTAGTTCATCCTTTCTTCTTCGAGTGGCATTTGTTTCTGCATCTTGCTCCTGTAACAACTTCATCACTGGCAATCCCAATGCAGTAGGAAGATTTCCTATGTACCATAAACAATCTGGAAAGGGGATGTGGCTATGGATCTCTTTGGGGTGATCATGTTATCCCACAACGTGTGGATGAGATTTTTGTGCCAGGCCTTTTTATTTTCTTGCAACAGTTTCTTGATGATTATGACTAAGCTTTTATTTGAGGACTCAGCCAACCCATTTCCTTGAGGGTAGTATGATGTAGAATGGCCAAGGGTGATATTGTAATCACTGCAAAATTTCTCTATTTTCTTGGACTTGAAAGTTGTTGCATTGTCTTTTATGATATTTACTGGGCATCTGAACCTGGATAAAATATTGTCTTCTAAAAACTGGATGATAACAGCATCTATTGTTTGTCTGGTGGGAACTGCTTCAATCCATTTAGTAAAATAATATTTTGTTGTTAGAATCCACTTGTGTTTGGTTGAGGATTGTGGATGGATTTCCCCTATAAAATCAAGGCCCCATTGTCTAAAAGGATCTTCCACAGAGATGGGTTTCAAAGGCAGAGGTTGTAATTTTCCTTTCCCATCAAAAATATGTCATTCATGGCATTTTGAAACCTCTTTATAGACATCGGAAAAAATACTAGGCTAATAGAAACTAGCCCTCAAAATCTTATGCACAGTTGTTTTCCAATAATGGTGACCCCCACAGTCACCCTTATGGAATTCTCTGATGGTCTTTTTTGTTTCTTCTTCTAGCAAACAACTCAATAAAATTCCCCATGAATCTTTCCAATATAGAGATTGATTTACTATACAAAACTTTGTTGCCTTTAGTTTCAAGAATCTAGCCTTTGTTTTACTAAATTCGGGAGGATCTTGCAAATTTTTCAACACAAAGATGATATCTGCTTACCACTTAGAATCGAGAAATTTACGGGATATTTGAGGAGTTCTTTCTTCTTCTACGCCTTCTGATAGGTTTGCAATGAAATTTATTCCTAAGAGTTCACAATTGGTCTGTGTCATCAGCTTCGCAAGCCCCTATCCCTTGATCAACTTGGTGGGTTTGATATCAAGGTCATATTCTAACAGCATTGTTATCCATTTACCCCTCTTTCCTTCGGGATCAGGTTGGGTTAAGATGTATTTCACAAAGCTACTGGGCACATAAGTAGTAGTATGAGAATGCAAGATGTAAACTCTGAATTCTTTCAAGGCCTTGACTAATGCATATGCTTGCTTCTCCATGATATCATATTTCAAAGGGGAATCCCTCAATGTCTTGTTGAAATATGCTATGGGCTTCTCAAAATTATTCTCATCTTTCTGCAGTAAAACACCAGCAATGGTGTGCTCTGAGGCAAAAGAGAATAATATGAAGTCCTTTTCAAAGTTTGGGTTGGCCAGTACTGGAGCCTTGGTTAATTCCACCTTGATGTCTTCAAAGTATTTTCTGGCCTCAGGAATCCACTTTATTTCATTTCCCTTCTTGAGCATGTTGGTAATATGTTTTATGATTTCATCCAAATTAGGGATAAATCTTCTTAGAAAATTCACTTTTCCCAAGAAAGATTGTACCTCCTTTTTGCTTCTGGGTATGCCATTTTTTAAGATTCCCTCAACTCTGTTGGGATCTACCTTTATTCCCTCTTTCGAAATAATATGATGCAACAGCTTTCCTTCTCCCATGGCAAAATTTGACTTCTTGGGATTCAATGATATGCCAAACTTCCTGCATTTTTCAAATTCCCTTCTTAGATGCTTGAGGTGTTCCTCATCCGAAGAAAAATACACAATGATATCATCCAAGTAGATAACAATGAACTTGTCCTTTTCATCAGCAAAATATATGCGCGTAGATCTCTGAAATGTTTCCCCTGCATTCATGAGCCCAAAAGGCATGTTGGCGTACATGAATGTCCCCCATGGTGTTGTGAATGATGTAATTTCTTGATCGTCGGGGTGTACCATGATTTGATTGTATCCAGAGAAACCATCCAACATTGACATTTTCTTAGAGCCTACCACCTTTTGTAAATTATGGTCCATTTTAGGCAATGGGTAATTGTCTTTTAGAGACTCCTTGTTCAGATTTCTGAAATCTACACACAACCTGATTTCGCCACTCTTTTTTCTGATTGGCACCAGATTTGTTACTTATTTGGAAAACCTCAGGGATACTATTATTTTGGCTTCAAATAGTTTATTTACTTCCTTCTCAATCAAGGATAACAACAAAGGGTTTATCCTTCTCAATTTATGTTTGAATAGCTTGTGATCTTCTTTGATTGGGATAACATGTTGAATTATACTGGTATCATAGACTTTCAAATAATCATAGCTCCAAACAAAAACATCAAGGCATTCTTTCATTAATTTGACATACCTTTCCTTGACTTCAGAGCTAAGTTTTCTGGACAGCTTAATGATCTTTGGATCCTCTTGAGTCCCAATATTCCAATCTTCTACATCCCCTTCATTTACAGTGATTTTTTGACTTATGGCCACATCATTATTATCAAAGAGTTTCTCCAATGGGACCAAACCCTTGGGTATGATGTTACTCTTTAGTTGAACTACATCTCTACCTGGAATATGATTGTCGAAGTAACCATCCTTGGTGAAAGTAGTTGCATCTATTTCTTCATCACAATATTCTTCATCAATGTTCAAATTCTCAAATTCATTTTCCATCTTGAGGAAGTTTTCTATCTGTTTGTCATTTTCAAAAACCTGTCAGTACTTAATGTTGTCTAGCACTGCTGGCATGTCCTTGACATCAACCTCATATTTTTTATTAGGGAAGATGGGAACTTTGAAAATTGTTGTTGAAGTAGCCAAAGCATTAGCAATTTGATTATGTTCTCTTGGAATTGCTGAAAGATTATATTCTGGAAATTTTTCAAGGAGATCTAGCACTAGATTCCTATACGCCCTCAATTCAGGATGCTTTGCTTGGTATATTCCTTTGATTTGATTTACAATCATCTCAGAGTCTCTGTGTACAGCAATTCTTTTGGCACCCAATTCTTTCAAAACTTTCAACCCCAATATTAATGCTTCATATTCGTCCATGTTATTTGTGCATTCAAAAACAAGTTTGTAAGAACACAATTTTGAGTCTCCTTTGGGGTGATTGATACTTATGCCAGTTACTGCTCCTTCTCTGCAAGAAGCCCCATCGAAATTCATCTTCCAAATCTGATCTTTCGCGTCATCCTGCTGCTCTGAAAACTTTTCACTCTACTGATCAAATCTTTGTTTGTCATCCATATCAACTTCTGGCCCCTTCTCTTCCAAACACAGGTAATTGAAGAAAATGGAAGATCCCAACTCAATTTCCACAGAGTAGATGGGATGATTACTAGGTTGTGACTTGTTGTTGACCATGTATTTTAGAAAAACCTCTATGTACAATCTTTTGTCTTGACCAAAGACAGGGATGGTGGCATATGACATGTCCATCTGGAGAGTTCCCTTTAATTTTTCAACCCATCACCTGCACAACAGCATGCCAAATTTGGGAGGAATATCAGTAACCACTACATCCATAACCATGTTCTTTGTTGGGATTTGTGCCAAAGACACCACCAGATCTTTGATCAGGCCAAGGCAATTCACCTTTCTTTAATTGAAAGAGAACAGATCTTTATAAGGCCTTGTGATGTCCCGGCCCAATTGGTCCATGACCACTTTGGGCATCAGGTTGTGAGATGCCCCAGAGTCCAACATAGCATTTTGCAGAGTCATATCATGGAATTTCAGACTGACATAAAAAGGAGGAACTTCTTCAGTATCATTATTTTCCTCCACGCGTGGGCCAAATAAGATAGTTGGGTGATCATCTTGTATTTTCAAGGTATCATAAGTTTGTTCCATCTTCAGCATTTTGATGATCTGATTTCTATACTCAATGTTCCTGATTAGCTCATTGAAAGGCACATAATTTTTTATCTTGGCCATCTCACTTTCAAAATTAAAGGAGGATGAGGTATTCTCTACCTCTTTGGTGATTGTTTCTTTCCTTGTCTCCGATATTCTCTTATGAGTCTCTTATTTCTTCTTTTCTTTGTCTAGAGCATCCTTTGCAGTAGAATCCTTTACAGCGGAATCCTTCATAGCAGAATCCTTTTTGGGTTGACTTGAAGAGGGTATGTTACTCTGAGCTTCTTTGGTGTGGTTTCCCTTTGGAGGATTTCCCTTTGAAGGGTTTGGAGGTACTTTTTTATTTCAAAGGTTATATTGTCTTTGGAATTGCATGATGGCATTTTGCAATCTTGTCTAGTAATCTTCCCTTTCTACTGATAACCTTTCCTCCTCATCTTGCAAAATATCTCACTTGCATCCATGAACTGGTCATGTTCTTCTTTAGTCAAAAACACCTATGTTTCTTTATCATCACAGCAGTTCATGTTGTCTTCAAAATATCCATCATAATTCTCATTTACATAATTATTTTGAAATGGAGGCCTTATTTGTTGCTCCCCCTGATTTCCTTGATTTCCCTGATTCGCTTGATCTGCTTGATTTGCCTGATTCCCCTCATTTCTTTGCTCTCTTTGTATAATTTGTGGGATTGTTGGTATCCTCGGATTTCTGGGTGGACCATCAGCCTGTCCTCTAGGGTTAGGCCTATGACCTAGGGCCATTCTTTCCATCATTCTCTCCATGTTTCTCATCATTGCTTCAAACCTTTCTTCCGATGTTTGTGAGGTTGAAGGTTGTGCCTTATCTTGAGTTTTGTTCATGTTCCTGCCAAAGTCAAATTTTATCTTTCTTGAATCCATTAGATTCACTTCGACTTCTATGGCATCAATCATCATATCATCTAATGTAGCAGATCTTTGTTCTCTCAATAATAAAGAAAAATCACTTTCAAAAGAATCAACATATCTATGCTTAGCAGCTTTAGGGGGGGGGTTTACCTCTGCGGGAATCAAATTATAGACCTTTATGAATCTGGATGAAAACTCCTGCAGCATTCTGTCAGGTGATCTCTTCATGTTGTTATACTAGGTCAACAACTGAAGGGGATTTTTCTTGTCACCCCATTTTGCAAGGAAGTTGGTTTCAAAGGCTTCGAAATCTACGATACTAGCTGCAAGAAGGGATCTGAACCACTTCCTTACTTCTCATGCAAGGATTTTTGTAAATAGTCTCATTTTCACATCTTCAAAGTCCACCTCCTCTAAGTCTATGAAATCATTAAACCAGTCTAGGTGCTTTTGGGCTGATATGTTG
This sequence comes from Picea engelmannii, assembly GCA_009831015.1. Lineage (NCBI taxonomy): Eukaryota > Viridiplantae > Streptophyta > Pinopsida > Pinales > Pinaceae > Picea > Picea engelmannii. The sequence goes on along the minus strand of ML781180.1, from coordinate 271,381 downwards.
CCTTCATCATCATATAGTTTGATCCTCATGTTATAATCTTGAGGTAAATCATGTTGTTGAGCAGGCAGTACGAGGGGAGAAAATATAGCTTCCATGGTTGTTGTGAGGGTTCTGAGTGGTTGTTGGTTATGGGTATGAATCACTATAGGCTTGGTAGATGCGACTAAAATCAAATCTCAAAATCTTTTTTCGTCAAAGATGACTTCGCTTAAACAGGATTCAAATTTAGTTCTGAACAGAGTTTGTTCAAATTTCATGTCAAACTCAAGGTTTTCAATGCTTTTCACTCTGTCCTTGTGTAAAGATAGGCATCATTCTAGACGCAAGACTGGGGTCACTTTCTTTTCTTTTATGTACGATCTTTTTAGGATCAGACACAGGGATTGCAGCTTCTGGGTCTGGGTTGCTCCTGGTGTGAATTCTCTTCGGAGCCAAAATTTCTAGCTCACACTATTTGGTGCAACTGGTCTCTTAGTAACGGAGTCGCCGGGGCAAAAATAGTTTTAGACAATAAGGTATTTGATCCACTTTCACCCTCAGGGATCAAAATTTAAGTTTCAAATCATTTTTCCCAGGGAAGATTTCACTTTCATTCCCCGACAACGGCGCCAGAATGTTAACACTCTGTAAATTTTGTCTGGTTGATAGACAAATGATAGAGGTAATTGTTTCAAACTACTTTAGAGCTGGGCACTAGCCTTCTCACCTCAGAGATGGATCTCTCATGTCACTTGATATTTCTTTGGCAATCAATGGCTAGATTCATATTGTTTTGGGGGTTTTTTATAAAGTCGTTGGCAAGGAAGGGGAGGGACACTCAGGGCTATTGAGTCAAAATTCTGAAAGTGAATGAAAACAATGGCTGGCCAGTAGAACTCTCCAGAGGATAAAGGCTAAATGAGGCGATGAATCTGAGTTATAAATTGATTTTAAGCAGAGTTTAGGAAGAAGGAGAAAACAAATAACTGCATCAGAGCATTATTGAAATGAATTTTGAATTAGCTAGGAAGAAAATTACATAGTTTAAATTGTTTAAGCCGAGAGCATCACAAGATGAATTCAGGGCCTTTAACTCTCCAATTTAAACAGAAGAAAATGGAAATGGAAATAAAGAACACGAGAAATACATACAATGAAAGGAGACAAAACTCATACCACCACCATTAGAATCTTTTCATAGAGACTTCAAAAGCTTCTGCATATGTATTCAATTTAGCTCCAGAAAATTACAATTGAGTTCAAAACTACTCAAAAGGTGCCCTTTCACTTCTACTAACATTAATACATTTGGAACCTCTAGTACTTATGCAATTCGATTACAATGGCTGAAAATGAAACGTTTCAGCTTCTAAAACTGACTACAATAATCTCAACTAACAGTCTCGGCATGTGAACCGATTTACAATGATTAAACAAAAACGTTTCATAAACTAATGGTTGATTCCTCTGACTGTTTGCTTTTTGTCTTCGCCATTTGTCTTGCTCTGAGATCATGTCGAACTCGCCAATTTGGTGACAACTAGAGGCTATTTGTTGGTCCCTAGAAAACTGCATTTTGTCTTGCCTAGCCGCACGATCTCCTTCCACTGTGAGGAAGAGGGAATATCGTAATCCATCATTTCTTTTATAAGTATCTCCAAGTCGATGCAAGTATCATAAGTCATAGTTGGCAGCCCGATATTTATTGTCTTAAACTGACTTAGAATCTCAAAGTCTGTGGCCAAATATTCCACCAAACTTGGTCCCTTCGGGTTCTCCTCCAGGCCTTCAAATTTGGAATGATCCATTCTGCATTGGGTGAGGAGAGAATTGTATTCCTCTTGATCATATAATTTCCCTTTGCCATCCCAAAATGGTGGGAGGCCCTTGATAAACAATTGTTCAAATGTATCCTTAAATTCTTGTATACTCTACTCCATATGTACAGCGTTGGTTTGAACTGACTTGAGTAAGTTGTGCTTAGCAATGATCCTCCTGGCCCAAATGATCAGTGTAGTTCTGTCCTTGACCCCAATGGTCTGAAGTTCAACAGTGGGAATGACACTTAGAAAATTTATAGTGTTCTGGGTCAATTCTGAGGGATTTTTCGCAAGTGTCTCATTTACAATAGTACACCTGCTTCGAGCAGTGATAGCCATGTTGTCTTTGTCATTTATAAAATTCAAGTACACCCATAACTTAGCAACTTCAACAACAATAGCATCTCAGATTACATGTTTATCTCCCTACAAAAGTACTTTACCTCTCAACCTCATCTTCAGCTTGTTTACCCTCTCTTCCAAATCTTGATTTTCCTTTTGGAGTTGGGCCATCTTTTCATCCTTCATTTTCATCTCTTGTTGCCGCTTTTCTATGATCCCCTATGATCCCCTTAAGGCTCTTGATTTCTCATGTCTTCAATCTTACTTGGGACATAGCTTGGATGATATATTCAGTGTTTGAATCAGCTCCTGATGTACCAGGTGAAGCTGCAGTCCTATTCGATACTTCTACTTGTCCTTGCGACCCATTCTCTTTTTCATTTTCCAGCTGCAATACTTTGGCTTTGTAATTTAGTGCTTCCTGTCTAAATGTCTCTTTTTCTCGTTCTAGAGAATCCAACTCTGTTGTCTGCGGATGTTCTGTGGAAAACATCTTCAGCTTATTTTTCATGCTTTGAATCAATTTGTCTTTCTCGTCTAAAGAATCTTTTACTCCTTGAGGGCCTTCAGATTCCAATCTTTTGACCTGGGTCTGCCAAGCTCTATTGGATGCTTTTTCCTGCTTCAATTGTCCATCCAATTTAAGTGCATGGGTTTTCAGTCTTGAAACCCTCAAACTCAAACTAAGGTAGTCTGAATATAGCATGTCACTGGTGTTTCTGTGGAATTTTACCTTATCTAGGGCACCGAGATTTTCATAATGCAACTTGATTTCAGACACTTTATCCTCATCTGCCACCGTTATGTTAAGTGTATTCCTTTCTACATCCCTAACTAAGAACAGGGAAGACTTGTGATGGGAGATCCTCTCTACTTCAGGAAACAAATCTCTTATTTCACTCATGGCCAGATTTCCTTTCACAGCATATTGGTTTGCTAAATCTTCTTTGGATTGGTACACCGCTCCAGGTGCCTTATTAAAGACATGTTTCTAGCTGTTGAAATCTCTTGAGATGCTTTCACCCTGTGGCATGCTCTTTGTATTCGCTTCTTCATTTTTGGTTCTTCTCTCCACCATCTCCATGCTCATTTTATCTTTAGGTTCTTCCTCCTCCAGGTTTACTATCTCTGGGGACTGTGTGATTTTCATTTTCTTGGGAACATTTTGCTAACCACTGGCGCCCAGGGCCTCTAAACTGCTCCTCTTGATATAAACACTCATCTTGGGAGCTTTAATAATCAACCTTGGGGAAGCTTTATGTGTCTGGATATGTTGTGGGGCTGACTCTATTTGTTGTGTCTGATCAGACTGCAAAATGACTTCCATATCTGCACAGGTTTCCAGATTTTCTAGTTTATCAAATCCTTCAACATGCTCATGCTCATAGGGGCCTTGTTTTCTCATTGGTCTTCTTTTAGATATGACCTGGTGTGGATCATATTTCCTCCCTTGTAATTGTGCAAACCCAAATTCATTGAGCTTGGCCTGGATCTAAGGCAAACAGGATCTAGTCTTTACCACAAAGGGTCGTATTATGAAAGGAAACTTTAAGTTAGATGCTTTGTGCATTTTCAGAAAATGTTTTGTTTCTGAGATAATTATTTGCCTGATGAACTCCAAGGAAAAAACTCTGGGAATCAAGAAAATAGGTAAAAGGTAAGGTCCCTCTTCATAACCATATACCCAAATTATGGTAGAATGCATGAACAGCACCCAATATCCTATCCTGTTTTCTGGATTGGGTTGTAAATAGATTTTCATTTCTTCCAAAACCCTTGGCAAGTCGGTGTTGAAGATTAATCTATAAACTCTCGACATTATCTTATTTATAAAAATGAGCATTGTGATCCTTTTGCATTCAATCGATATGAATGTAGCTTCAGGGAACTCTGTCTTATTTTTTTCCAGGAACATTCTTAGCAAGTGCGTGTAATATCTGAAGTGTCTCAGTGGTTGGAAATTTACTTGTTGTTTGTGCACATTATTAGCGATGAAATCTTCAAAACTGATACTGACTGACTGACTGGAATCTGACTGAAAAAAGGTCAACAGAAAACTTAACATGACCTCTACTACAAACTTGTCGTTATCCAATCCTAAAATTTGACTGAGTATGGAACAGGCCCACTGGACCTCAATAACCATGACGCTTACATTCATAGGCAACGACAGACTCACAGAATGATGTTTGGATTTAACAATGGTCTGCAAAAATAGGGTTTTGACCTCGAGGGGACATTCTCTATAGATTGTAATTAGTTTCTCTTCCTCGAAGGGTTGCGGGGGAAGACTCTGGTGTACCGAGGGCGTGTCGAATTGACAAGCTATCTACTCTATAGAGGACCTCTGAACCTAACTTATTCAAAATGACATTTTCTTCCTATGAGTGTTGTTCTCCACACCAACTTATGAATTTTGGGAAAGGGAATGTGACTTCGATGGTGTAAGGGGTTATGGAGGCTTGGGCCACTTCAAGGAAGGGTATTTGTTTCTCGACATTATCTAACAAATTGGCTCTGGATACGGAAATGGGTGAGAAGGTTATTTCTGTGTCAAATATATCGAAGTCCCTGTCAATTAGGGCTTCTTCTTTAGAGGCAGGATCTTGCTCTGTTATGAATAAAATGACAGGATTCATGGCCATGATGAAAAATACATGTGAATGAGTGGAGAATGCACGAGTCTGGTTCACTATTGAGATTCAGTTCGAACAGAGCATTTGCGCCAATGTTACACATTATTTTGGTCACTCTGATGATGATTTTACAAGCATGTAATTAGGTCCTCAAAATCATCTTTTCCCTAAGAAGAGAGATTGCTTTCCTCCTCTGCAAGACTACTTTTTAGAAGGACGTTGCAGGCTGCCCATAGTGTACAGTGTAGAAATCTATGGTTTCTACATGATGCTCTATATCTAGCCTGCAAGATTACCGCAGGTTGCTATATATGTAGGGTGCGGCAGCATTTGAATGCCAAAAGAAGAAAGAGGTTCAAGACATTTCTAGAAGGGGAATCTTTTGGAATGTGAGGTGGCGTCTGTATGGTTACGATCCTGCTGACTTCTCTGATCTGGTGGGATCATCCTCATCCCTTTAACCACTTCATCTTCTCCTATATAATAATGGGGCTTCTCATGGAAAGGTTAAGCAAGATTAAGCAAAGAATTGTTGGAAGAATAGCTTGAATACTGTGTGAAGAATCCTAATACAATTGATGCTTGAGGTCTCCATTTGTCCATCAAGATTTGTGGATCATCTTCATACAAATTCGGAGAAAGGGTATGTGTGTGTTGGAACAAAGGAACATCGAAAGGGAACTTGTGACATCAAGGAAATTTGGTTGTATCTTCCACTTTTATTTAATATAATACAGTGGCATGTTTCTTTCCCATAAAATCATTAGCATTTTATTCCATGACTCCTTGATCACATGTCTAAGTTTTCTTCGAAACCATCATAGTTGTTTTCACTTTGCTTGGTTTGTGTCATTGCAGATCTGATATCACAAGAGCACCGAAGCGAAGCAGGGACAACAGAGACATAAGGAAGTGATCTCAAAGGTAAGTCACCAATTCCTTCTTTGACACTTAGATCAATGATTGTAACTTAGGGAAAGCGTCGTGTCCTGTCCTGTTTTGTTCTAGATCTAGGGAGATTAGTTTATGTCCGCATTTACCGATTTATCCTATAAAAAATATGGCGACTCCACTGGGGAAGAACAACTTGATTGCAGTTTTTTGTTGGCCATTTGTTTTTGACCTATTTTTTTACATGAAATTTGTCTCTACGTCTATGGGAGATCCATATATACTCTTTGGGTTTAAAATTCCACTTAGATGCTTGGTCCCTTTTTCAAAATTTGTTGATTTTTCAAACACTTCCGCACTGCACCTTATACATAGCCTGTGGAAAACTTTGATTTCCGCACCCTCGTGATTTATTTCAGTGCGGGATTTCCACACCCTATCTGTTTATGGCCTGCGAAAACTCTTCATTTCCACACTGTGCTATACTACCAGCCTGCGACGGTGTTTGAAATTTTTTTTGAGTTGGGTTTTGGCCTCTGTTGTTGCCCAGTTTTTCTCTAGTCAGCTGGGAAAGGATTATTAATGCCAGTTCTTGACTTTTTTTTACTGTTTAAGCTTGCTCTTGATTGGTTTCGGAGATCGAACACCTCTCTTTTGATCTTTTTCCAATTTTTGTTTTTGATTTTTATCGGCAAGGGTATAATCTCTGACCTTGTGTCTGAGTGCTTGTTCGATTAAAAGTCTTCAATTGGATTTGAATTTTTAGGTTGGTTACATGTTCTGGATTGCTTAATGATCGGAAAACCATTTTTTATTCACATTTGAAGAGACATTTTCTTGTCATTTTTTATTTTTATCTCCATTGAAAGATCTATTTGGGTGCTTGTTGAGTGTTTTGTTTTCATTGATTACTTATACTTTCTTAATTCCATCCCTGTTTTGGTTTTCAAAAGAAAAAATTAAAGTCTTTCAGTCTTTTAGGTAATCATTTATACAGAAAATATTGGCATTCAAAAAATTGAAAGAGAACAAGTAGAGAAATTGCATTGTTCGTGATTGTTTGGTATTGCATTCAAAGAAAAGGAATTGTACATCATAGTTCTCATTGTTCCAGAAAGAAACCTTCTCCCTGCTCTAGATAGAATTCATCGAACGAAATTTTGCATCATTCATTTCTATTTGCACATTATTGGGTCTAGGTCTTACACAACATTGGTTTCATTCCCGTCTACCTCTTGAGTAACAACAGCCTCTAAAAACATTGCAAAATTTAAAACTCAAGTAGTAACTTTTATTTTCTAGGGATCTTTTACACCAACATCAGCTAGGCTAGAGATTTGGAATAGGCAGTGAGACACACTCTCCAAAGCGCAAAACACACAATAGTATCTTTTGATAGGGAGTGTTCAAACCCATTTGAAACATTTTTTCCTAGGAAGCTCTTCTCACACAAGGGTCAAACCTGAGGTCGCATTGAGATTGGCAGAGTTACTCACCCTGCTTTATTGGTCCCGGTGTAGAGATTGCACGTATTACGGGGGTCGCTTGAACGTATACCCACAATGATGAGTGGAAGCCTCTCAAGTTGATTTCGAGCTCAATACCTTTCCCTTGCATGCGGATCGGACTGTCGACTATTTCCCCAGGCATCACTGTTGTTTGTGGTTACTTTAGTAGCCTATCTTCTTAGGGTCTTACACAAGGTGACTGTGGAGGGGCAAGTCTTCACGGTACCTGGAATCGACATTGGCCAAACTCACCCGGGATCCTTGGAGGGTATACCCACGATTATGTGTGGGAGCTTGCACCAGGGTGTAAGTCCATTACGCAGGTTGTCAACATAAAATCTCCACCCTAGCCCAACCCCTTCTTGTCTCGGTTTTACGACGTTGGATTCATCACCAACTAGTGACTTCAAAACGAGAAGGTTTGTTTGCCTGGTTTGAACTCTAGATTTTATTAGCGAGTGATATTTGTTTTCTTAGATGGCCATAGATTTTTTCCGCAGAATTTTTGGCTCTGCCAACATAGACCCTCCCCGTCGTTCACGCAGGGTACAAGGACTTTCATCGGAAAACATGGAAGATTCTACCCCTATACCCCCTCATACATCGGAGGGCTCTCCTCAACAGAGTGAAGTCCAGGATACCAACATAATACAAGAGGAAGGTTCAGCCTCTTTAGAAAGTTTTTGAATTATTTATGATTCTATGGAAGTTTTCCGCATCCCTCCTGGATATGAAAGACGTTTTCTCCAAATGAATTCAGTCGGGGAACTTGTTGTTGTTTCTTCTAGAACGCTAATCGGACCTTTTGGAGCTGACGATCCCTTTTGGACTACTGAAATAGTTAGAATCCCACCTCGCACAGTGCGAGACCTGTATGGCTCAGGGAAGGAGTAGATATACCTACCATCCATGAGTTGCTCAAGACATCTGCTACCCTCTCAGTATCCCAAGGTCATTTTTCCAGTACAACTACCTATCTCTTCATTGGTTCAGATGCACAGTCAATTAGTCCTAGTTCAATTGTCCCTCTCCAAACAGCCCACTCTACTATGGTTCCTCATGCTATGACTATTCCCACCGGGAATATGGTGGTCAGCCATGCTCCCATTGGTACACCACGTTCCTCTAGACCTACCCCTTCACTCCCCCTTGGGTATCAGGCTTTGAATTCTTCTGCTACCATTCATACCCAAGTTCCATCTGGAGTTCCACTTGGGCATAATACCTCTACTAGTTATGTCCCTACACCTTCCCAAGTCCTCTCTGGAGGGTCTTACCCACCTCTTCATGGCGGATCTGGCCCTAGTGGCTCCAATCCAATTGCAAGCACTCGTCATCTACTCACTTCTGGTTACCAGATTCTCGTTGGAGGGAAATCTTATGATGGGGGGCAACTTCAATTTGGGATTCAAACTCAAATTGGGACGCCACCTCCATATGGAGGACAATTGCAGGTTGGAACTTACAATTCACAATCTGAATCGAACATGTCAAACTTGTTTGCTCACCTCTGGAACCTTTGTCTTCAAGGAAACCCGCAACCCTCTGGGGGGAAACCCTCTCAAGCTAGTTTTTCTACACCCCCTAACTACGGTCAGCCATATATGGGTTCTTTGAATCCCACTTGGGGTCCAAACTTTCAGTCCAGCACCCCTTTTCAAGGGAACATCCCTAACCAATCCAAACCCATGGGCTACATGCCTCCTCATTACCGACCGAATCTATCAGGACCTATGCCTCATGTGCAAATTGCTTATGGTCCTACTGGCATACCGACATGACTTCCTCCCTAAATTCACCAGTATCCTCAAGTGAATATACAGTTTTCCTTTCTAGCCACTTTGGACCTACCCAATTTGTCTAGAATTTTGAATGATCCTATCCATCACTTTCCTTATTGGCCCATCATACCATCCAAATTACCATCGGACATTCCTAAGTTCGATGGTAAACCAAGAGAGGATCCAAACAATCATGTAATGACTTTCCACCTTTGGTGTTCATCCAACTCTTTTATGGATGACTACATTCGTCTACGTCTTTTTCAACGAACTCTCATGGGTTTAGCCGCGAAGTGGTATATAGAATTACCACGAGGTTTATTCGTCGACTTTAATACCCAAGCCATGGATTTCCTCACACACTACCAACTTCCAATCTATTATGAAATGGGAACCGATATTTTGAGTTCTTTCAAGAAAAATAAATTCACTCACATCTCTGATCACATTCATGAGTGGAGACGAAGACGACGTTTAATCAAACTCGAACTTCTTGATCAGTTATTGGCAGAATGGTTCACGAAATCCTTCGTGAACGACATCTCTCGTGACATTGCCATGGTCGGAGTTATCACTGAAGAAAAGGCAATCAGTCGCAATCAGTCGCACTCAGTACCTCGATCTCGTTTATTCACAAACGGGTACTCTTTATGATGTTCTCCCTAACGCACCTCGTCCTTCTACCACGACCACCTCAACAACCCCGGAAGCTTCTCATGTTGTTGATGGTGTGATAGGAACTTTCCATGCTCAACCTCAATCTATGCAGGCCTCTCACACCAATCCCAAATCCCATGCTTCTAATGTTCAAACTGCTCCGACACCCACCCCTCCCACCGATAAAACTTCAGAAGTGAACGTTATTCAATCGACTCCTACCGATAAGAATAAATCTAAAAAATGGAAGGGTAGGAATAAGGAGGATAAAAATAACAACCCACAATCCAACAAGAACAAGTCACAACCCGTTGATGACAAGGACAAACGCAAACCTCGCTATCCTTGCCTTATCTTTGGTGATGATCACTACACGAAGGACTGTCCAAGACGTGTCGAAGTCACAAAGTTCCTCCAAGGGACCTTAAAACCTCCTACACCTGCTGTCTTGTCTCAGCCCTTCCCTTCTCTACAGCAGGCTCAATTGGTCATCCATGATCAACCTTTTTCCTCCACTACCTCCTACGCACTTATGTGTACTGGTGATTCAAAGAGGAACGACATCACACTTACCACAAGGGCCAAAGATTATTCTTCCTCCAAAGAGAAAGATGAAGACACTCCACCTTTGTTGGTTCAGCCACCTCCTTCAATTCCACCTACCAACGGTCCTCTTCATCTTGAATGTCCAAACCCTGATACAGTCCTTATCCCTCCTCCCAAGGGCGTGGTTCAAAAGTCATCGTTCAATCCTCATGCGCGTGTTGCTCAGAACTACAGTATTGTAGAAGATCTAGCGCAAGCACCCTCCACGATGTCGGCTCTCGAAGTCCTTCAAAGTTATCCCACTCAACGGAAGGAACGGTTAAAGGATATCGGTGGAATTGATCCCAGGGATACAAATTTGATAATTTTTGATCGGGAAGATCACATTCCAAGGTTACCCCCTCAACTCGCATTTCAGATACAAGTTGTTGTCACAAACAAGAACATTTCTAGAATATTTATTGACGAGGGTGCCTCGACGTGTGTCATGTATATTGCTTGTTGGAAAGCCATTGGCTCTCCTCCCTTAACTGAATCAGACAACATGCTCAAAGCCTTTAATTTCTCTGGATTTAAACCCTACGGTGTACTCCCTTTGTTTCCTATTACATTAGAAGGCAAATCAGTCAATGTTGAAGTTGAGGTCTTTCATGCACCTCTCGATTACAACCTCTTACTTGGTCATAGCTGGATTGATTCCATGCGAGCAGTCGTGTCTACTCTTTTCCGTATCGTTTGTTTTCCACATCAGGGAAAAGTAGTTACAGTAGACCAGTTGGCCTTCTTTAACTCTGATACTCATACTAGCAACGTACCTTTCATTGCAAAGACACCCCCTCGGTACGGGAATGTCGGTGTGGGTCTACTAAAAAACTCAATTTTGATGGGTGCATTCCTGATCCCTCCACCCGATATTCCACCTCCTTTGGTTGCCTCGATCAACATGATTTCCACCTCCTTCCGCAAATCCCCCGCGTCTTCTGACCCGTGGGTAGTACCTGAACCCAGTGATTATCTTCGCTATGGTGACCAAATGTCTTTAAGTCCGGTTGAATCCGCTTACCAGGCCATTCAATCGACCGACCCTTCTACTCCCTCTCTTGATGATTCATCTCCTGACATGTTCCACATTATTTTTCCCATGGGTGAGATTATAATGTTAGTTATGTCCATGGAAGACACTCCATGGGATGATGGGAATCATCATTCCATCCTCTTCCTGGAGCAGCACACCTTAGAGAGTTACCAACGGATCTCGACTTCATCGATCGTTGTCGTTATTTCTTTTGTTCCCGAGTCCGCACATGATGTGCTATACAAAGGGAACTTAAGTAACATTTCACCCACCATCCCCCTCGACATATCTATTAAACCTGGAGTTGTCGAAAATGTGCACATCAGAGCTTCATGTTCCACCAATGAGGTTGTCACATATAACTCCCTTTTTCAAGAATTCTATGACATCTTCGCGTGGAGCTATGAAGAGATGTCGGGTATTGACCTTGATATTGTTGTACACGAAATTAAAACATACCCGGGCGCTAAACCTGTCTAGTAGAGACTTCACCTAGTCCACCCCCGTAAAGCAGCTGCTATCAAGCTTGAAGTCAAAAAACTTCTTAAAGTTGGCTTTATTTATCCCATGGCTTTGACTGATTGGGTATCCAATCTAGTTCTGGTTAACAAGAAACAAGGTATGATCCGTGTCTGTGTTGATTATAGGGATATTAACAAAGCTTGTCCTAAGGACAACTTTCCTACCCCTTTCATCAACCAAATCATCGATGATTGCGCTAGAAGTGAAATCTTCTCTTTGATGGACGGTTTCTCTAGATATAATCAAATCAATATCTTACCCGTGGATCAACACAAAACCTCTTTCATTTGTCCTTGGGGCACTTTTTCCTACCGAAAACTACCCTTCGGTTTAAAGAACGCCAGTGCGACTTTTCAACGCGCAATATCTTAAGTTTTTCATGATATTAAGCACATTGTACATCCATATCTAGATGACCTGCCAGTTCATTCCATGCATTGTAGTGATCATTCGGCACACCTCCGAGCCATTTTCCTTTGTTGTCGGTTCTATCGTATACGCTTAAACCCACATAAATGCATCTTTTGTGTGGAGTCCGACCGACTCCTGGGCTTTATTGTGTCATGTCAAGGGATCAGGGTAGATCCTTTGAAGGTTGAGGTGATTCTCAATATCCCTCCTCCTTCCTCACTCCTCCAGCTGCAAAGTTTGCAAGGGAAGGAAAACTTTTTACGTCGTTTTATCCCAAACTATGTTGAGTTAACACTCGGATTTACTCGAATACTAAAGAAAGGTTCTGAATTCATATGGGACACCACTGCCAACAAAGCCTTTGAAGCTTTGAAGCTAATTTTAACCCATACCCCACTACTTTTCCCGACCGATTATAGTCGAGATTATTTCTTTTATCTCGCTGCCTCAAACTCCACCATTGCCATGGTTCTAGTCCAAGAAGACGATTTACACGACGAACATGTCATTTATTATTTGAGTCAAAGTCTCACGACTACTGAAGCCAAGTACTTACATGTTGAAAAACTGGCCTTGGAATTTGTTTAAGTTGTCCAATGTTTTCATCACTATATCCTATTAAGAAAGACCACTTGTTGGCACAGGGGCAAACCCAAGGTTCAACGCAACAACAGTGTACCAACAAAACCCTAACTATAGGTCCTTTCAGCAACACCTGCGAAGCATATGAAGTCTCACCCGAGGTAGAGGCAGGGGTGGTTGCAAGATTCATGTGTCTGCAACCTTAGCTGGGACACAGGTCTGTGATTATAACACTTAGAAATCACTTATTATAGATTATTCATCAATATTCAACCTTTATGATACCTCGCAGATAGCACAGAGCATCGCAGCATGTACTTAGATCGTGGTTCACCCCCACCCTGGGGCTACGTCCACAAAGTCTTCTTATTTATTAGCTTCAGTCAATCAAGTTACAGCACAGAGCTTATCAAAATTCTACTCCTCATATGACAAGAGATCTACGCACACCTCTCCAGATCCTCCTTCCCCAAGTAGATCTAGCACAGAGCCTCCTTACAATCTGTGCACTCAGCACTTACAATACTTGCACTCAGCTCTTCAAGTTTTTCACATAGATCAACTCTTAGCACTAAGCCATCATCTTTACTACTTATTGCCTATCCTTCTATTTATACATTTACAAAAGTGGGCCTCAACATGGGTAAACCCATGGGTCGACATCCCAATCCCATTACATTATCCCAAAAACCCAAAAAGGGGTTTATCTTCCACGATTTCCGCTTCGCGTCACGCTCCATCTTTGACAAGCTGTCGAAGTCCCAAAAATGGTCAAATATGACCAAGTGTTCCTCAAAACTTGGTCAGGGCCAACAGGCCCCCAACACTCACCTATGACTCATCCCAAGTCACTTAGGTTTGGGTAACTTTGCCTCAAAGGTCTCGATCTTGGCTTGAGCTACTTCGACTTGTCTCTGTGCTACTTGATCCAGATTATTTTCGGCACGAAATGAGATCGGAGATATAATAAAGAAATGCACAGAGATATCGCAGATATTAAATAATATATTAGATATGCAACCATAAACACAGATATACAATAATAAACGATTTCTATTAATGAAATAAATGTACAGAGACTGTAAAATACAGAGTGAAAGACTCGATAGAATGGTGGCAGCTTATCTCTGAGAAGAGATGTGACGGCTACTCGCATTTGCAAGAAGATGATTACAATGAGGCTCTGAAGGCCTTTTTACAATAAACAGGAATTTCAAAAGTCCTAGACATCCAAAAACCTAACCCTAGGAGATGAAGCGCCAAAAGTCATGTGGGCCCCGTTTGGGTAAGTTAGTACATCACCTTCTCGGGGTCGTAACTTTTGCATACGATCTTCGTTTTAAGCGTATGATAGCTCGTTGGAAACATATCATCGAGGAGATTAATTTTGGGGGCTCAATCATGCCTTCAACTATAATTGAGAACCTTGATCTCGAAAAACCTTCATTTGGGCCCTCAAAATGGCCCCGGAAGTTCAAAACTGCAAAAAATAGTAAATTGCCAAATTTGCCAAAAAACTGTTTTGAGCTAATTGGAAAAGGTGGGTGGCCACCGATATCCACCTAGATCAATACTCCCTCCTTAGGAAGCAATGTTCTCCATTGCGTTGAGTTCCCGAGGGAGAGGGAAAATCATTTGTTGAATCTACATCTTCGTGAGTCGCTTGCCTTTCTGGAGATGTCGCGCTGCTCAGTTTGTGGAAGTCTGTCACGAACCTGTTGAGGCTGAGGTTGTTCAACAAGTCGGGCTACATGAGAGGATGGTGTGCAGAAGGAATATTTTCACTTTGTTGCAACCTTGTTGACTTGCTTCTGTTGGATAGAAGGTGCTTGGGGCGAAGCTATAGTGGTTGAAGTGTCCTTTTATTCCCGTTTCGAACAGATTGTGAAGAAGTTGAATTTTGCAGTATGAGATACTACCTTGCAGCACTTTTTAGGTGGAACAGTAGTCGGAACTACCTCTGGTATGCTGTAGAGATGACCCCCTAGAGAAATAATGACACTACGGGGTCGAGACTCATAAACAGCGTGGCGCTTCCACATATATGGTTGGCCCAAGAGAACATCACAGACATCTAGTGGGGAAACATCACATAATACCTCATCCTTGAAGGGTTGGATGCCATATGACAATCGACATTGCTGGCTGACACGAAGATCTCATCCTTGGCGAAGCCACCCGATGTTGTATGGCTACGGGTGTGGTGTTGTCAGCAATCCCAACTGTTTGATGACCTCTACTGAGATGAGGTTCTTCTGGCTTCCACTATCAACAATAAAATGTAGCGGCGTCCCCTTCACCCACATCTGTGAATGAAAAAGGTGCTCCCTCTCTTCAGGATCTGTTGGTTCTTCTGGTTGAATTGTTGCGGTCGCGACAATAGCAGTGGGGTCTGCGTGAATGATTTGTCCTTTACCAGTATTTTCATAATCAGATTCAGAATCAAGGTTCGGCTCCTTGTCTTTGATCTCAGCCACCAATGACTATTTTGTGTGACATTCATCAGTGTTGTGCCAGGGGCTTTTGTGGAAATCGCACCATTTTCCGGTGTCCTTCTTTGTCTTCCCATGACCCTTCTTTTCATGTGGCTTGGACTGGTTTTCAGGAGACTGTTTGTTAGGGACGTCTTTGTCATACTTTGGTTGTTGCGGATTTGCAGAACCAAAATCCCATTTGTTCTAGTTCTTAATTTTTTGCTTGATTTTAACAGCATATCGATAGGCAGCACCGAGTGATGAGATGTCCAGAAAATCCATTTCAGTTTGGATGTATCTATGTAGAGTCCCATGGTATTTTAAAACCAAATGTCATTTGAAGACTTTGATACCCAGCTTGGTGCGCAAGGTATGGAAGGTATTGGTGAACTCCGGAACTTCTTGTCCCCTCTCTTGCCGCGGTGTGGTCCATCTCATGTACTGGTCCTCATAGTTTCCAATAGGGTAATATTGTTCCTTTACCGCATCCACAAAAAAATCCCAAGTGGGATCGGCCCCATATATTTCAAACTCCTCTGTGGAACTCTACTCCAAATAAGTTTCCCACCAATGTTTGACATGGGGGAGAGATTTAAGGAGTGCGAAGGTGATCTTTTCTTTGTCGAAAAATTTGTGAACAGAGAAATAACCTTCTAGCAAATTTAACCATTTGTCTAGCGCTTCTGCATCTATCTGTCATTCAAATACAAGAATATCAAAATTAACTTGTAACTTGAAAGGCGAGGTGCCTCCAAAGTGGCCGCTTGATGAAGATGCGCCTATTGCTATCGGCAGGCATTGAAGGATGTGGGAAAAATTCTCCATCATTCATCCCTTTGTCGTGTGAGAGCTTGCTCAAGCAACAGACTGATAGGATCATCTGCTCCGTCATTTTTCTTTTCTTTCACCATTGAGGGTTTCTTGGGTGTGCAAGAGTGATTTTCCTCAAGAGAGACAAGCTCGAGACCCAACTTGCTATACTCATACCTCATCGGGGACATGCACTGAAAAAAATGACCAAGAATAGCCTTCTCTGATACCACTGATCTAGATTATTTTCTGCACGAAATGAGATTGGAGATATAATAAATAAATGCACAGAGATATTGTAGATATTCAATAATATAACAGAAATATATCAGAGATGAAACCATAAACACAAATATACAGTAATACATGATTTCTATTCATGAAATAAATGTACAGAGACTGTAAAATACAGAGTGAAAGACTTGATAGAATGGTGGCAGCTTATCTCTGAGAAGAGATGTGATGGCTACTAGAATTCACAAGAAGATGATTACAATGAGGCTCTGAAGGCCTTTTTACAATAAACATGAATGCCAAAATTTCTAGACATCCAAAAACCTAACCCTGGGAGACGAAGCGCCAAAAGTCATGTGGACCCCGTTTGGGTAAGTTAGTACATCAACTTCTCGGGGTCGTAACTTTTGCATACAATCTTCGTTTTAGGCGTATGATAGCTCATTGGAAAGGTATCATCGAGGAGATTCATTTTGGGGGCTCAATCATGCCTTTGGATATCATTGAGAACCTCGATCTCGAAAAAACTTCATTTGGGCCCTCAAAATGGCCCCAGAAGTTAAAAACTGCTAAAAATACTAAACTGCCAAATTTGCCAGAAAACTATTTTGAGCCGATCAAAAAAGGTGGGTGGTCACTGATATCCACCTGGATCAATCGAGGCCCACATGACTTTTGGTGCTTCATCTCCTAGGGTTAGGCGTATGATAGCTCATTGTAAAGGTATTGTCAAGGAGATTCATTTTGGGGGCTCAATCATGCCTTCGGCTATCATTGAGAACCTCGATCTTGAAAAACCTTCATTTGGGCCCTCAAAATGGCCCCGGAAGTTAAAAACTGCTAAAAATAGTAAATTGCCAAATTTGCCAGAAAATTGTTTTGAGCCAGTCGGAAAAGGTGGGTGGCCACCGATATCCACCTGGATCACCACTGGTTCTTGCTCAGTGAATTCCTGAACAACGGCTTCGCTGATAGGTCCTTCCATTTTCTGCTCGACTATAACAACTACTTGTTCTAGTAGTGTTCCCTGGCCTTCAATTTCTTCAAACAGTAGGTAGGCCGCCTCCTGGATCAGCTGGAATTTCTGGGTGACTTCCATCACTTTGTTCTGCGTGGTGAGAACGAGTTTTTAGGCAGTGCGTTATTCCTGGGATCTCTTCATCCTCTTGATGGGTGACAAGAGCTTGAGTTGCGCCTATATTGTATCTGCGTGCTTCTTTGCTTCCTGAAGTTGGGACTCTAGTTTCTTCAACTCTGGGTCTTCAGATAGTTGATCATATATCTGCGCGCTTCTGCTACTTAGTCATTTACATTCTATAGCAAGTGTTTTAATCCTCTCGACTGTTCTCTGAGCATTCAATTCTTGTTGGTCGCGCACTTCTTGTGGAGTCTGTGGTATCGTCTGAAGCTCTAATTCCACGACCCTTTGTTGAAGTTGTTGAACAACTTCAGCCAGCTTCATCACTTGGCGCTCTATGGGATCTTTGCCCTTCCGCTCTAAGTTGGTCATAGAGTGAAATGCTCTGTTGACTGCTTCTTCAATTCCTATCTGCTTCATGAGAAACTGCTCTTTTTCTTTTTGGATCTTCTCTCTGTCTTCTTCAAATTTTTCTTAGAGAGCATTCTTCTCTTATTGTGCGGCTTGGCATTGTTCAATAATTTCCTCCTATGTTTTCTTTAGGGCCTGGGTGGCCTACGCTTTTTCTTCCTGATCATGTCGAAGGCGTACTTTGATTGTATCAGCAATCTTGTGGAGCTGAACTGATTCATCTCCTACTTATGTTGTTCCTTCTGGCAGAGGTGCAGTAGATATTGCTCGGCTAGACTGGAGTGCTTATTGTACTCCTTAGAGCGCGATCTCAATTTGGCTATACATTTGTTTCTACTTCACCTCCTACTTCTCTATGATTTCCTTTGAAGCATCATTGACCATTGAAACAATGAAATCAAAGTCATCCAATGTGAGGGCAGTTTGCATCTTGGTTACAGGGGTTCTTGGTTTCTTTATGGAGGAAGATTTCAGAGGTGAGACCTTCCTTTTCTTTGATGAGTCTTCTTCATCCCTAGGTAGTGGTACGTCGACTTTCTGTTGTTTATTTTTTGTATCACCTTCTTTGTCATCACCTTCTTCATTTGGTGTAATGGAAGTCATCCTTACAGATAGGTTGTCAACATCCTAGACTTCTTCAATTTTCTTCGTCATCTTTTCTTTCTTTGTCTTACTAGGCTCAGGTGTATTCTGCACAGTTTCAGGGCTGTTGATGTCAGACATTTCTGCAGGGTCTGCTAGAACAAGGAGGTTCGCCGACCATTCCTTGGTGATCTCTTCTAGGTCTTCTTCTGTTAGCTTATAATAGGACTAAAGTTGTTCATGGTGCTCATCAACACGTGGGGTCAGATATATAAAGTGGCGGTCCACGCTGAACTTTATCAGAGGTCAAAATCTTTGTAAAGTGTTCGGGGTTATGCAAGGCTCGCTCCTTATGGTTTCTTTCAATTGGTCATAGTATGAGTGGAAAATGGCATTCGACTGTCATTGCTTTCTCATGTCATTCGAGTACCATAATTTACTAAACTTCGCAGCAAGTGGCTCAAAGGGGTCAAGGTCCGGGAAGGTTGCACTTTCCCGTATCTCCCATGCAACAAAAGCGATCAATATCAGGAGCCATCTAAAATGGAATTCATGCCTCTGATCTTGGGCTTCTCTGCAGTCAATCTCCAGTTGATTCACCAGGTACTTCGCCCAGTTCATCTGTAGTCCCTCTGCACACTTTCCTGCGAGGTCAACTACAAAGCCAGATACTTGTGTTGGTCAATTCTTGCATACCAACTTCCCTGTGATCAGTTGGCATGTGAGGCGCATTATGCCACTTTCAATAGAAGCTACCGTGTAGCCTCTCACGCCTTTCTCAACATCGTCATAGGATTCTTTGATCTTCTACGCAAGAGTGTGGTCTGCAGTCTTTCCAGGATAGTACTCGTGGGGATTAGGGCCCTGCATGCTAAGACCGATGATCCTATTAATCAGTGTCAAATCAACATTTATGTCACAGTCTAACCACAGGTATCCTCCGTGGTAACTTGCTAGAAGCAATTTTACACAAGCGTTCACATCCTGGTGTCTACCGAAGTGCGGTATTTTCATAACGTTGAGAAAAGTAGACTGCGCGAGGTTCATCGTCCATTGTTGAGGGATGAGCTTCAAATTTTTGCCCTTAGTTCTCGTCAAGTACTTATATCGGGCGAGCATGCTGTAAAATTTTCGGTCCCCTAGGTTGAAGTCGCAAAACTTCAACGTTGTAACCTTGTCTTGATCTGAGCAGTAGGTGCGTACTCCTTTCGGTAGATATGCAATGACTAAGGTTTATTAAAAGTCTCTAGGGACACTGTCCTTGTTAATATCACCACTCAGAGGGGATATGTAAGCTGGTAGGATGGATGGCACTAACTTCGTGTTGGCTATGTCGTCCTTATGCTTAGTTCTTCTTTCTGCACCGGCTCGAGATGTTCCTACTCGAGCAGTCGACGGGGAGGCTTGCACTCCTATCATCAATAATGCTTGGACTCCAGAGGACATCCTTCTTTCCGACATGACTCTCTCAGTCATTAAATCGAGAAGGACCTTTGTGACGGATTCCTCAAGTGCGGTGACCTCGTCAGACATACGCACTCGGGAAAGATAATTAGGGTCATGATGATCTCAAAATACTGCAGTAGGATAAACAATCTGCTTACAATGATCACTGTAGACAATCACTAGTTCTACGGGCTTCGACGTTTCAGTTGGCAAAAGTGTTCTTCGGGCACGCCGCGATGAGCTAAATAGGAAATTTGTCAACGGTCTGCTTGCAACGGGTATGAAGCTTCCATGAACGTTGATCCATCTGTTATGGCATGGTCCAATGGTCTAGTAGTGATTATTTGATGCTTTTATGTCCATTCAGGGCGGAAGTCAAATGGGTATATCGGTCCAACGGCTATATTGCTTTGCCACGGCGAAGTGTCATATGTTGTTGTTCTGATATCCCGACGAAGCTCAATTCATGTGATTTTTCCTTCTGCGAAGTTTCCTCTAGAATCTTCTGTAACTTTTTTATCTTGGCTCTCTTCTTACTTAGCTTCCTAGCCTTCTTCCCAGTGAGCTTTGTCTCGGTCATCCTTTTTCAATTATGATTCTTATCTTCTCTCGACATAGTCACTTCGCGATGTTGAGATTCTTTCTTCAGATCCAAAGGTAATACTCCTTCATCATATGAATTAGGTATTTCGGTCTTTTGTGTTTCCTCTAATGCTCTTATATCTTCGGCATCCAAGTCCCTGGTGCTCAATAGCTTAGATGTGTTCTCTTGTTCTTCCATCAAGTAGGCGATCCTTCTAGTCATAAATTCCATGAGTTCTTGCTTCTTCTGTTCTAGGAATACCTTTTCTTCTTTTCTTCGGATCTGGCCTTTTTCAATCCAGATCTTACCTAACAAAGCTGGAAATGGGGCATGGTCCTCAATAAATTTAATAACTTTGAATTCTTCCTCTGTTGAAGCTCCATGGGTACTCATAGCTATCTGGGTAATCCTACCACATAGGGTTACCATTTTTCCTTTAAACAACCCTATTTTTCCCAGTGAAGGAACCATAGCAGGCCTTCCTAGGGTTTCCCAAGTACTTTTTGTCATAATGTTCATTTGTGTTCCCTCATCCAAAGCACAGTCAATGTCGAAGTCTCCTATTCTTACTCCAATTTTCTCCTTTTCTTTGAAGATCTCTGACAAACTGGCATCTTTATGTTCATCCAAGGTTTCTTTCATTTTCAGTAACATAATATCTGATTCTTTCTGGGGTTCTTCTATAATCTTAGTCTCTCGATCTCCTTCAGAGTTTGCTTGCTCCATATTCATCTTTTCAAGTCTAGCAATCATTCTAGGGAAATCCAGTACTTTGTAGTCCATAGCCTTACAACAGAGGCAACTAGGATTTCTCCCAGGGAATTCCTTAGCAAGATGTCCTGGTCTTCTGCAACTGTAACTAAGAGTTAATCCTCTCTTTCTCTTCAATGATCCCCAACTTTTCTTGTACTGCTTGCTAGGGTCATAATGGCTAGCCTGCAAAAATTTATTTCTAGGATTTTGCATCCATTGGTTAGTCCAAAAATTCTTTCTATGCATAGGTATAACATATCTTTCATTATTCTTATCAAATCTATTCATATTAAACATTCTTTCATATAACAATGCCCTAGTTTTCAAGCTAGGACAAAATCTATCAAGCATACCTAGATCCATACTTTAGAAACAAAAAAAATCACTTCTTTTACTTCTACAGGGCACAAAGCTTCCAGATCTAAGAACTTTTAACTAGTCTTACCTTTATCAGAGCATAGAGCTTACAGATCTTACTTGTTTTCTTCAATATCAACCTCTTTTCTTGTAGATCTAACTTCTTTCCTTCAGATCTATCCTTCCTTCTTTAGAAAATCTTTTTAGATCAAGTGGATCATTGTGCACTAGGGCATAGATCCATGCACATAGATTTCACAATTTCAGGACGAATCTTTGTACAAAGCTTCTTCTGCTTAGTTCCCAGCAATCACAGTTTCAAGTCCTGGCAACGGAACCATTTGTTGGCACAGGGGCAGACCCAGGCTTCAACGCTACAACAGCGCACCAACAAAACCCTAACTATCGACCCTTTCGGCAACACCTGCGAACCAGATGAAGTCTCACCCAAGATAGACGTAGGGGTGGTTGCACAACTCGGGTGTCTACAACCTTAGTTGGGACACAGGTCTGTGATTATAACACTTACAAATCACTTAGCATAGATTATTCATCAATATTCAACCCTTATGATACCTCGCAAATAGCACATAGCATCGCAGCATGTACTTAGATCGTGGTTCACCCCCACCCTGGGGCTACATCCACAAAGTCTTCTTCTTTATTAGCTTCAATCAATCAGGTTAGAGCACAGAGCTTATCAAAATCCTACTCCGCATAGGAAAAGAGATCTGCATGCACCTCGCTAGATCCTCCTTCCCTGAAGATCTAGCACAGAGCCTCCTTACAATCTATGCACTCAGCACTTACAATACTTGCACTTAGCTCTGCAAGTTTATCACATATATCAACTCTTAGCACTAAGCCATCATCTCTACTACTTATTGCCTATCCTTCTATTTATACATTTACAAAAGTGGGCCTAAGCATGGGTAAACCCACGAGCTGACATCCCAATACCATTACATTATCCCAAAAACCCAAAAAGGGGTCTAGCTTCCACGATTTCTGCTTCGTGTCGTGCTCCATCTTTGACAAGTTGTCAAAGTCCCAAAAATGGTCAAATATGACCAAGTGTTCCTCAAAACTTGGTCAGGGCCAACACCACTGTAATTTTCGATTGCAACCCTATGCAGCACATTCTTACACGTCAATTTCTAGGGGGAAAATACTCCAAATGGATAGTGATTCTCCAGGAGTTTGACTTAGAATTCGAACGTGCTAAGTCTAAGAAATCCTTGGTGTTTGTCAAACTGATATGTGACTTTCCCTGCACTGAGACAGAAAATGTAGCAGAGGATTCTTTACCCGACGAATCCCTTTTTTTGATCAATTCAGATGACCTTTGGTATGGGGATATCATTATTTATATCCAGACTCAAACTTTCTAGCCCGATTTGTCTACCGTCGACTGTCGTCGTATACGTTATCAAGACCCTCAGTATATTATCCTTGGTGACACTCTTTATCATCGTGGGGTCAACTATGTTTTCGACGATGTCTCACCTATGATGAAGCTGAGAAAGATTTGAATGACTGCCACTCTGGAGCATGTGGTGGTCACATGTCTGGGTATGCTATTGCCCAAAATATCTTACGAGCCAGATATTTTTGGCCTTCTTTATTCAAAGATTGTATTACTGCCATCCAAAAATGTCATGCTTGCCAAACATACAACAACAAAATAAGATCGCATCCTGCTCCTTTACACCTTGTAGTTTCCGTAGGACCTTTTGTGAAATGGGGCATTGATTTCATGACCTGTAACCCTCACTCGGTCAGGGGGCATGGATACATTATTGTAGCCATGGATTATTTCACGAAGTGGGCCGAGGCAATGCCTACATTCGACAATACCGGGAAAACTGCATCCCTTTTCATATTTAATCATATTATTACTCGATTCTGGATCACGCAAGCCATCGTTACTGATCACGGTAGCCATTTTCGAAACTTTATGATGTTTGAACTTACTGACAAGTTGGGTCTTCGGCATGAAAACTCAACCCCCTACTATCCACAGGCCAACGGCCAAGTTGAAGCAATAAATAAAATCCTTATCACTATGCTTCATCGGATAATAGGAATCCATAAGACCACCTAGCGCATAATGTTGTTTTCAACATTATGGCCTATCGGACGTCTGTGAAGTCTATTATGGGATTCACCCCCTTTCAACTAGTCTACGACATCGAAGTTGTTCTCCCGGCTGAATGTGAAATACCATCTTTGAAGCTAGTCGTCAAACTTCTCCCAAACACCTCTATCGAAGAGGAACATCTATTGTATCTTATTCAATTATATGAGACCCATCATGATGCCACCCTAGTTATTGAAACCCTGAATAAACGTGTAAAAGTCCAATATGGCAAACATGTCAAGCCGTGTGTTTTCTTTGAGGGAGATATAGTTCTCCTTTATGAACAAGATCATGATCTTCTAGGAGCCAGAAAATTCGAAGCTATGTGGCGTGGTCCATACATCGTTAAATGAGTATTAGAGAAGGGAGCTTATGAGTTAGTAGATTATGATGGCATTCCTTTGAGTGAACCCAGAAATGGGTTTTACTTAAAGAAGTACTATGCTTAAATTGTCTCTGCATGAGTGCTTGTACTTTTACTGTACCATACTCTTGTGTGTTACTTTTGTGTGTTTTTTCATTATTTGGTTTCGACCCCCAACTGCTTACCTTGCATTGTGCTTGGTTTCTAGATGTTGACATATTCTCTACCCTACATTGGCTTCATCGATGGTGTTAGCCATAGTACTCATAACCTAGCTTCTATTGCTTGGGAAATCTATGCACCCACCAATGAACTTATCAGTTTACAAGGTGTTTGTCTCGGTCGTGCAACCAATAATATCACAGAATATAGCGTCGTCATTGAATTATTGACCGATGTTATCTCACTCGGGATTCATCACTTCGTTGTACAACTCGATTCACAGATAGTAGTGCTCCAGTTAAGTAATGTCTACACTATCTGAAGTCCTACTTTGTTACGGGTATATCTACGAATTCACCTCTTGGAACGTTATTTTGGTTATATTGAATATCAACACATTCCTAGATGTCTAAATACATTAACAAATGCTCTAGCTATTTATGTGTTAGACAGACATTTGGGACATTTATAAATCCAATCACACATTACACATTGTATATAAAAGCAGAGTAAGCCGGTAGAAGCCTCATGTATATGTATATATATATATATATATAATGAAAATGTTTTACAAAAAGTGTTTTCCATCAAGGACCAAAATATCAAAATATAGAGCCCATGGCTCCTACAAAATAGCATCATGGATGTCACTCGCGATAGCACACTACTGCCCATGAAGTAACCGACTAAGTGAGCCAGACACACCTACAGTATAGCATTGGTAACGCCTCGGGAACTCCTCGATCGACATATCGGGAATCCCTGTCGTCAAGCCTTCTAAGTTCTGCTCCATGGCCTCATAGTTGTCGGCATCCCACCCTACTACCACACGTGCCTCTCCTCGCCTCTGAATCAGAGATGTGATCGGAGGTCGATGCAGACCTACATCTGCATAGTCAAAAGTCTTTGATTAGTCTTTAGATCGAAAACACACAAAAAAAATCTAATATCCTAAAATCCACAAAACACTATAAAAAAACAAAATGTCTTTCTTACCTAGATCTCCCTACTGAAATCCCTCAGGGAGAGCCAAATCAGGATAACCCCAAAATTCTAGGTCGGCATACGCATAATCATGAATCATCAAGATTTGGGGCCTTAACCAATCAAAAAATGCATCATTGTACTTGATAATAGGACCCGCTACATGCCGAGCCATAAGGTCACACCACCGTTTCATTCTTGGGTCTCACGGAGCTGGTATTCCCCACTCTAGCTGTAGTCGCAATTGGGGGACTCTTTCTAAGAATAAAGACACCAAAATGGACCCATACCCAAACTGTTTTAGGTCTCCTCTCTTGATTTTAGTGAGTTTTGTCTTCATACTACAGAGCACACTGTCACACCAATTGAATACATGAGGTTCCTGACATTCAATGGCATATTGAAAATAACTCTGGAGTGCCATGTGTGGCGACGCGCTTCCTTCCATCTATGCAATGGTAAAGAGGATGGTTCTGAGATTCAGATCTCTCACACCTCGGATAGCCACTTTACCTTTGCGCCTTTCAGTGTCAGGTTCACAGTGCCGACAAATATACTCGCTCATCAGCAAGCCACCTCCTCAGCCCCATGTCAGAGTCACACACACCCCATGACGGGATAACCCCGTTAGAAAATAAATATTCTCAATGTCCAAGGTGAGGACATGAACACCCACGTGAAATACTTATTGTTTCGCATCCCACATATGGACCAAGTACTCTAATAGTCTTCGTTGGGCTCTCATGCCCTGGATCTTGAAAATTTTCAATAGGCCACATTATCGAAGAGCATCAATGGTTCCTGGATCATTCAAAGCCATAGAGTTGTCATATTCATGATCATGTTCTCTCCATTCCAACATTTTTTCAATCAAACGCCTGCATATAGATGGGAGAAGACAGATAGCAACTTTTATCATCATTTTTGGATTCTTTTTTGGTTCAACGCATGCATTTCTTTTTGGTTTTTCAGCCACCGCAATTGAGCTTCAGTTACAGTGCAGGATTTCCGCAAGCGATCCATTGGGCACCAGCGAAAATCCTTGATTTTTGTTGGGCCCGATATTGGCCACTTGCGGCGGCCCCAGCGCATACCTACCGGCCCAAAAATCACCCAAAAAATCATTTTTTGACCACCAAAAACAAATTTTAAACCATTGAAAAGGAAGAAGATGAAGCACTTACTGTTTTCACGGAAACCCTTTGTTGATTGATCGCTTATGCTCCTCACAATCGACCGCCGGAGTAAGGGGTGAAAAAGGGGTTTTAGACAAGTTCTTGACCAAATACAAATGAAATGGTAAAAAAGAGCACTTACTCTTATCTATTTCATTTTTTACCTTTTTCATAATATTCTATATTATATAAATGTGTTTGGTCATCAACCTTCAAAACTAATAGTCTCCTAAGTGTCTTGGTTCTTACAGGAAGAAGACTAAAGTCCTAGTCAACAGAGTATGGCTTTTGGTTCCGTAATTTATTTTCGTTACGCATATCGATACTTTTTAGGGTTTTTTTTTAGTAAAACCTCGAGTTCACTCTTTGTTCATTCTCGTGCTCGAAAATTTATGAGAACGCAACTGAGTATACTTTTGCCATCCTTTCATACTCGTCTTGGTAACATGAAAAGTGACACACATGGAGTATCATTTAAGCTCTTTTCACACTCCATAAAAACGAAAAGATTGTCGAGCGACCTTGTTATTTTCACGCTCGTAAAAGTATTTGAAGAAAACATTCGATGGGCGATAGTTTATCACTTTTTCGGTCTCATCGAATTATTTTATGAAAAAGTAACTAAGAGAGTTATCTTTAATGTGTTTTTGCAGACTGTATAAACAAGAAAAACCCTCGAGTTTTCTATCTTTGGACTCGTTAAACAAACATCGAAAGACCCACATGGGACCGAACCACTCCTTCTTAGGGTTCATTAAAAATACACTGAGGGACTCATCCAAAGGATGAGATTACATCAACAAGCATATGTTATCCTCCTCAAGCTTGGGTAAAAATAAAGAGGCACTCGCCAGAAATGGTGGGGGGAAATTTGGGAAATAAATGTGTCTTTGTACCTATGTTAGTGGCAGTACTACTCACTCTTGAACATGACACCCCCTTCGTCATTTGAATCCGGGTTGGGAAATCCCTTTGTCTCTCATCTGGCCTTATGCAAGTTCATATCTTGGGTCATCTTTGAATCAATGCTACCAAGACTAGTGTCGTGTCATTCATATGTTCAAGAGAAGTCCAAGCAAGCCCTTTCTCGAGTCGACCATCTGCATTGTCATTCTTTATCATGTCGTCCTTTCCTGTGTCAGTTTCGAATCATGTTCATACTTTGATCTACCCTAAATCTGTTATTTATTTCGTGTCACTGATGGGGGATACATCAAGGCCCTCCTATGACAAGTCTTTTCCTGTCGACTTCAACTCATCTTCTGGGAACAAGAATTAGAAATCGTTTAGTATATTAGAGCCTACATGCCTCAATGGCAGGTTTCTTCGCTTTCGACAGTGGATTCACATCATTGGTCCCTGATCGAGAGATTCCATCGAGTGTTCGACTTCAACTCATTTATTCACATTCGTTGGATTGTGCTAAGGTACCTTGGAATTCATTGACATCAATGGTGATTTCCCTCGCGCTTGTTAATGGTTTTCATCAATGACCGGTAATCAAGTGGTTTCTACCATGTTCAACTTCAGCACCTGTAATCACATGGCTAGATTCGTACTTACGGACGACAGGATCGAAGACCCTGGATCTTATATTTTTTGTCTAGGTTTCGATGGAGTATTTATGATTTGTATTTGACACACAGATCCACTTTGTATGTCTCATGGTTGTGTCTAAATCTACATTTTCTAATACATAGATACATAGTGTATTTCTGGTGGCTATGTAGAATCTTGACGACATGGATCCATGGTGTATAATTGGTGGTCGTGACATGCATTTATGATTTAAAATCACTTGTAGTTTGAGCATGGGAATGCCTACCTCAGAAATGACGTAATTTTATGTAGATGACTTGATTGTTTGTAGGTTCCTAATTGGTGTGTTCCTTGTTCCCGACACACACTTGCATTTTGCAAAGTATTTCGGTTTTCACGGGTTCTGACCTCATATTTTGGGGGGCATTCTGTTACACATTATTTTAGTCACTCTGATGATGATTTTACAAGGATGTAATCAGGTCCTCAAAATCATCTTTTCCCTAAGAAGAGTGATTGCTTTCCTCCTCTGCAAGACTACTTTTTAGAAGGACGTCGCAGGCTGCCCATAATGTATAGTGCAGAAATCTATGGTTTCTGCATGCTTCTCTATAGCTGGCCTGCGAGATTTTCACAGTTTCTATATATGCAGGGTGCGGAGGAATTTGAAATCCAAAAGAGGAAAGAGTTTCAAGAAGTTTCTAGAAGGGAAATCTTATGGAATGTGAGGTGGCGTCCATATGGTTACGATCCTACTGACTTCTCTGATCTAGTGGGATCATCATCATCCCTTTAACCACTTCAGCTTCTTCTGCCTAATAATGGGGCTTCTCATGGAAAAGGTTAAGCAATATTAAGCAAAGAATTGTTGGAAGAATAGGTTTAAGACTGTGTGAAGAATCCTGATACAATTGATGTTTGAGGTCTCCATTTGTCGATCAAGCTTTGTGGACCATCTTCATACAAATTCAGAGCAAGGGTATGTGTGTGTTGGAACAAAGGACCATCGAAAGGGAACTTGCGACATCAAGGAAATTTGGTTGTATCTTCCACTTTTATTTAATATGATACAGTGGCATGTTTCTTTCCCATAAAATCATTAGCATTTTATTACATGACTCCTTGATCACATGTCTAAGTTTTCATTGAATCTATCATAGTTGCTTTCACTTTGGTTGGTTTATGTCATTGCAAATATTATATCACAAGAGCACCAAAGTGAAGCAAGGACAACAGAGACATAAGGATGCGATCTCAAAGGTAAGTCATCAATTCCTTCTTTGACACTTAGATCAATGATTGTAACTTAGGGAAAGCGTCGTGTCCTGTCTTGTTTTGTTCTAGATCCAGGTGGATCTAGGGAGATTATTTTATGTCTGCATTTACCGATTTATCCTATAATAGCCAATTTTCAAACGTTCAAATGATTTGAAATATCATAAAATAATGACTGGGTCCTTCCTTTTATATGCGCTTTTCGATATTGGGGACGAGGCAAAGCGGTTTTGGGCAGACCGTTTTTCGGCCCAATATGCCTCTGGTGGCACCACGTGTTCACAATATGAAACCATGGTATTTCCATCGGCCGCTCCCGAGCAGTTAAACTTCGCACAAGTTCCCTACCCGATATGCTTTGTGACCGTTGATTTGGGATGTTTTCAAATCTTTGGCCCATTGGGCCCCATCAAACCCACGCCTCCTCTATATTTAGTCCTTCTCTGCTAGATGTGACCCTATCCTCCAAACTATTGCGCCTCCATACCGATGTAGCTCCTCGCCAGATTCTGAGACTTGGATTCCATCAAAAGAAAATTGTTATGGTGATAACATAATGAATTCATAAATTCTTTCAATCTTTCAAAATAGTAAAAGATTTTAAATTTAGAGGGGGTAAAGTATGTATATCTGCTTAGATTTTAGCAGTCAGAGAAAGTTCATTATCCCAAAAACAAAAAAAAATCCATACACCAATTTGATGTCTAACTTAACATGACGAGAAAGTTCATTATCCCAAAAACAAAAACAAAAAATCATACACCAATTTGATGTCTAACTTAATATGACCTTAAAAATAGATTATTATTTTATATATGTTAATAATTATATGAAAAAATATATATTTATATTAATAAAATAATATTATCTTATTTATACTAAATGTAATACTAGTTTGCATTTGTAATTGGAGAGTTTTGACACTAGTGAACCATAATATATGCACCCAAGTTTAATAACTTTATTACAATTGCAAGTTGGCAAATCAAAGGAGGAAATAAGTTTATGGCAAGTTTAATAACTTTATGAGAATGATATATTTAATTTTTTTTAAAAGAAAAACATTGAATCATACTTCAAAAAATTAGTTTATTATTATAAAGTAATGTTTTGAGGTTAATATTATATATTGGATTGTGAGTTAGATTATTTTTAATGGAAGTTATGTAAAATGTTTTTTATTTTTTTAAGTGAATATTATCCTATATAATGTAGAAATGAAAATGACTTTATAATTATAAAGTAAAGTGATGTTAATATTATATATGGATTATGATTTAGATTATTTTTAATGGAAGTTATGTAAGATATATTTATTTTTTTAAGTGAATATTTTTCTATATAATATAATAATGATGTTTACAATTTCTTAAGAAATTAGATTGAATATTCTTTATAATGTTATGTTGGATCAAAATGGTTTTGGTAAATGAGGATGTAATTAATTTATGAAACATGATAAAGTTTTGTCTTAAATTATTAAGAGTGGGTTAAGGAAAAAGAATGATATTCATGTTTAATTTTTTTTTATCATAATCTTTACAAATTTTATCAGACGCACCAGCCCCTTTAGGGGGGACCAACTTCCCCTCTTGGACTAGTACCAGGAGGCTTAACAGGATACAGACATGCCTCAAGTGGTTTTACCGAAGGTGTCGTGGCCGAAGTGAACCGGTGTGGGGTAGGATATGGTGCCTTGCTTATTTTGTTTGTGTTTGGATATTCACGTCTATAATGTAATCATTGGAATAGACTTCGAAAAAGAATACCTAGACCCCCGATACTCTGCCCTTGGGACCTCCATACCTGCCCTTGTAGGATCTGCATCTGGCTCTGCCTTCACTCTTGCTATTTATGAACTTGAGATGTTAGTTGAGTTTCATTATCATGGAGGTCATGAGCATTAGTCTTAAATTTGGAGTTTTCTCATATTTAACTTGGGGTAGAGTCTTATGCCATTTCATCATGTATATGAATATTTCTAATACTTGATTTAAGTGTCAAACCCTAATCATCACATCATGGATTTTATTTTAATGGTTAGTGCTTACATTCTATCTCCTCAAGTGTCTTTATACATCCTGCTTAGTTTGATAAGGTCTCAATAATTAATAGGCAGGTCTAGGTGGTCAAAAGGTCATCTCAAAATGTGAAATTACCTCCTACACCTAAATTATTTCAAACCAAATCTATAAGAAGGTTATGTCTAGCAAATCAAAAATCATTGAAAACAAGGAAAGATACCATTATTACTTCTTAGTTGGTTGGTACCTATTGAGGAAGTGGTTGGAGGGTTGGCCCATTGCCTTCACTTTTGCATAAACAACCAAATATGAATAGTAAAGAATATATATAGTGTCCTTGGTAGCACACTAGATAAAAAATTTCTCCCTTTAATGAAGAATGAATTTGGGAATTTCAAGTAAGTGAATGGATAAGATGATATGGGTGTTCATACCAACAATTCCCCATGAAAACTATCCCTTGGAATGTTAGAGGTGTTAGAAACCTATCTAGGACATCAATGATTCATAAGATGTGTAATTATGTTTGCTCCATTGATTCATAAGTCACAATGGGGTGCCGAAGAACATGCCCATGCAAGAATGTGCATGTGTTTATTTTCATATAGCTTCATGCCCCTCCAAACCATTGCACAAGTTGCCAACTAAATTGTTTGGTCATGATTTCAAACAAATTGTGTAACATCACAGTTTTACCCTCTTTACTATTGTAAGTATTGTATTTCTGCAGTTAATAAAAAAATGACCAAGTTCAACAACGCTTGAGCAACTATAGGGGCTACGATACCACAAGAGGGAAAAGGTGAGGGGATCTAAGGGGGGGTTTATCCCTAAAAACATATACCTTATGTTACAATGAAACTTCACCCATTTCAAAATCTGAGTTGCAAAATTAAATGAGGTTAAGAAGAGTGGAAGAAACAAATTCCTCAATCTAAGCCACCATTTCCTAAAAACTAGCAACTTGTCTCCCCTACATTCTTGGAACAAGGAAAGAAGTTGAATTGGAATTATCTTTACATCATGCATGCATGAGAAATTCTAATGGGAAGGAAGAGATTGTTGGGAAAAAGACGAAGGGAAGAGTTTTAGAGCGTTAGATGGCATAAAAAGAGAGTCAAGCCCATATAGAACATACCATCCATGAAAGGAAACTTTTAGACTTAGAAGAAGTGCCAAGAAATCAAGGGGATTATGCATAAGCTTGGGATATCATCCTAGAACTTTCTCTACACAAATTGAATAGCATTAAAAGGAGGATTTTCCGAGGTACTGTGCAGCAGAGAAGGAATTAATCATTATGTTGTGTGGGGAAAGTAATGTGAGTGCCTAAAATTTGTTATGTCCTCAAGAAGCTCAGCAGTAAAAGTCACTTGGTTTGGATCTGTTGAGTCTGAAATTCAGAGTTTATATTTTTCCTACTTTGCCCTAGTAATATCATAGCTTGGCTAGTGGGTGTTTTCCACAATGAACTACCTATGGTTGGGTGGAAATCGCTCGCTTAGCTAGTTGTTTCCCTGCAAATTTTGAACAGATGATTTTATCACTTCTTATGAATTTGAATTATAAGATTGTATGGTTGCAAGAATTAAAGGTTAAATAAGAGAGCTATTGTTTCTGTAATTACCATTTTTAAGTGTAAAATAGGGAACTGACTATCTCTGTGAAGAGAAAATATACATAACACTTGTTAAATGTACAAGCAAGAACTTATCCATGTTCTTGTCCCTGGCAGAAACTTGATTTGCACTCTAAACTGGCATCTAGTCTCGTAGGTTGAGATATGCAGTATCAATAGGACTTCGACAACTTTCTTAAATCTATGGTGGTCTATTTAATTCAATTTTTCCACATTAACTCGGCAATATGCCTAGGGTTTTTAAACTTGGGTCTGATCGTATTTGAATTCGGCTTCAAAGGGAAATTAACTTTATGTATTCTATCTTAATGGGTATCGTCTTACACAATCTAGAGTTATATGATGTGGATATGACTAAGATGCGGACTATAGCCCAAAATATTTTAGTTTGCGTGGTTTTGAAAGCAATACTCAGTGTGGTGTTACTTTCAAACTAGTATTTAGTAAGCAGTGTGATTATAGATGTCGGAGCATCATTCAAAATGTTTATAATTAATGTTCTCAACTTTAAAAGTTACAGACATGTTTCACTTGTGTAAGTATTGAGTATGAGTGAATATAACGTATAAGTTATAAGGACGAAGACATGCCCTATTTGTGTATCCTTCTAGAGAATTCAAGCTTCACTATTGGTTTTTTTTATATACTATGGGTTGCAATAGTTATTGTAAACCTAAGACTTGGATTTGAAAGATGGAATATATTTTCTCTCTATATATACATTGAAGAAACATGTAGCATGTGTAACAAATATGACCCCCTAACTCTTCTTAGGCTGGTAGGATGTTCATGTTTCGTCCTTCTCTTAACTAAGCACTTCGGGCTTACTCTCCCTATTTCCAACTCATCCCTATTTGAGTGAGGATTTCTCTTATCACAATATTTAGTGTCATTGATCTTACTCAATCGGCCATCAATTTCTGACAAAATCCTTCTATGTTTTTTATTACAATGACTAGGGACCTGAAAATCCTCAATCAGACAGTCATGAATTCTCCCCACCACCAGTTCAACGATTGATAGCAATTCGGACCCTTACTCGTCAGAATAGCATGTCACTCGGGTTGGATTCCCATTCTGATAGGGCTCTCCAATGGATCATTCAGACAAATCCAGTGACCCTCAGCGTTGGAGAATCAACAGTCATGATCACATATGTAACCCAATCACGAGATGGTTATCACCCGCCTTGTCTTCCAATTATTACATGAACAAGCGGGGCCCATAGTAGATCTACGACAGTCATTACATTGTACACCCACTCATCAATCTACGACTCACGTTCTCTCTCGGAATCCTTTACCATTTGAGTGCTTCCACTACGAGTATCGTAGACCATTCCAACTAACACTCTCTGACAGGTCATTCCGACAAATCTAACGGCCCTCATTGCACCTCATCCGATGATCGACGTTCGCTCAGAGTCTCACAACTACATGACATTTTACGACATCTATGTCTTCCTCATCGAAATAAGTCAAACTAGATCCAACAGTTGTAATCCATCAGAACACCTTCCGACGGATCTACGGTCCTCGGACTCCCTCGTCGTCGGACTATCTTACAGAACATTATTCAGACCTTCGACCATCTATCTTCCGATAGAATTACCCCACTAACACTCAACATTGACGATCGAGGTTTCATCCCTCGCCCTCCGATTGATCGGTGGCTCTAACTGACTCGGAGTCTTTCCCATTGGAATCCCAATGAAACCTTGCACTTGAAGACTCCAATTGCCTCGTCTTTTGATCAACGATCAAGATCTTCTCGCTACGCCGAATCATCGACTGTAAATCCTTCTGACTCAAAATACGGGTTCTCTTCATAGTAACATTTTGATTCAGGACTTAACCATTCAAGGTTTCCTCATGTTCATTTACTAAGGTTTTACTAGTCTTTAATGGGCTCTCTCCTTCACCTTAAAGACAACTAAGGCACTTCCACTTCAAACCCTGGTTGAACATTTTCATCATGCAAACTTTCCATTTCAAGGCAGGAGATTTCTTTGGGTTAAGGCTCCCCAAAACTACACAAAGACCTTCCCAAGCACTAGGGTATTTCACTACCATTCTTCCAATGAAGATTTATATCCTGCAAGCTTCCCATTTCAAAACAAGGTTTTCCAGGTAAAAGGAGGGTTCCTACAACCACACAGGTACTCACCAGAAAGTGAAGGGCACTCTGCTACCATTTCCCTAAGGAAGATTTATATCTTACAAGCTTTACATTTGAAGGCTTGCAGTTTCACAGGGTCATGCCCAATATTGACACTCCTCACTTAACCATTCACATTTTCCTTGTTTGTTTGGAGAAACAATCATACATAATCCATTTTACTCAGGAATTCCACCATTATTTAATTTAATCACAACTATATATTAAACAACAACAACAACATATCTACATCACTAAACATATATCAGACATACAAAAAATACTTATATATTCAGTGAAAGTTTTAAACAGCCATATGACTGAGGGGAAATGCCTTTTCTCCCAAACAAGGTTGTGTTGCAGTATGCCTTTCTACAGAAATCCACCCTCGTGCCAAGCCATGATACCACCAGAGGACTAATTCAACTAAATTAAATAAGACAATGGTTCAGGAACTCTCCTTCACTCCACATGAACCAATAGAAGTTTCCATCTTCCCATTGAGCTCAGGACCTCCACGGGTTTATCGAGCACCTTCCCAACTAGATTTCCTCTAAACAAGGGAGTCCATCCTCTACCACACAGTTCCTCAATGACCTCCCCTTACCAAAGTCAGTTTCCTTACATTAAGTACCAAGACACAACCCTTTATTGCTCCAATCTGGATTTGGGTATTTTTGTTCCAAGGTGAGCATTAATTTCCTCGGGCAAGCTTTATATGTTCTTCAAAAAAAACTTCCCAACCACTCTATCACTCAGATTTATGCGCATGGGTCTCTCCACTCATCGCACCACTTTTTTGTGAGTCTACATGATCCAGGAGGATCCTCAAGTCCAGAAAATGCTCAAAAATAAAAGTTCTCGGAATCGGACGAAACCAATTCCATTGTGTCGGTCTCATCGCGCATATTCTGGCCATATATTTACTTCCTCAAACTGACACTGTATACGAAAGTTATCACACTCTGATCAAATTCCCAAACATGCAAAAAAACAAACATGAAAAAAGTCAGCGTTGACGTCATGCTAACATGGCATCGTCTGGAGGTCACATGTGGCAGTTGATCGTACAATGACATGGCAGAGGATTGGTTTGTTGACTGGGCAGGTGTGGAAGACGTGGTCCAATCAGCATTTGGTAGGTGTTACCTAGTGGATGAATTAAATGGTGTCACGTGGCCCAGTCATGGGCTGCCACATTGCACCCATTCATTGGTTCATTGTGGTAAAAGTTATTTGGACTTCACCGAAGTCGAACCTGCAACCTCCGGGTGTGGGAAGCATCTTGGTAGGTTCGGGCTACCAGCCTGCCTGCAATGGTAATTATCATACAAAGTCTGCATTAAATATTTAAGCTTATCTTGAGTTCTGGACGAAAGAGGAAAGGCCTGGGGTCTAGCCCCAACCCCGGTTATATGCGCATCCATACACCCACAAACTCAGCATCGATGCATATTCACTCTACAATAAGACTACAGGCATGGGGCCATTGGACAAGGAACCACCACCATGTGACCAGCAGCAGTGACCACGGTCGAGGCCGATCGACGGGAGCCTATCTGTCTAATCTGGCCCTCGGTTCCTTTGTTTGCGGCATACGACCAGCAACTAACAACGGAGGGGCTAGCGCGTAGCATCTTCTGGGCTGGTGCTTGGCCATATGGCTCATATGACCTAGAAAAAGGGGGCGCACCAGCCTTTGGGGGCCTATTTTGATTTTTATATATCATAGTGGTTATTTTGCTATAGTTTAGGCCCAGATTGGGCCTTTTTGGAGATTTCTTAGCCATTTGGAGGGGGATTTGATCCCAAAAAGAGGCCAGATATTTGTGGGAATTTGGGCTTCCACAAATGAGCCTAAAAACTATATAAACCAGGCCCTTTGAGCTTGTGAGGGTACTTTTCTATTGCAGGGAAGGTGAAGAGCAGCTTGAGCTAATGGCCCATTTCTCATGTTTTGAGGGGAATTGAGTCATGTTTTGAGAGGAGATAGTTGAGGCATGTGTGCATCTGCACAAGGAGGTATTGTATAGTATATCGGAAGCTTGTTTATAACAAAAAAGAGTCATTGTAAGAGAACTTGAGCATTAAAGATCAATAAAGCGGTCCTCCACTTGGAAGCGGGCCCGGAGACGTAGCCACACATTGGTGAACTCCGTTAACAAGTTCTTTGTGTCTATTTCTATTTATTCTTGTTGTTATATTCTCTTATTTGCAGCATGATTAATGATGGTTGAAACTCTTTAATCATTCATGAGCATCAAGTTAATGTCATTTTGTTAATAATTCCTTTCATTTTTGGATCAAGTATTTTGGTAGCAGAGCTTTGGTTGTGTTGGAAGGTTTAAAAAGTGTAGGTATGGATGCTCAGAAGATCCAAATCTCTAAGAGGAGAAGGATATTTGGCTGAATTCATTTCATATATTAAATGAGTGTTGAGGAAGAAAAGAATGGAAACCGAAGAAGAAACTTCTCCACGAACTAGAAAGTTCGAAGAAGCATTTTTCTCCATGTCAGAAATGGTCAAAGTGTTATATGATGATTTCTTGGAGAGAAAAAAACTTGTTCCAGGAGAACCTTTTATGAAGGGGAAAAGTGAAGGGAAAGGAGAATCTTCAAAGCCTCCTCCTTCACCACCTTCACCACCTTCTTCTACAAGTTCTTCTTCAAA
The DNA here is from genome assembly GCA_009831015.1 of Picea engelmannii. Taxonomy (NCBI): domain Eukaryota; kingdom Viridiplantae; phylum Streptophyta; class Pinopsida; order Pinales; family Pinaceae; genus Picea; species Picea engelmannii. Next base: position 233,713 of record ML781180.1, on the reverse strand, counting down.
TGCTAATTCTCATTCTACTACACATACTATACAAAAGCATACACATAAGCATAAGTTTGACATGCCTTTGTTAAAGATTGATGTTAAGTTTGAGTTATCTTTATATGATGGGGAACTAAATGCGGAAAAGTTAGATAATTGGATAAGACAAATTGAAGTATATTGTAGGATACAAAAAATCATAGATGAGGAGACTATGATCTAACTTGCTAGTCTCAAGATGGGAGGAACCGCCCTTGTGTGGTGGGAAAGCAAGACAAAACAGGATCTTAAAAATTTCAGTAAGACTCTCTCTTCATGGCTTGATTTTACATCTGCATTACGAAAGCAATTTTATCCTCTAGATTATATGCAACAAGCTATTATGTCATGGCAGAACTTTAGGCAATTAAAGGGACAAACTGTTCAAAGTTATACACAGGAGTTTCGAAAAAGAGCTTTATTGTTGGGAATATCATTGGATACTCAAGAGACATTTCTTAAGTACATAGGTGGTTTGCATAGCTATTTACGACATACCATTCTAATGTTTAATCCAACTAGTTTAGATGAGGTATGTGTGCAAGCGACTCATCTTGAATCTAGAGGCAAGAATGTAAATGTTGATTTTGTAAAACCATTTAAACCTAGTGAAGGAAAATTCAAAGGTAAGGGTAAAGAGAAGTTTAAAGGGAAGAAGACTAATACAGTGAAGAAGGAAAAACCTACATGCACTCATTGTAAGAAAGAAGGCCATAGTGAGAATCGTTGTTGGATCCTTCACCCAGAATTGAAACCAGCAAAGTTCGGAAATAAAGGGAAGCCAAAGACTAGTGCAACAACTCAAACAGACTTGGGGTCCAATTTGGGAGATGAGACCAAGGTCACAGTCACGGGAATCAAAGGTAAAAATTCTGAAGCTAGTACAAGTTCTTCAGTTCAATCTTTAAAAGTTGATAATGAAGTTGATGAGATCAAACAAACAGAAATTTTTCACATATGAGTAATTTCCAAACATACAAAAAGTGATACTCTATTCGACAGTGGCTCACAAGTAAACTTGATATCAGAGACAATTGTTAAAAAGTTGGGATTAAATACTAAACCTCATGAGAAACCATATCCTTTAGGATGGATTCATAATGATAATCAGTTGCAAGTGAATAGGCAATGTGTCCTAAAGTTTGTTATCAATTCACAATTTATAGATGAGGTTGAGTTAGATGTGGTTCCTCTAGATATATGTGGTATTGTACTTCGGAGTCCATATCTGTATGATAGAAAGTCAATATTCTATCGTGAAGATAATAAGTATCAATTAACTAAATATGGAAAATAATATGTTGTAAGGGATCATCAAAATAAATTGAATCTATCACTAACAACTCAGGGCAAATGAAGAGAATTGTAAATGTCAGTAAAAGATATTTACTAATGGTTGTAAAAGCAAAGGAGATTGTCAAAATTGATACTTTTCAAGACTGTGATACAAAGTTGAAAGATGACTTAGTTAGAATTGTTTCTTACTATGATGATATATTTCAAGTCTCGAAAGGATTACCTCCAAAACGACAAGTTGAACATGAGATACAATTGCAGCAGGATGTTCCTCTTCCTAACATTGGAATGTACAGGTTATCAGTTTTGGAAAATGCAGAGATAAAGAAACAGGTACAAAAGTTGATTAAATAAGGGGTCATCAGACCAAGTGCTTCTCCATGTGGGTCACCTATCATTCAGGTTCCAAAAAAAGATGGCACATGGCACATGTGTGTGGACTTTCGAGCCTTGAACAGGATCACGGTAAAAAACCGTTACCCTCTTCCTTGCATTGATGATTTATTAGATCAATTGAAAAATGTGGTATATTTTACTAAGTTAGACTTAAGAAGTGGTTATCATCAAATTAGATTTGTTGAACGGGATATATGGAAAAATGCTTTTAAAACAAAACAGGGATTATTTGAATGCTTAGTGATGCCATTTGGGCTTACTAATGCACCTGCTACTTTTATGCGAGTAATGAACAATATATTCAGACCATTCATTGATGATTATGTAATAGTCTACTTAGATGATATTCTTACTTTCAGTAGGACCAGAGAAGAGCATGTCCAGCATGTTAGGCAGATACTTTCAGTGTTGTAGAGAGAGAAAAAAAAATTAAAGTTGTCAAATTGTGAATTTGGAAAAACATCTCTTGTATATTTGGGTTACATTGTAGGGGGTGGAGAACTCAAGATTGATCCCTCTAAAGTTGAGATCATTGTAAATTGGCCAAAGCCTACAAATGTAACTGAAGTAAGAAGCTTCATGGGGGTAACACAGTATTGGAGGAAGTTTATTGTAAACTTCTCTCTAATTGCAGCACATTTACATGTGTTGACAAGTGTGAAAAGGGGATTCCAATGGGGAGGAAGCCAACAAAAGGATTTTGACACTTTGAAAATGAACATTAGTACAGCTCATGTTCTAGCATTGCCAGATCTCCAACAGTCTTTTGAAATTGAAACCAATACAAGTGACTATGCCATGGGGGCAGTGTTGATGCAGCACAGAAAGCCCATATGCTATCATTCTGAGACCTTCACTACAACAATAATTAACTATCCAACCTATGATAAAGAATTTTATGCTTTAGTACAAAGTGTTAAAAAGAGGAAACATTACTTAATGGGAAAAGAAACAATAATACATACTGATCACCAACCATTACAGTATCTACAATCACAAACTAAGCTACAACAATAAAGTCATTTCAGATGGATGGGATTTTTACAACAATTTCATTTGGTCATCGGATATAAGAAGGGCATTCATAACAAAGTTGTTGATATGTTATCAAGGCCTCCTAGTAAAATTGTTACAATCCTTAAGCACAATTCAATTACTCATGAAAGTTACATTGAACAATATGTTGAGGACAAATATTTTAAGGAAGCCTATGCAACTTTAATTCATGGTAAAAGAGCAGAATAATTGAATTATCATATTAAAGACAAACTTTTGTATCATTTGGGAAAATTATGTATTCCAAAAAGTGAAAGAGTCCATGAAATCAGGGAGGCACATACTTCTCTTATAGCAGGACACTTTGGTGTAGACAAAACAATTGCTCAGTTAAAAAGGTCTTGTTATTGGCCTCGAATGCATGAAACTGTAGTATGTAAAGGGATGTAGTATGTGTGCAAAAAGCAAACCAAGTAACAGAAAGCTAGGATTGTACACTCCACTTCCTATTCCTTCTAGACCATGGGAAAGTGTATCTATGGATTTTGTGGGGGGATTGCATGTGTCTAGAAAAGGTCATGATTAATTGTATGTAGTTGTGGATAGGTTCGGCAAGATGTGTGTTCGAATTCCTTGTAAAAAGCAAGTCACGGCTGAACAAACAACACAAATGTTTTTTGAAAATGTAAGGGTTCATTTTGGGTTACCTACTTAAATTGTATTTGATCGAGACTCCAGGTTCATGGGGAAATTTTGGTCAAGCTTGTGGGAACTTATGGACACCAGACTAAAGAAGAGCACAGCATTTCATCCACAGACGAACGGGCAGACAGAGGTGGTGAACAGAATAGTAGTGCATCTGCTTTGGGCATATTGCAACAAACATCCTAAGCTTTGGGATGAACATTTGTGCTATGTGCAACATGTGTATAATCGAGCCAAGCATTCTTCTACTCAAAGATCTCCATTTGAAACATGTTTGGGATACTTGCCAAAATATCCTTTGGATTTTGTCTTTGGGAAAGACATTGCAGCAGACAAACATAGTGATGTGGACAGGGCTACAAAGTTCATTGAATGGATCCAGTTGATTCATCAGGCAGTACAGGAATAGTTGGAGAAAATCCAAGCCAAATACAAGGCGAGACATGACATGCATCGAGTTGATCATCAGTTTAAAGTGGGAGATCAAGTCTAGTTATACATCAACAAGGAAATATTTCAAGGAGAAGGTAAAAATCTAAAACCAATTCATTATGGTCCTTTCAAAATTTTAGACAAGATTGGTTCTAATGATTTCTCGTTAGAATTGCCTCCATATATGCAAATTTATTTAGTTGTAAATGTGGAAAACTTGAGATTGTATGAGCCTACTATGATCGAGGATCAAGGAGAGAATGTTCAGGCTCCTTCCATAGAAGATTTTGCTCCTGAGTATATGAATGAGTTGCAGGAAGACATCATTTTGGAAAAAAGAGTTTGTACTTCTCGCAAGGGCGATGTGGAGTATCTTCGAGTAGGATTGAAGGGCACAAATCCAAGTCAGGACAAGTGGATGGAGATTAGAAAAGTGAGGGCACGGTATCCTCACTTATTTACAAACTGATACCAGACTTTTGGTGGTCCAAAATCTTCCAAGTGGGGAGGATTGATCCAGGAGGATCCTCGGGTCCAGAAAATGCTTAAAAATAAAAGTTCTCAGAATTGGACGAAACCAATTCCATTGTGTCTGTCTTTTCACGTTGATTTGGGCCATATATTTACTTCCTCAAATGGACACTATATGCAAAAGTTATCACACTCTGATCAAATTCCTAAACAGGAAAAAAAGTCAACAGGAAAAAATTCAATGCTAATGTCAACATGACATCATCATGCTTACATGGCATCGTTTGGAGGTGGCACATGGAAGTTGATCATATAGTGATGTGGCAGAGGATTGGCTTGTTGACTGGGTAGGTGTGGCAGACGTGGTCGAATCAGTATTTGACAAGTGTCACCTAGTGGGCTAATTAAATGGTGCCATGTGGCCCATTCATGGGCTGCCATGTGGCACCCGTTCATTGGTTCGTTGTGGTAAAAGGTATTTGGACTACACCAGAGTCAAACCTACAACCTCCAAGCATGGGAAGCGTCTTGGTAGGTTCGGGCTACCAACCTGCCCGCAATGGTACTTATTATACAAAGTTTGCATTAAATATTTAAGCTTACCTTGAGTTCCAAGTGGAGGACGAAAGGGCTGGGGTCTAGCCCCAAACCCGGTTATATGCGCATCTATACACCCATAGACTCAACATCGGCACATATTCACTCTACGATAAGACTACAAGCGCGAGGCCACCGGACAAGGAACCACCACCATATGACCAGGTGCAGTGACCACGGTGGGGGCCTATCCATCCGATCGTGCCCTCGGTTCCTTTGCTTGCACCATACGACCAACAGTTAACAACAGAGGGGCCAGCGCGTAGCACCTTGTGGGTTGGCGCTTGGCCATATGGCTCATATGACCTGGAAAAAGGGGCGCGTGCCAGCCTTTGGGGGGCTATTTTGATTTTTGTATATCATAGTGGTTATTTTGCTATAGTTTTGGCCCAGATTGGGCCTTTTTGGAGATTTCTTGGCCATTTGGAGGGGGATTTGATTCCAAAAAGAGGCCAGATATTTGTGGGAATTTGGGCTTCCATAACTGAGCCTAAAAAATATATAAACCAGGCCCTCTGAACTTATGAGGGTGCTTTTGTATTGCAGGGAAGGTGAAGACCAGCTTGAGCTAATGACCCATTTCTCATGTTTTGAGGGGCATTGAGTCATGTTTTGATAGGAGATAGTTGAGGCATGTGTGCATCTGCACAAGGAGGTCTTGTATAGAAGATCAGAAGCATGTTTGTAACAGCAAAGAGTCATTGTAAAGAGAACTTGAGCATTAAAGATCAATAAAGCGGTCCTCCACTTGGAAGTGGGCCTGAAGACGTAGCCACACATAGGTGAACTTCGTTAACAAGTTCTTTGTGTCTATTTATCTTTCTTCTTGTTGTTATATTCTCTTATTTGTAACATGATTAATGATGGATGAAACTCTTTAATCATTCATGAGCATCAAGTTAATGTCATTCTGTTATTAATACCTTTCATTTTTGGATCACTACAACTCAATTTATTCACTCTTTGTTCTCAGTGAGAATTCATCCATTGTTTCTCAAATTGTTGCCTCCTTTATGAGCGTGTTCCTTGTCTTTCTTTATACTACGAACTATTCCCATTTTCCTCTTTCGAAAAAATCCCCATGATGTTTTCCACCTTTAGTCTCTTTTTCAACCCATTCCTCGGGATTCCCATGGCCTGCTATCATACGCAACCCTCCAATTAAGGTCTTGAGTTTGAAGGGAAAATATGGGTACATCCTCTTGTCAGGTTTTAGTTGACCCTTTGCCTCTTCAAGCACCAGATCTTGTCAGCAATTATAACTGCTTCAACCATCGATCCTAATATCCATAATTGGTCACATGGTTTCATGTACTTTTGGTACGTTGGCAGGTGATGTGTTCAGATCTACAGGTGTAGGTTGGAATGTTTAGAAAGCTTCTTATTTTCTTAATTGAAACCTATTAGTTTCACCTCACTAGTCGCACTTGTGGTATCAAGGATAGTACTCAAGGATTCCCTTCCCAGTCAGTTTTCTAGAATTTTATTAATCATAAACATGATTACATGCTTCATAATCACATTATATGAAGTCTTAACATAGTTGCAATCATGGGGGAAAACACGGTGTTACATTCCCCTCCCCCTTAAAGAAACATCGTCCTCGATGTTTTAAACGCCACATATGGACAATTCATACAACAAACAAAAATGGGCATGCCACTCTCATGGCATCTTCCAGTTCCCAAGTGGCCTCATCTGCTCCAAAGTGTTTCCAATGCACCTTGACATGCATGATGGCTCGGTTCTGAAGCAATTTTTCTCTCATATCCAGGATGTGTTGAGTTTTGGGATGAAATTCTCTCTCTGGTTCCACCTATATCATAGTCCAATCAATAACATGATTAAAATCATGAACATATTTTTTTAATAAATATTCATAGAACACATTGTGAGCTCTAACTGTAGGTGGAAAAGAAATTCTATATTCTACTGGCCCCACTCGTTCCAGCACTTTGAATGGTCCAAAATATCGTGGTACTGACTTAGCACAAGTCCCCATCATTAGGAAGATCCTATTTGGTTTTACCCTGAGATACACATGATCTCCCACCTTGAACTCATTATGAGTTCTCTTGTTGTCTGCATAGCTCTTTTGTCTATCTTGGGATACTTTCAAATTATGCCTTATCTTGATCATTGTATGGTCCATTTCCTTTAGCAACTCTAGTCCAAGTATGATTTTTTCAACTAGATTTTCCCATCTAATTGAAACTTTGTGTTTCTTTCCATACAGAGCCTCAAATGGGTTAATATTTAGTTATTCTTGATAACCATTGTTATAGGCAAACTCTACTAGTGGTAGATATTCTTCCCATTGTTTGGGTTGATGCATAGCATGCATCGTTAACATGTCTTCCAGCACTTTGTTCACTCTTTTGGTCTGACCGTTTGTTTGAGGATGGTAGGTAGTGCTAAACGCTAACTATGTTCCCAAACCTGCAAACATTCTCTTCCAAAAATTTAAAGTGAACTTAGCATCCCTGTCTAAAATTATGGTTTTGGGTAACCCATGCAATATGAAAAGTTCCTTCATAAAAATGTCAACAACATCTATAGATTTGAAAGTGGATTTGAAGGTAATAAAGTGAGTTTCCTTGCTCAAATTATCCACTACTACCATAATTGCATCATGTTTCTTAACTATCCTTGGCAATCTGGTAATAAAATACATGGAGATTGTCTCCCATTTCCATTCTAGAATTTGCAAGGGCTGCAATAATCCTGCAGGGTGTTTGTGTTTAACCTTCACCTGCTGACACTCCGGGAACTTGGCAATATATTCTTCAATGTCTTGCTTCATTCTTGGCCAATAATACAACTATCTTACTATTGTTATCATTTTCTAATAACCAGGATGACCTACATATGGTCTCCTATGGAATTCATCAATGATCAAGTGTCTCATATATGTTGAATTAGGCACATACAACCTGTTGTTGTACCTCAACAAATTATCAGTTGCAAGCCAGTATCCTTCATACATTTTCTCTATAGGTTATTGTTGCAATCATCTTCATGTAAGATGATTGTAATACTTTGCTTGATGTCAAACTCTCCTACACTAGTTGTCTCCAAGTGTATTTCATGCACACTCTGACTTAGTGCATCTGACACTTTGTTTTCCTTTCCTTTGATGTGTTTGATTTCAAAATCAAACTCACTAATCAGTTCCATCCATTTGACATGTCTAGCATTCAACCATGTCTGGTGAAACAAATACTTTAGACCACAATGGTCTATCATCAAGACAAACCTTCTTTCAAGCAACTATTGTCTCCACATATTCAATGTTTGTACAATTGTTGCAAGTTTTAGATCATGGGTGACATATCACTGCTCATGCTCATTTAGTTTTCTTGAGTCATAACAGATCACTTGTCCTTCTTGCATAAGAACTCCATCGAGTCACTCTTTGAAAGCGTTAGTGAAAGCCAATAAAACATTTTCAAGGTCTACAATATTCTAAACATGGGCATTGGTCAAGAGATGATTCAACTGTTGAAAGTTGGCTTCACACTCTATTGACCATATAAATTTCTTTCCCTTCCTCTGTAGTGAAGTAATGGGATGACCAATCTTGGAAAATCCATTTATAAACCTGCTATAATAACTAGCTAGTCCCATATATGATCTTACCCTTGTTACATTCTGAGGGGGAGGCCAATCCATGATTGCCTTAATCTTCTCGGGATCTACTGCTACTCCCTCTGTTGAGATTCTGTGACCTAAATACTGGATTTCCTTCTGAAAGAAATCACATTTGTTGAACTTAGCATATAGTCGGTGATCTCTCAACACCTTTAACACCATCTTGAGATGTTCTTCGTGCTCTTCCTTAGTCTTGGAATACACCAAAACATCAACAAACATTGAGACAAACTTGTCCAGGTACTTACTAAGAACTTGATTCATTAAACACGTGAAAGTAGTTGGTGCATTGGTAAGACCAAATGACACCACCACAAATTTGTAGTGTTCATTACTCATTCTAATGGTTGTATTGTGAATGTCTTGATCCTTGATTCTAACTTGGTGATATCTCTATCTCAAGTCAATCTTAGAGAATATTGTAGCTCCCCTGAGCTGATCAAAGAGGTCATCAATTCAGGGTAATGGATACTTATTCTTGATGGTCATCTTGTTTAATTGCATGTAGTCAATACACAAGTGAAATGCACCATCTTTCTTCTTCACGAACAACATTGGTACTTCCCATGGGGATACACTTGGCCTAGTATACTCCTTATCCAACATCTCTTTCAAATTCACTTTCAACTCCACCTTTTTTGGTGTGCTCATACTGTAGAGTAATTTTGATGTTGGTACCACTTTGGGCACAAGATATATTGAAAAATCACGATACATTTTTGGAGTAAATCCAGGAACCTCCTCTAGAAACACATTTTTAAACTCCCATGACACTGGGTGATCTTCATCCTTCATCTCCTTGCCTTTTGTTGAGTTGAGCACTTGTATTGCATACAAGGGACACCCTTTCCGACTAAATTTTTTAAGCTATAGTGTCAATATTTGCCTAACTGAAATTGGCTTATGAATACCTTGTAAAACTCTTGCATTACCTTCATCATATTCACATTCTAGGGTCTTATCATAACAGTCCAATTTTTCTTTTTGAACTGCCAACCAATCCATGCCCAGCAGCACATCATATGATCCTAAGGGTAGGATATTCAAGGTTGCTTGAGTATGCAATCCACTTATTTCAAATGGGAAATTCTCTACTACCTCTGCCACTTTTCTCTTGGTTCCTATGGCTAATTGAACCATACATGTATTTGCATGTTTATTTCTTTGTAAGGCACATGCTTCGACAATTTGAGCTGAGATATAACTAAGGTTAGATCCAGGGTCAATTAAAATAGAGATGGGTTGCTTGGAAACTATACCTTCCATCTCTACTATAGGATATTGGTGGTCCACTTGACGATCTTCAACAGCTACATATGTCCTAGCCACATCATTCACCATACTAGCTTCCTGAACATGATAAACCCTTTTACTGTCATGTTTCTTGTGAGGACAATCTCTTAACAGATCTGCCTCTCCACAACCCCAATACTGTAGAGGTCCTTTCTTTAGCTCCTCTACTCTTTCTTTGTCCTGCTCTACTGGCTTATTTCCACTTTGAGATGGAAAATTTTGTTGGCGCACACTTCTGCTCGATTGTATGAACTAAGCACCCTTCCTCAGATTCTTATGTGGGAATGATTGGAATCCCTTCTTCTGAAATACAATCTTATCTTTTCTCTTCCAATCCCTGGAAGTCTCTTGCTTATTCTTAGACTAATCATAGCAACACTTGAACTTACTAATGGTATCCTCCAAGGTCTTAGGCTCATCAAACTCATTTTTATTGTGGTAGGACTCTGACAATCCACCAAGAAAATTTTGTATCCTTGAAGTAAGGAGCATACCTCGATATCCCCAAGAACCTCTTGGCATAAGCATCCATGGTAAGTTGCCCCAACTTATGTTCATGGAACTCCTTAATATTCCCATCAAAATACTTCTCTGATGGGTCAGCCTTATGGAAATGCTTTTCAAACTGCTTCCAGGTCAACTTGCTCTCTTTCATCCCTTTGACTTCCTTGAGGTCCTCCCACCACATGGAAGCTCCTCCATTTAGATTAAATATGGTTATCTTTGCCTTTGTATTTTCCAAGTAGTTATGTACCTGAAAATATTTTCTTAGTCCCAGCAGTTGAGCCTCGGCTTCTTCTCCCTTCTTAATCTCTCCATCAAATGTAAGTGACTTTGCTTTCTTCAAATCCTTTGTTAGAGAACTTTGTGAGTGTCTCTTTTTCTTCTTCCTAGGGACACTTGATCCAATGTCACTATTGGATAGCTCCTCGGAAGTAGACTTCCCACTACATGACTATGTGCAAACATTTCATCTAGATCTACCTTTCTTTACATTATGATGCCTCTTCTTGGAAGAACTATTTCTTGTTTTTCTATGGGCCAATTCCTCCTTCTAGGCGTCCAAAAGGGTTTTCAACATCTCTGATTGTTGTAATTTTGCATTACTAGTGACCAAACTTTGTTGCGGGTGCTTCTAAATTTTCGACAGACTTTGTAGTAGTATTCCATTCAACTCTGCTTGGTCATCCTAAGCTCTCATGAGCCTCTCGTTGTCTACCTTCAGACTTCTGACAGTGGCTTCCAAATCTCAAGGGGTTTCTCTATCCCTCTGACCATTAGATTCAACATATTTGAAGTGTGAGGTGTCTTCCATGTTGCTCTGCACCATTCACCTCTACTTCCCTTTCAGTACATCCTACGTGATGAAACAGTAAACCATTATTAATCATTACATCGACATTGTTAAACATGCATTCTGGGAAAAATAAAAGTGCCCTTAAACAATTTTGTAGTCTTGGAAACCCATTCAAGCCTAGAGTTTGAACTATGCTCTGATACCACTTTGCAACACACCCAACCCCCTAACTCTCTCTTAGGATGGTGAGATGTCCATGTTTTATCTTTCTCTTATCTAAGAACTTTGGGCTTACTCTCCATGTTTCCAACTCATCCCTATTTGAGTGAGGATTTCTCTTATCACAATATTTAGTGTGATCCATCTTATTGAATCGTCCATCAATTTTCGACAAAATCCCTCTATGTAGTTTATTGCAACGATTAGGGACCTAAACATCCTCAATCGTACGGTCATAACTTCTCTATACCACTAGATCAATGATCAACAACAATTCAAACCCTTACTCGTCAAAATAGTAGGTCACCCAGGTTGGATTCCCATTCTGACGAGGCCTCTCTGATGGATAGTTCTGACAAATCCAATGGCCCTTGGTGTCAGATAATAAATGGTCTCGATCGCATTGGTACCTCCAATCACGCAACAATTATCACCTTCCTTGTTTTCCAATTATTTTATAAACAAGTGGGACCCACAACAAATCTACGATTGTCGTTACAGTGTACACCCTCTCACCAATCTACATCTCACATTCTCTCTCAGAGTCATTTACCGTCAGAGTGCTTCCACTTCGAGTATCATAGACCATTCTGAACGACACTCTCCAATGATTCATTCTGATAGATCTAACGACCCTCATTACACCTCATCTGACGATTGAGGTTCTCTTAGAGTCTCACAACTATACAAAAATTTACAACGTCTAGGTATTCCTCATCGGAATGGGTCAAACTAGATCCAATGGTTGCAATCCATCAGAACACCTTCCAACAGATCTATGGTCCTCGGATCCCTTATCGACAGACTCTCTTGCATCCCATCATTCGTACCTCTGACCATATACCTTCTGATATAATTACCCCACTAACACTCGACATCAACGTTCCAGGTTTCATCCCTCGCCCTCTGATTGATCGACGGCTCTCGTTGACTCGGAGTCTTTCCCATCAAAATCCCATTGCAACCTTGTACTTGAACACTCTAATGGCCTCATCTTCCGATCAACGATCAAGATCTTCTCACTACACTAAATCAACAGTTGTAAATCCTTCGACTCAAAATATGGGTTCTCTTCAGAGTAACAGTCCAATTCAAAACTTGAACGTTCAAGGTTTCCTCGGGTTCATTCACTAAGGTTTTACCATACTTTAATGGGCTTTGTCCTTCACACTGAAGCCGGCTAAGGCACTTCCACTTAAAACCCTGGTTGAAGATTTGAATCCTGCAAACTTTTCATTTCAAGGAAGGATATTTCTATGGGTTAAGGCTCCCTAAAACTACATAGAGACATTCCCAAGCACTAGGGTATTTCACTACCATTCTTCCAATGAATATTTATATCTTCCAAGATTCCCATTTCAAAATAATGTTTTCCATGGAAAAGTAGGGTTCCTACAACCGCACAGGTACTCAGCAAGAGGTCAAGGGCACTGCTACCATTTCCCGAAGGAAGATTTATATCTTGCAAGATTTACATTTCAAGGTTTGCAATTTCACAGAGTCATGCCCAATATTGACACTCCTCACTTAACCATTCACATTTACCTTGTTTGTTAGTGGAAACAATCATACATAATCCATTTTATTCTAGAATTTTGTAATAGCCTGGAGGGCTTAATAGCTAGAGTAAATCTATATTTTTTTATTTTATTTTTTTACATGACAAGGAAATTATTTCTTTCTGGTTACAAGATTGAACAAACAAAAATTAACAATCACATAGTATATCTATAAATGTCATAACTTGAATTTAGAGTAAAACAATAATAATTGCATATTACCTCTTGAAGAAGAAGGTTGTCATGTTGAAACTGATTGCTTGGAACTGTTTCCTCCTATCCAGTTAGGAACAAAGCCTCTTGGGCTCCCTAGCTCTAGGAAATTAGATTTCCTGGCACCCAAGTCCAAAATCCTAGAAACACTAGTCCACTATCCCAAAACTCCTCAAGGTATACCACCAATTCTCCTCCTCCCAATTCTCCTTCTCATATCTCTCCTCCTTTCCTCTGTCGAATCTCTCTCAATGCACCCAACCCCCTTCCTTATCCTCTCCATCTAGCTACTCCCTGCCCCTCGTAAATTTTCCAACCTACCTTATCCCTTCCCATTCATTCCCTACCTACCCCAAAGAAATAAAATATTCGTTCTTTTGATTGTTGCATTACTGAATTTAAAAGAAAAATATAAATTTCATTAACTTAATAATTAATTGACTTAATTGAACTAAATTAATTATAATAATTAAATTAAATTATTTGGGTGTTACATACACCCACCCTTCAAGAAACTTCGTCCCGAAGTTATAGTAACTTACAATACAAGGATA
>ML781180.1:191125-212447 GCA_009831015.1 Picea engelmannii | reverse complement strand
TTTTCATATAGCTTCATGCCCCTCCAAACCATTGCACAAGTTGCCAACTAAATTGTTTGGTCATGATTTCAAACAAATTGTGTAACATCACAGTTTTACCCTCTTTACTATTGTAAGTATTGTATTTCTGCAGTTAATAAAAAAATGACCAAGTTCAACAACGCTTGAGCAACTATAGGGGCTACGATACCACAAGAGGGAAAAGGTGAGGGGATCTAAGGGGGGGTTTATCCCTAAAAACATATACCTTATGTTACAATGAAACTTCACCCATTTCAAAATCTGAGTTGCAAAATTAAATGAGGTTAAGAAGAGTGGAAGAAACAAATTCCTCAATCTAAGCCACCATTTCCTAAAAACTAGCAACTTGTCTCCCCTACATTCTTGGAACAAGGAAAGAAGTTGAATTGGAATTATCTTTACATCATGCATGCATGAGAAATTCTAATGGGAAGGAAGAGATTGTTGGGAAAAAGACGAAGGGAAGAGTTTTAGAGCGTTAGATGGCATAAAAAGAGAGTCAAGCCCATATAGAACATACCATCCATGAAAGGAAACTTTTAGACTTAGAAGAAGTGCCAAGAAATCAAGGGGATTATGCATAAGCTTGGGATATCATCCTAGAACTTTCTCTACACAAATTGAATAGCATTAAAAGGAGGATTTTCCGAGGTACTGTGCAGCAGAGAAGGAATTAATCATTATGTTGTGTGGGGAAAGTAATGTGAGTGCCTAAAATTTGTTATGTCCTCAAGAAGCTCAGCAGTAAAAGTCACTTGGTTTGGATCTGTTGAGTCTGAAATTCAGAGTTTATATTTTTCCTACTTTGCCCTAGTAATATCATAGCTTGGCTAGTGGGTGTTTTCCACAATGAACTACCTATGGTTGGGTGGAAATCGCTCGCTTAGCTAGTTGTTTCCCTGCAAATTTTGAACAGATGATTTTATCACTTCTTATGAATTTGAATTATAAGATTGTATGGTTGCAAGAATTAAAGGTTAAATAAGAGAGCTATTGTTTCTGTAATTACCATTTTTAAGTGTAAAATAGGGAACTGACTATCTCTGTGAAGAGAAAATATACATAACACTTGTTAAATGTACAAGCAAGAACTTATCCATGTTCTTGTCCCTGGCAGAAACTTGATTTGCACTCTAAACTGGCATCTAGTCTCGTAGGTTGAGATATGCAGTATCAATAGGACTTCGACAACTTTCTTAAATCTATGGTGGTCTATTTAATTCAATTTTTCCACATTAACTCGGCAATATGCCTAGGGTTTTTAAACTTGGGTCTGATCGTATTTGAATTCGGCTTCAAAGGGAAATTAACTTTATGTATTCTATCTTAATGGGTATCGTCTTACACAATCTAGAGTTATATGATGTGGATATGACTAAGATGCGGACTATAGCCCAAAATATTTTAGTTTGCGTGGTTTTGAAAGCAATACTCAGTGTGGTGTTACTTTCAAACTAGTATTTAGTAAGCAGTGTGATTATAGATGTCGGAGCATCATTCAAAATGTTTATAATTAATGTTCTCAACTTTAAAAGTTACAGACATGTTTCACTTGTGTAAGTATTGAGTATGAGTGAATATAACGTATAAGTTATAAGGACGAAGACATGCCCTATTTGTGTATCCTTCTAGAGAATTCAAGCTTCACTATTGGTTTTTTTTATATACTATGGGTTGCAATAGTTATTGTAAACCTAAGACTTGGATTTGAAAGATGGAATATATTTTCTCTCTATATATACATTGAAGAAACATGTAGCATGTGTAACAAATATGACCCCCTAACTCTTCTTAGGCTGGTAGGATGTTCATGTTTCGTCCTTCTCTTAACTAAGCACTTCGGGCTTACTCTCCCTATTTCCAACTCATCCCTATTTGAGTGAGGATTTCTCTTATCACAATATTTAGTGTCATTGATCTTACTCAATCGGCCATCAATTTCTGACAAAATCCTTCTATGTTTTTTATTACAATGACTAGGGACCTGAAAATCCTCAATCAGACAGTCATGAATTCTCCCCACCACCAGTTCAACGATTGATAGCAATTCGGACCCTTACTCGTCAGAATAGCATGTCACTCGGGTTGGATTCCCATTCTGATAGGGCTCTCCAATGGATCATTCAGACAAATCCAGTGACCCTCAGCGTTGGAGAATCAACAGTCATGATCACATATGTAACCCAATCACGAGATGGTTATCACCCGCCTTGTCTTCCAATTATTACATGAACAAGCGGGGCCCATAGTAGATCTACGACAGTCATTACATTGTACACCCACTCATCAATCTACGACTCACGTTCTCTCTCGGAATCCTTTACCATTTGAGTGCTTCCACTACGAGTATCGTAGACCATTCCAACTAACACTCTCTGACAGGTCATTCCGACAAATCTAACGGCCCTCATTGCACCTCATCCGATGATCGACGTTCGCTCAGAGTCTCACAACTACATGACATTTTACGACATCTATGTCTTCCTCATCGAAATAAGTCAAACTAGATCCAACAGTTGTAATCCATCAGAACACCTTCCGACGGATCTACGGTCCTCGGACTCCCTCGTCGTCGGACTATCTTACAGAACATTATTCAGACCTTCGACCATCTATCTTCCGATAGAATTACCCCACTAACACTCAACATTGACGATCGAGGTTTCATCCCTCGCCCTCCGATTGATCGGTGGCTCTAACTGACTCGGAGTCTTTCCCATTGGAATCCCAATGAAACCTTGCACTTGAAGACTCCAATTGCCTCGTCTTTTGATCAACGATCAAGATCTTCTCGCTACGCCGAATCATCGACTGTAAATCCTTCTGACTCAAAATACGGGTTCTCTTCATAGTAACATTTTGATTCAGGACTTAACCATTCAAGGTTTCCTCATGTTCATTTACTAAGGTTTTACTAGTCTTTAATGGGCTCTCTCCTTCACCTTAAAGACAACTAAGGCACTTCCACTTCAAACCCTGGTTGAACATTTTCATCATGCAAACTTTCCATTTCAAGGCAGGAGATTTCTTTGGGTTAAGGCTCCCCAAAACTACACAAAGACCTTCCCAAGCACTAGGGTATTTCACTACCATTCTTCCAATGAAGATTTATATCCTGCAAGCTTCCCATTTCAAAACAAGGTTTTCCAGGTAAAAGGAGGGTTCCTACAACCACACAGGTACTCACCAGAAAGTGAAGGGCACTCTGCTACCATTTCCCTAAGGAAGATTTATATCTTACAAGCTTTACATTTGAAGGCTTGCAGTTTCACAGGGTCATGCCCAATATTGACACTCCTCACTTAACCATTCACATTTTCCTTGTTTGTTTGGAGAAACAATCATACATAATCCATTTTACTCAGGAATTCCACCATTATTTAATTTAATCACAACTATATATTAAACAACAACAACAACATATCTACATCACTAAACATATATCAGACATACAAAAAATACTTATATATTCAGTGAAAGTTTTAAACAGCCATATGACTGAGGGGAAATGCCTTTTCTCCCAAACAAGGTTGTGTTGCAGTATGCCTTTCTACAGAAATCCACCCTCGTGCCAAGCCATGATACCACCAGAGGACTAATTCAACTAAATTAAATAAGACAATGGTTCAGGAACTCTCCTTCACTCCACATGAACCAATAGAAGTTTCCATCTTCCCATTGAGCTCAGGACCTCCACGGGTTTATCGAGCACCTTCCCAACTAGATTTCCTCTAAACAAGGGAGTCCATCCTCTACCACACAGTTCCTCAATGACCTCCCCTTACCAAAGTCAGTTTCCTTACATTAAGTACCAAGACACAACCCTTTATTGCTCCAATCTGGATTTGGGTATTTTTGTTCCAAGGTGAGCATTAATTTCCTCGGGCAAGCTTTATATGTTCTTCAAAAAAAACTTCCCAACCACTCTATCACTCAGATTTATGCGCATGGGTCTCTCCACTCATCGCACCACTTTTTTGTGAGTCTACATGATCCAGGAGGATCCTCAAGTCCAGAAAATGCTCAAAAATAAAAGTTCTCGGAATCGGACGAAACCAATTCCATTGTGTCGGTCTCATCGCGCATATTCTGGCCATATATTTACTTCCTCAAACTGACACTGTATACGAAAGTTATCACACTCTGATCAAATTCCCAAACATGCAAAAAAACAAACATGAAAAAAGTCAGCGTTGACGTCATGCTAACATGGCATCGTCTGGAGGTCACATGTGGCAGTTGATCGTACAATGACATGGCAGAGGATTGGTTTGTTGACTGGGCAGGTGTGGAAGACGTGGTCCAATCAGCATTTGGTAGGTGTTACCTAGTGGATGAATTAAATGGTGTCACGTGGCCCAGTCATGGGCTGCCACATTGCACCCATTCATTGGTTCATTGTGGTAAAAGTTATTTGGACTTCACCGAAGTCGAACCTGCAACCTCCGGGTGTGGGAAGCATCTTGGTAGGTTCGGGCTACCAGCCTGCCTGCAATGGTAATTATCATACAAAGTCTGCATTAAATATTTAAGCTTATCTTGAGTTCTGGACGAAAGAGGAAAGGCCTGGGGTCTAGCCCCAACCCCGGTTATATGCGCATCCATACACCCACAAACTCAGCATCGATGCATATTCACTCTACAATAAGACTACAGGCATGGGGCCATTGGACAAGGAACCACCACCATGTGACCAGCAGCAGTGACCACGGTCGAGGCCGATCGACGGGAGCCTATCTGTCTAATCTGGCCCTCGGTTCCTTTGTTTGCGGCATACGACCAGCAACTAACAACGGAGGGGCTAGCGCGTAGCATCTTCTGGGCTGGTGCTTGGCCATATGGCTCATATGACCTAGAAAAAGGGGGCGCACCAGCCTTTGGGGGCCTATTTTGATTTTTATATATCATAGTGGTTATTTTGCTATAGTTTAGGCCCAGATTGGGCCTTTTTGGAGATTTCTTAGCCATTTGGAGGGGGATTTGATCCCAAAAAGAGGCCAGATATTTGTGGGAATTTGGGCTTCCACAAATGAGCCTAAAAACTATATAAACCAGGCCCTTTGAGCTTGTGAGGGTACTTTTCTATTGCAGGGAAGGTGAAGAGCAGCTTGAGCTAATGGCCCATTTCTCATGTTTTGAGGGGAATTGAGTCATGTTTTGAGAGGAGATAGTTGAGGCATGTGTGCATCTGCACAAGGAGGTATTGTATAGTATATCGGAAGCTTGTTTATAACAAAAAAGAGTCATTGTAAGAGAACTTGAGCATTAAAGATCAATAAAGCGGTCCTCCACTTGGAAGCGGGCCCGGAGACGTAGCCACACATTGGTGAACTCCGTTAACAAGTTCTTTGTGTCTATTTCTATTTATTCTTGTTGTTATATTCTCTTATTTGCAGCATGATTAATGATGGTTGAAACTCTTTAATCATTCATGAGCATCAAGTTAATGTCATTTTGTTAATAATTCCTTTCATTTTTGGATCAAGTATTTTGGTAGCAGAGCTTTGGTTGTGTTGGAAGGTTTAAAAAGTGTAGGTATGGATGCTCAGAAGATCCAAATCTCTAAGAGGAGAAGGATATTTGGCTGAATTCATTTCATATATTAAATGAGTGTTGAGGAAGAAAAGAATGGAAACCGAAGAAGAAACTTCTCCACGAACTAGAAAGTTCGAAGAAGCATTTTTCTCCATGTCAGAAATGGTCAAAGTGTTATATGATGATTTCTTGGAGAGAAAAAAACTTGTTCCAGGAGAACCTTTTATGAAGGGGAAAAGTGAAGGGAAAGGAGAATCTTCAAAGCCTCCTCCTTCACCACCTTCACCACCTTCTTCTACAAGTTCTTCTTCAAATGCTAATTCTCATTCTACTACACATACTATACAAAAGCATACACATAAGCATAAGTTTGACATGCCTTTGTTAAAGATTGATGTTAAGTTTGAGTTATCTTTATATGATGGGGAACTAAATGCGGAAAAGTTAGATAATTGGATAAGACAAATTGAAGTATATTGTAGGATACAAAAAATCATAGATGAGGAGACTATGATCTAACTTGCTAGTCTCAAGATGGGAGGAACCGCCCTTGTGTGGTGGGAAAGCAAGACAAAACAGGATCTTAAAAATTTCAGTAAGACTCTCTCTTCATGGCTTGATTTTACATCTGCATTACGAAAGCAATTTTATCCTCTAGATTATATGCAACAAGCTATTATGTCATGGCAGAACTTTAGGCAATTAAAGGGACAAACTGTTCAAAGTTATACACAGGAGTTTCGAAAAAGAGCTTTATTGTTGGGAATATCATTGGATACTCAAGAGACATTTCTTAAGTACATAGGTGGTTTGCATAGCTATTTACGACATACCATTCTAATGTTTAATCCAACTAGTTTAGATGAGGTATGTGTGCAAGCGACTCATCTTGAATCTAGAGGCAAGAATGTAAATGTTGATTTTGTAAAACCATTTAAACCTAGTGAAGGAAAATTCAAAGGTAAGGGTAAAGAGAAGTTTAAAGGGAAGAAGACTAATACAGTGAAGAAGGAAAAACCTACATGCACTCATTGTAAGAAAGAAGGCCATAGTGAGAATCGTTGTTGGATCCTTCACCCAGAATTGAAACCAGCAAAGTTCGGAAATAAAGGGAAGCCAAAGACTAGTGCAACAACTCAAACAGACTTGGGGTCCAATTTGGGAGATGAGACCAAGGTCACAGTCACGGGAATCAAAGGTAAAAATTCTGAAGCTAGTACAAGTTCTTCAGTTCAATCTTTAAAAGTTGATAATGAAGTTGATGAGATCAAACAAACAGAAATTTTTCACATATGAGTAATTTCCAAACATACAAAAAGTGATACTCTATTCGACAGTGGCTCACAAGTAAACTTGATATCAGAGACAATTGTTAAAAAGTTGGGATTAAATACTAAACCTCATGAGAAACCATATCCTTTAGGATGGATTCATAATGATAATCAGTTGCAAGTGAATAGGCAATGTGTCCTAAAGTTTGTTATCAATTCACAATTTATAGATGAGGTTGAGTTAGATGTGGTTCCTCTAGATATATGTGGTATTGTACTTCGGAGTCCATATCTGTATGATAGAAAGTCAATATTCTATCGTGAAGATAATAAGTATCAATTAACTAAATATGGAAAATAATATGTTGTAAGGGATCATCAAAATAAATTGAATCTATCACTAACAACTCAGGGCAAATGAAGAGAATTGTAAATGTCAGTAAAAGATATTTACTAATGGTTGTAAAAGCAAAGGAGATTGTCAAAATTGATACTTTTCAAGACTGTGATACAAAGTTGAAAGATGACTTAGTTAGAATTGTTTCTTACTATGATGATATATTTCAAGTCTCGAAAGGATTACCTCCAAAACGACAAGTTGAACATGAGATACAATTGCAGCAGGATGTTCCTCTTCCTAACATTGGAATGTACAGGTTATCAGTTTTGGAAAATGCAGAGATAAAGAAACAGGTACAAAAGTTGATTAAATAAGGGGTCATCAGACCAAGTGCTTCTCCATGTGGGTCACCTATCATTCAGGTTCCAAAAAAAGATGGCACATGGCACATGTGTGTGGACTTTCGAGCCTTGAACAGGATCACGGTAAAAAACCGTTACCCTCTTCCTTGCATTGATGATTTATTAGATCAATTGAAAAATGTGGTATATTTTACTAAGTTAGACTTAAGAAGTGGTTATCATCAAATTAGATTTGTTGAACGGGATATATGGAAAAATGCTTTTAAAACAAAACAGGGATTATTTGAATGCTTAGTGATGCCATTTGGGCTTACTAATGCACCTGCTACTTTTATGCGAGTAATGAACAATATATTCAGACCATTCATTGATGATTATGTAATAGTCTACTTAGATGATATTCTTACTTTCAGTAGGACCAGAGAAGAGCATGTCCAGCATGTTAGGCAGATACTTTCAGTGTTGTAGAGAGAGAAAAAAAAATTAAAGTTGTCAAATTGTGAATTTGGAAAAACATCTCTTGTATATTTGGGTTACATTGTAGGGGGTGGAGAACTCAAGATTGATCCCTCTAAAGTTGAGATCATTGTAAATTGGCCAAAGCCTACAAATGTAACTGAAGTAAGAAGCTTCATGGGGGTAACACAGTATTGGAGGAAGTTTATTGTAAACTTCTCTCTAATTGCAGCACATTTACATGTGTTGACAAGTGTGAAAAGGGGATTCCAATGGGGAGGAAGCCAACAAAAGGATTTTGACACTTTGAAAATGAACATTAGTACAGCTCATGTTCTAGCATTGCCAGATCTCCAACAGTCTTTTGAAATTGAAACCAATACAAGTGACTATGCCATGGGGGCAGTGTTGATGCAGCACAGAAAGCCCATATGCTATCATTCTGAGACCTTCACTACAACAATAATTAACTATCCAACCTATGATAAAGAATTTTATGCTTTAGTACAAAGTGTTAAAAAGAGGAAACATTACTTAATGGGAAAAGAAACAATAATACATACTGATCACCAACCATTACAGTATCTACAATCACAAACTAAGCTACAACAATAAAGTCATTTCAGATGGATGGGATTTTTACAACAATTTCATTTGGTCATCGGATATAAGAAGGGCATTCATAACAAAGTTGTTGATATGTTATCAAGGCCTCCTAGTAAAATTGTTACAATCCTTAAGCACAATTCAATTACTCATGAAAGTTACATTGAACAATATGTTGAGGACAAATATTTTAAGGAAGCCTATGCAACTTTAATTCATGGTAAAAGAGCAGAATAATTGAATTATCATATTAAAGACAAACTTTTGTATCATTTGGGAAAATTATGTATTCCAAAAAGTGAAAGAGTCCATGAAATCAGGGAGGCACATACTTCTCTTATAGCAGGACACTTTGGTGTAGACAAAACAATTGCTCAGTTAAAAAGGTCTTGTTATTGGCCTCGAATGCATGAAACTGTAGTATGTAAAGGGATGTAGTATGTGTGCAAAAAGCAAACCAAGTAACAGAAAGCTAGGATTGTACACTCCACTTCCTATTCCTTCTAGACCATGGGAAAGTGTATCTATGGATTTTGTGGGGGGATTGCATGTGTCTAGAAAAGGTCATGATTAATTGTATGTAGTTGTGGATAGGTTCGGCAAGATGTGTGTTCGAATTCCTTGTAAAAAGCAAGTCACGGCTGAACAAACAACACAAATGTTTTTTGAAAATGTAAGGGTTCATTTTGGGTTACCTACTTAAATTGTATTTGATCGAGACTCCAGGTTCATGGGGAAATTTTGGTCAAGCTTGTGGGAACTTATGGACACCAGACTAAAGAAGAGCACAGCATTTCATCCACAGACGAACGGGCAGACAGAGGTGGTGAACAGAATAGTAGTGCATCTGCTTTGGGCATATTGCAACAAACATCCTAAGCTTTGGGATGAACATTTGTGCTATGTGCAACATGTGTATAATCGAGCCAAGCATTCTTCTACTCAAAGATCTCCATTTGAAACATGTTTGGGATACTTGCCAAAATATCCTTTGGATTTTGTCTTTGGGAAAGACATTGCAGCAGACAAACATAGTGATGTGGACAGGGCTACAAAGTTCATTGAATGGATCCAGTTGATTCATCAGGCAGTACAGGAATAGTTGGAGAAAATCCAAGCCAAATACAAGGCGAGACATGACATGCATCGAGTTGATCATCAGTTTAAAGTGGGAGATCAAGTCTAGTTATACATCAACAAGGAAATATTTCAAGGAGAAGGTAAAAATCTAAAACCAATTCATTATGGTCCTTTCAAAATTTTAGACAAGATTGGTTCTAATGATTTCTCGTTAGAATTGCCTCCATATATGCAAATTTATTTAGTTGTAAATGTGGAAAACTTGAGATTGTATGAGCCTACTATGATCGAGGATCAAGGAGAGAATGTTCAGGCTCCTTCCATAGAAGATTTTGCTCCTGAGTATATGAATGAGTTGCAGGAAGACATCATTTTGGAAAAAAGAGTTTGTACTTCTCGCAAGGGCGATGTGGAGTATCTTCGAGTAGGATTGAAGGGCACAAATCCAAGTCAGGACAAGTGGATGGAGATTAGAAAAGTGAGGGCACGGTATCCTCACTTATTTACAAACTGATACCAGACTTTTGGTGGTCCAAAATCTTCCAAGTGGGGAGGATTGATCCAGGAGGATCCTCGGGTCCAGAAAATGCTTAAAAATAAAAGTTCTCAGAATTGGACGAAACCAATTCCATTGTGTCTGTCTTTTCACGTTGATTTGGGCCATATATTTACTTCCTCAAATGGACACTATATGCAAAAGTTATCACACTCTGATCAAATTCCTAAACAGGAAAAAAAGTCAACAGGAAAAAATTCAATGCTAATGTCAACATGACATCATCATGCTTACATGGCATCGTTTGGAGGTGGCACATGGAAGTTGATCATATAGTGATGTGGCAGAGGATTGGCTTGTTGACTGGGTAGGTGTGGCAGACGTGGTCGAATCAGTATTTGACAAGTGTCACCTAGTGGGCTAATTAAATGGTGCCATGTGGCCCATTCATGGGCTGCCATGTGGCACCCGTTCATTGGTTCGTTGTGGTAAAAGGTATTTGGACTACACCAGAGTCAAACCTACAACCTCCAAGCATGGGAAGCGTCTTGGTAGGTTCGGGCTACCAACCTGCCCGCAATGGTACTTATTATACAAAGTTTGCATTAAATATTTAAGCTTACCTTGAGTTCCAAGTGGAGGACGAAAGGGCTGGGGTCTAGCCCCAAACCCGGTTATATGCGCATCTATACACCCATAGACTCAACATCGGCACATATTCACTCTACGATAAGACTACAAGCGCGAGGCCACCGGACAAGGAACCACCACCATATGACCAGGTGCAGTGACCACGGTGGGGGCCTATCCATCCGATCGTGCCCTCGGTTCCTTTGCTTGCACCATACGACCAACAGTTAACAACAGAGGGGCCAGCGCGTAGCACCTTGTGGGTTGGCGCTTGGCCATATGGCTCATATGACCTGGAAAAAGGGGCGCGTGCCAGCCTTTGGGGGGCTATTTTGATTTTTGTATATCATAGTGGTTATTTTGCTATAGTTTTGGCCCAGATTGGGCCTTTTTGGAGATTTCTTGGCCATTTGGAGGGGGATTTGATTCCAAAAAGAGGCCAGATATTTGTGGGAATTTGGGCTTCCATAACTGAGCCTAAAAAATATATAAACCAGGCCCTCTGAACTTATGAGGGTGCTTTTGTATTGCAGGGAAGGTGAAGACCAGCTTGAGCTAATGACCCATTTCTCATGTTTTGAGGGGCATTGAGTCATGTTTTGATAGGAGATAGTTGAGGCATGTGTGCATCTGCACAAGGAGGTCTTGTATAGAAGATCAGAAGCATGTTTGTAACAGCAAAGAGTCATTGTAAAGAGAACTTGAGCATTAAAGATCAATAAAGCGGTCCTCCACTTGGAAGTGGGCCTGAAGACGTAGCCACACATAGGTGAACTTCGTTAACAAGTTCTTTGTGTCTATTTATCTTTCTTCTTGTTGTTATATTCTCTTATTTGTAACATGATTAATGATGGATGAAACTCTTTAATCATTCATGAGCATCAAGTTAATGTCATTCTGTTATTAATACCTTTCATTTTTGGATCACTACAACTCAATTTATTCACTCTTTGTTCTCAGTGAGAATTCATCCATTGTTTCTCAAATTGTTGCCTCCTTTATGAGCGTGTTCCTTGTCTTTCTTTATACTACGAACTATTCCCATTTTCCTCTTTCGAAAAAATCCCCATGATGTTTTCCACCTTTAGTCTCTTTTTCAACCCATTCCTCGGGATTCCCATGGCCTGCTATCATACGCAACCCTCCAATTAAGGTCTTGAGTTTGAAGGGAAAATATGGGTACATCCTCTTGTCAGGTTTTAGTTGACCCTTTGCCTCTTCAAGCACCAGATCTTGTCAGCAATTATAACTGCTTCAACCATCGATCCTAATATCCATAATTGGTCACATGGTTTCATGTACTTTTGGTACGTTGGCAGGTGATGTGTTCAGATCTACAGGTGTAGGTTGGAATGTTTAGAAAGCTTCTTATTTTCTTAATTGAAACCTATTAGTTTCACCTCACTAGTCGCACTTGTGGTATCAAGGATAGTACTCAAGGATTCCCTTCCCAGTCAGTTTTCTAGAATTTTATTAATCATAAACATGATTACATGCTTCATAATCACATTATATGAAGTCTTAACATAGTTGCAATCATGGGGGAAAACACGGTGTTACATTCCCCTCCCCCTTAAAGAAACATCGTCCTCGATGTTTTAAACGCCACATATGGACAATTCATACAACAAACAAAAATGGGCATGCCACTCTCATGGCATCTTCCAGTTCCCAAGTGGCCTCATCTGCTCCAAAGTGTTTCCAATGCACCTTGACATGCATGATGGCTCGGTTCTGAAGCAATTTTTCTCTCATATCCAGGATGTGTTGAGTTTTGGGATGAAATTCTCTCTCTGGTTCCACCTATATCATAGTCCAATCAATAACATGATTAAAATCATGAACATATTTTTTTAATAAATATTCATAGAACACATTGTGAGCTCTAACTGTAGGTGGAAAAGAAATTCTATATTCTACTGGCCCCACTCGTTCCAGCACTTTGAATGGTCCAAAATATCGTGGTACTGACTTAGCACAAGTCCCCATCATTAGGAAGATCCTATTTGGTTTTACCCTGAGATACACATGATCTCCCACCTTGAACTCATTATGAGTTCTCTTGTTGTCTGCATAGCTCTTTTGTCTATCTTGGGATACTTTCAAATTATGCCTTATCTTGATCATTGTATGGTCCATTTCCTTTAGCAACTCTAGTCCAAGTATGATTTTTTCAACTAGATTTTCCCATCTAATTGAAACTTTGTGTTTCTTTCCATACAGAGCCTCAAATGGGTTAATATTTAGTTATTCTTGATAACCATTGTTATAGGCAAACTCTACTAGTGGTAGATATTCTTCCCATTGTTTGGGTTGATGCATAGCATGCATCGTTAACATGTCTTCCAGCACTTTGTTCACTCTTTTGGTCTGACCGTTTGTTTGAGGATGGTAGGTAGTGCTAAACGCTAACTATGTTCCCAAACCTGCAAACATTCTCTTCCAAAAATTTAAAGTGAACTTAGCATCCCTGTCTAAAATTATGGTTTTGGGTAACCCATGCAATATGAAAAGTTCCTTCATAAAAATGTCAACAACATCTATAGATTTGAAAGTGGATTTGAAGGTAATAAAGTGAGTTTCCTTGCTCAAATTATCCACTACTACCATAATTGCATCATGTTTCTTAACTATCCTTGGCAATCTGGTAATAAAATACATGGAGATTGTCTCCCATTTCCATTCTAGAATTTGCAAGGGCTGCAATAATCCTGCAGGGTGTTTGTGTTTAACCTTCACCTGCTGACACTCCGGGAACTTGGCAATATATTCTTCAATGTCTTGCTTCATTCTTGGCCAATAATACAACTATCTTACTATTGTTATCATTTTCTAATAACCAGGATGACCTACATATGGTCTCCTATGGAATTCATCAATGATCAAGTGTCTCATATATGTTGAATTAGGCACATACAACCTGTTGTTGTACCTCAACAAATTATCAGTTGCAAGCCAGTATCCTTCATACATTTTCTCTATAGGTTATTGTTGCAATCATCTTCATGTAAGATGATTGTAATACTTTGCTTGATGTCAAACTCTCCTACACTAGTTGTCTCCAAGTGTATTTCATGCACACTCTGACTTAGTGCATCTGACACTTTGTTTTCCTTTCCTTTGATGTGTTTGATTTCAAAATCAAACTCACTAATCAGTTCCATCCATTTGACATGTCTAGCATTCAACCATGTCTGGTGAAACAAATACTTTAGACCACAATGGTCTATCATCAAGACAAACCTTCTTTCAAGCAACTATTGTCTCCACATATTCAATGTTTGTACAATTGTTGCAAGTTTTAGATCATGGGTGACATATCACTGCTCATGCTCATTTAGTTTTCTTGAGTCATAACAGATCACTTGTCCTTCTTGCATAAGAACTCCATCGAGTCACTCTTTGAAAGCGTTAGTGAAAGCCAATAAAACATTTTCAAGGTCTACAATATTCTAAACATGGGCATTGGTCAAGAGATGATTCAACTGTTGAAAGTTGGCTTCACACTCTATTGACCATATAAATTTCTTTCCCTTCCTCTGTAGTGAAGTAATGGGATGACCAATCTTGGAAAATCCATTTATAAACCTGCTATAATAACTAGCTAGTCCCATATATGATCTTACCCTTGTTACATTCTGAGGGGGAGGCCAATCCATGATTGCCTTAATCTTCTCGGGATCTACTGCTACTCCCTCTGTTGAGATTCTGTGACCTAAATACTGGATTTCCTTCTGAAAGAAATCACATTTGTTGAACTTAGCATATAGTCGGTGATCTCTCAACACCTTTAACACCATCTTGAGATGTTCTTCGTGCTCTTCCTTAGTCTTGGAATACACCAAAACATCAACAAACATTGAGACAAACTTGTCCAGGTACTTACTAAGAACTTGATTCATTAAACACGTGAAAGTAGTTGGTGCATTGGTAAGACCAAATGACACCACCACAAATTTGTAGTGTTCATTACTCATTCTAATGGTTGTATTGTGAATGTCTTGATCCTTGATTCTAACTTGGTGATATCTCTATCTCAAGTCAATCTTAGAGAATATTGTAGCTCCCCTGAGCTGATCAAAGAGGTCATCAATTCAGGGTAATGGATACTTATTCTTGATGGTCATCTTGTTTAATTGCATGTAGTCAATACACAAGTGAAATGCACCATCTTTCTTCTTCACGAACAACATTGGTACTTCCCATGGGGATACACTTGGCCTAGTATACTCCTTATCCAACATCTCTTTCAAATTCACTTTCAACTCCACCTTTTTTGGTGTGCTCATACTGTAGAGTAATTTTGATGTTGGTACCACTTTGGGCACAAGATATATTGAAAAATCACGATACATTTTTGGAGTAAATCCAGGAACCTCCTCTAGAAACACATTTTTAAACTCCCATGACACTGGGTGATCTTCATCCTTCATCTCCTTGCCTTTTGTTGAGTTGAGCACTTGTATTGCATACAAGGGACACCCTTTCCGACTAAATTTTTTAAGCTATAGTGTCAATATTTGCCTAACTGAAATTGGCTTATGAATACCTTGTAAAACTCTTGCATTACCTTCATCATATTCACATTCTAGGGTCTTATCATAACAGTCCAATTTTTCTTTTTGAACTGCCAACCAATCCATGCCCAGCAGCACATCATATGATCCTAAGGGTAGGATATTCAAGGTTGCTTGAGTATGCAATCCACTTATTTCAAATGGGAAATTCTCTACTACCTCTGCCACTTTTCTCTTGGTTCCTATGGCTAATTGAACCATACATGTATTTGCATGTTTATTTCTTTGTAAGGCACATGCTTCGACAATTTGAGCTGAGATATAACTAAGGTTAGATCCAGGGTCAATTAAAATAGAGATGGGTTGCTTGGAAACTATACCTTCCATCTCTACTATAGGATATTGGTGGTCCACTTGACGATCTTCAACAGCTACATATGTCCTAGCCACATCATTCACCATACTAGCTTCCTGAACATGATAAACCCTTTTACTGTCATGTTTCTTGTGAGGACAATCTCTTAACAGATCTGCCTCTCCACAACCCCAATACTGTAGAGGTCCTTTCTTTAGCTCCTCTACTCTTTCTTTGTCCTGCTCTACTGGCTTATTTCCACTTTGAGATGGAAAATTTTGTTGGCGCACACTTCTGCTCGATTGTATGAACTAAGCACCCTTCCTCAGATTCTTATGTGGGAATGATTGGAATCCCTTCTTCTGAAATACAATCTTATCTTTTCTCTTCCAATCCCTGGAAGTCTCTTGCTTATTCTTAGACTAATCATAGCAACACTTGAACTTACTAATGGTATCCTCCAAGGTCTTAGGCTCATCAAACTCATTTTTATTGTGGTAGGACTCTGACAATCCACCAAGAAAATTTTGTATCCTTGAAGTAAGGAGCATACCTCGATATCCCCAAGAACCTCTTGGCATAAGCATCCATGGTAAGTTGCCCCAACTTATGTTCATGGAACTCCTTAATATTCCCATCAAAATACTTCTCTGATGGGTCAGCCTTATGGAAATGCTTTTCAAACTGCTTCCAGGTCAACTTGCTCTCTTTCATCCCTTTGACTTCCTTGAGGTCCTCCCACCACATGGAAGCTCCTCCATTTAGATTAAATATGGTTATCTTTGCCTTTGTATTTTCCAAGTAGTTATGTACCTGAAAATATTTTCTTAGTCCCAGCAGTTGAGCCTCGGCTTCTTCTCCCTTCTTAATCTCTCCATCAAATGTAAGTGACTTTGCTTTCTTCAAATCCTTTGTTAGAGAACTTTGTGAGTGTCTCTTTTTCTTCTTCCTAGGGACACTTGATCCAATGTCACTATTGGATAGCTCCTCGGAAGTAGACTTCCCACTACATGACTATGTGCAAACATTTCATCTAGATCTACCTTTCTTTACATTATGATGCCTCTTCTTGGAAGAACTATTTCTTGTTTTTCTATGGGCCAATTCCTCCTTCTAGGCGTCCAAAAGGGTTTTCAACATCTCTGATTGTTGTAATTTTGCATTACTAGTGACCAAACTTTGTTGCGGGTGCTTCTAAATTTTCGACAGACTTTGTAGTAGTATTCCATTCAACTCTGCTTGGTCATCCTAAGCTCTCATGAGCCTCTCGTTGTCTACCTTCAGACTTCTGACAGTGGCTTCCAAATCTCAAGGGGTTTCTCTATCCCTCTGACCATTAGATTCAACATATTTGAAGTGTGAGGTGTCTTCCATGTTGCTCTGCACCATTCACCTCTACTTCCCTTTCAGTACATCCTACGTGATGAAACAGTAAACCATTATTAATCATTACATCGACATTGTTAAACATGCATTCTGGGAAAAATAAAAGTGCCCTTAAACAATTTTGTAGTCTTGGAAACCCATTCAAGCCTAGAGTTTGAACTATGCTCTGATACCACTTTGCAACACACCCAACCCCCTAACTCTCTCTTAGGATGGTGAGATGTCCATGTTTTATCTTTCTCTTATCTAAGAACTTTGGGCTTACTCTCCATGTTTCCAACTCATCCCTATTTGAGTGAGGATTTCTCTTATCACAATATTTAGTGTGATCCATCTTATTGAATCGTCCATCAATTTTCGACAAAATCCCTCTATGTAGTTTATTGCAACGATTAGGGACCTAAACATCCTCAATCGTACGGTCATAACTTCTCTATACCACTAGATCAATGATCAACAACAATTCAAACCCTTACTCGTCAAAATAGTAGGTCACCCAGGTTGGATTCCCATTCTGACGAGGCCTCTCTGATGGATAGTTCTGACAAATCCAATGGCCCTTGGTGTCAGATAATAAATGGTCTCGATCGCATTGGTACCTCCAATCACGCAACAATTATCACCTTCCTTGTTTTCCAATTATTTTATAAACAAGTGGGACCCACAACAAATCTACGATTGTCGTTACAGTGTACACCCTCTCACCAATCTACATCTCACATTCTCTCTCAGAGTCATTTACCGTCAGAGTGCTTCCACTTCGAGTATCATAGACCATTCTGAACGACACTCTCCAATGATTCATTCTGATAGATCTAACGACCCTCATTACACCTCATCTGACGATTGAGGTTCTCTTAGAGTCTCACAACTATACAAAAATTTACAACGTCTAGGTATTCCTCATCGGAATGGGTCAAACTAGATCCAATGGTTGCAATCCATCAGAACACCTTCCAACAGATCTATGGTCCTCGGATCCCTTATCGACAGACTCTCTTGCATCCCATCATTCGTACCTCTGACCATATACCTTCTGATATAATTACCCCACTAACACTCGACATCAACGTTCCAGGTTTCATCCCTCGCCCTCTGATTGATCGACGGCTCTCGTTGACTCGGAGTCTTTCCCATCAAAATCCCATTGCAACCTTGTACTTGAACACTCTAATGGCCTCATCTTCCGATCAACGATCAAGATCTTCTCACTACACTAAATCAACAGTTGTAAATCCTTCGACTCAAAATATGGGTTCTCTTCAGAGTAACAGTCCAATTCAAAACTTGAACGTTCAAGGTTTCCTCGGGTTCATTCACTAAGGTTTTACCATACTTTAATGGGCTTTGTCCTTCACACTGAAGCCGGCTAAGGCACTTCCACTTAAAACCCTGGTTGAAGATTTGAATCCTGCAAACTTTTCATTTCAAGGAAGGATATTTCTATGGGTTAAGGCTCCCTAAAACTACATAGAGACATTCCCAAGCACTAGGGTATTTCACTACCATTCTTCCAATGAATATTTATATCTTCCAAGATTCCCATTTCAAAATAATGTTTTCCATGGAAAAGTAGGGTTCCTACAACCGCACAGGTACTCAGCAAGAGGTCAAGGGCACTGCTACCATTTCCCGAAGGAAGATTTATATCTTGCAAGATTTACATTTCAAGGTTTGCAATTTCACAGAGTCATGCCCAATATTGACACTCCTCACTTAACCATTCACATTTACCTTGTTTGTTAGTGGAAACAATCATACATAATCCATTTTATTCTAGAATTTTGTAATAGCCTGGAGGGCTTAATAGCTAGAGTAAATCTATATTTTTTTATTTTATTTTTTTACATGACAAGGAAATTATTTCTTTCTGGTTACAAGATTGAACAAACAAAAATTAACAATCACATAGTATATCTATAAATGTCATAACTTGAATTTAGAGTAAAACAATAATAATTGCATATTACCTCTTGAAGAAGAAGGTTGTCATGTTGAAACTGATTGCTTGGAACTGTTTCCTCCTATCCAGTTAGGAACAAAGCCTCTTGGGCTCCCTAGCTCTAGGAAATTAGATTTCCTGGCACCCAAGTCCAAAATCCTAGAAACACTAGTCCACTATCCCAAAACTCCTCAAGGTATACCACCAATTCTCCTCCTCCCAATTCTCCTTCTCATATCTCTCCTCCTTTCCTCTGTCGAATCTCTCTCAATGCACCCAACCCCCTTCCTTATCCTCTCCATCTAGCTACTCCCTGCCCCTCGTAAATTTTCCAACCTACCTTATCCCTTCCCATTCATTCCCTACCTACCCCAAAGAAATAAAATATTCGTTCTTTTGATTGTTGCATTACTGAATTTAAAAGAAAAATATAAATTTCATTAACTTAATAATTAATTGACTTAATTGAACTAAATTAATTATAATAATTAAATTAAATTATTTGGGTGTTACATACACCCACCCTTCAAGAAACTTCGTCCCGAAGTTATAGTAACTTACAATACAAGGATAACAATAACATGATTCATACATCTAAATCAGATATGCTCATCATCAACTTAAACATTCATAAATACTAGTATACATGTGCAAGACATGTATGCATAGCTAGCACATACAGGACTTCCACGTGTACTAATGACAATAATTATCACATCTAATGCAATTCTTGTATGCTTCCAATCCAATCAGCAATGCTATTCATTTCATAAAGAATAATAAACCATTTAAAATATTTGCAGAGTCCTTCAACTATAATAATTTAACACAAGCACATTCACTTAGATAATTGTAGTTCAGTTAAGCAAAAAAAAAAAAAAACAAGAGGAAATCAAGCAATTATGCTATAAGATTAAAACTCCACACACTCTCAACTACTCCTAATCATCATGCCTCCCTAACCTACTTCCATCTTCCATCCCTATCCTTTCTTTGTTGGACTATCCCCAAGCGTCAACTATATTGACCTAACTCCATATAGAACCTGTAAGCGGAATTTCCAACTACCTTGAACAAGCTTCCCCAATAGGAAAATGAAAGTCATCATCACACGTCTAAGGGAGAGTGATCTAACACCGTCCTCCCATGACTCCAGGTTTCAGAGGATACACGGTGGGAAAATGCCTCCACCCGTCCTGATAGAACTAGGGTCAACACCCTATCATGGATCATATAGTGACACTGTGTTGCTGGGATTTTGGGCTCAGGGCCAGGAAATCGAATTTCCTGGAGCTAGGGAGCCAGAGAGGCTTTGTTCCTAGTTGGTAGGGAAGAAACAGTTTCAGGCAGGCAGTTCAGCAGGACAACCTTCTTCTTCAAGAGGTAATCTGCAATTATAATTGTTTTACTCTAAATTCAAGTTATGACATTTATAGATACACTATGTGATTGTTAAATTGTGTTTGTTCAATCTTGTAACTAGAAAGAAATAAGTTCCATGTCATGTAAAAAATAAAAATAAAGAGCTTAGATATTAATAAAATATTCATTCTTTTGATTGTTGCATTACTAAATTTAAAAGAAAAATATAAAATTTCATTAACTCAATAATTAATTGACTTAATTTAACTAAATTAATTATAATAATTAATTGACTTAATTTAACTAAATTAATGATAATAATTAAATTAAATTAATTGTGTGTTACATACACCCCTAAGGGTGGGGGTGGGGGGTAATATTAGAAAAAACATATACCTCATATATGAGGTTGGGGTGGGGGGTAATATGAGGGTGAGGTGGGGGATAATACTAGAGAAAACATATTATGTTCTATAATATTACCCCCCATGAGAAAACATATTATGTTCTATAATATTACCCCCCACCTATTATGTTTTCTCTAATATTACTTTGCACCCCCACCCTCATATACCACATATATGAAGGTGTGGGTGGGGGGTAATATTAGAGAAAACATAATATGTTTTCTCTAATATTATCCCCCACCCTCATTGTATGTAACACCTAGTTAATTTAATTTAATTATTATAATTAATTTAGTTAAATTAAGTCAATTAATTATTGACTTAATGAAATTTTGTATTTTTCTTTTAAATTATGTAATGCAACCATCAAAAGAATGAATATTTTATTAATATCTAAGCTCTTTATTTATTTTTATTTTTTTCCATGAGTATAACCTTTTTATAAAGTTATCACACCCTTTAAATTTTTATATATATAACCATTATCACACCCTTTAAATTTTTATATATTAACCATTATTATAAAAATAAAATTTATAATAATAAAATAAATAAT
>ML781180.1:166034-191069 GCA_009831015.1 Picea engelmannii | reverse complement strand
ATATATATATATATATATA
The DNA here is from genome assembly GCA_009831015.1 of Picea engelmannii. Lineage (NCBI taxonomy): Eukaryota > Viridiplantae > Streptophyta > Pinopsida > Pinales > Pinaceae > Picea > Picea engelmannii. The sequence goes on along the minus strand of ML781180.1, from coordinate 191,050 downwards.
TATATATATATATATATATATATATATATATATATATATATATATATATATATATATATATATAATATGAAACAGAGAAGGTAGTGTGGGTAAGGGTTTTAGGCTACGTGTGGCCTGAGGCCCACGTGCCTTCTCTGTTTGTCCCCACACAAAACAAGGTTAGGTTTCCCTATCTCGGACTCATTCCTTTTTCCCATTTTGATTTTATTTTCATTTAACTCTCACCCTAGGGTTTTGAGGGCGTGGCCTTGGCTCCATGGTCACTTTCATGGAATGTGTGTCCATGGATACCAGTCGATGCCTTATCTCATCTCTATGCACCTGGTAATACAAGTTGAGCGCAACAATTACAGAACCTATGCATAGCACACAAGAAATGAGCTTGTGGGTTGTTTCCTTGGTGCCTTGTATCTGGGTGTTACCTTGTAACTTGGCATGTTTGATGTTCAATACCTCAACTTAGTCGCGCATGCTCCTCCCCATGGCAAGCTGCACAGGCACCTCACTGATATGGCCAAGAGGAAAACTATGGGTCCAAATAATAGTGCAACTCTTACGAGGAATATCGCAAACAACACCTGGACAAGAAGCGCATGGAGGAACCGAATCTCGTAGAGCTCTCCAACAGTTTTTCTGAGACACGTAATTTGGCAAACAAGCTGACCCCTTGGAGGAATTCCAAGTCATGAACGTCGAAGCTGGAGACTGTTCCTCTGGTTTCAATGGTCATTCCTCTCATGTTGCAAACATTCCACCCACAGATTACTGCGAGATGTCCAATGACATTCCCCACGGCAATCGGAGGAGTACTTATGGCTGTCAATCCTTGTTTTCAGTGAGGTGTGCCAAATTATAAAGAAAGGCAAGAAGCAATGGGTGGTGACGTTAACTAGGGGCGCGGCCCATGGCTTCTATGGACTTCCCCCGCATGGGCACATGGCTAGAGGGTGAACTTGGGTTTCAATTCATGTCATGTGGGGGAGGCACAGTAGATGGTGGGATTACATTTCTCCATATAGATGCCCTGAATGGGCATTTAGACTGTATACAATTGCTACCTGGTCTGAATGCAAATGTGTCAGTTGTCGCATTTCATTATGGCACGTTAATGGACCTAATAGGAGTTGGAAGCACTCCTCTCCATTATGCAGCGTGTGGAGGAAACATACAGTGTTTTCAGATCCTGTTGGCTCGGGTGCTAGTAGAACCACTTTGAATTGTAACAGGTGGATTCCAGTTCAGGTAGCTAGAATATGTGGGTGTCACTGGCTTGGTCGAGTTGCTCTAAGGCGTCAGTTTCAGGTACTGGCCCAAAAGGGCATGTGTTCGAATATCTTTCTTGACAATATCGTTTTCTTAAAGCCACTATTAGCACCTAACTCATATTTATCTTTACCAACATATGCTCCATCAAGATTTCTTCCACTTCCTCTTATGGGTATACTCAATACTGTCACAGTGCATGGGTTGCAAGCAATGGATTCTGCAAGTGAACATAGTGAACATTGTGCAGTTTGTTTGGAACGCAAATATACTATTGTTGTTGAAGGTTGTGGTCATGAAATTTGTACAAGATGTGCTTTGTATCGGATAGAAATTGTAGATGTTCTATAATCAATGTTTTTATTATCTGATTTTTTTTTTCATTTTTTTTTGTTACCTAAAATGTCTCTTATATTCATTTACAGGTTAAAAAAAAATGTGTTTTATAATTATATATCCAGCTTCGTTAACGCTCTGAATTGTGTATCTTCCTTACAGGTGAGCAGGTGGCAATCTCTCCTCTTTCATATTTTTTTTTGTTCATTCTTAGATATCTATGAGGGTTTCTGCCGAGAGAATTGTGGGCAAGCAACCTGAAATTTTGGGTTTCAGATTGTTTCAAGTTGTAGGTTTATGGGTTAGCCTCAAGGGTTTATGTCCTGTAAACAAAGGGTTTCTAGGTTGCAAGTTAGGAGTTGTTTTTTTTTAGGGAACAGTTCACATTCAGGTGGGTGGTAAATCCCTAGGTTTCAGTTTTGAAACCGGGCTCTGATACCATATGTAATAGCCTGGAGGGATTAATAGCTAGAGTAAATCTATATTTCTATTTAATTTTTTTACATGACAGGGAACTTCTTTCTTTCTGGTTACAATATTGAACTAACAAAATTTAACAGTCACATAGTATATCTATAAATGTCACAACTTGAATTTAGAGTAAAACAATAATAATTTCACATTACCTCCCAAAGAAGAAGGTTGTTCTGTTGAAACTACCCACCTGAAACTGTTTCCTCCCAGCCAGCTAGGAATAGAGCCTCTTTGGCTCCCTAGCTCAAGGAAATTAGATTTTCTAGCCCTTGAGCCCAAAATCCTAGCAACACCAGTCCACTAGTCCAAAACCCCTCAAGTTTTACCACCAAATCTCCTCCTCCCAATTCTCCTTCTCAAATCTCTCCTCCTCTCCTCTGTCAAATCCCTCCCAATGCACCCAACCCCCTTCCTTATCCCCTCCATCTAGCTACTCCCTGCCCCCTCATAAATTTTCCAACCTCCCTTATCCCTTCCCATTCATTCCCTAACTACCCCAAAGAAATAAAATATCCATTCTTTTGATTGTTGCATTACTGAATTTAAAAGAAAAATATATAATTTCATTAACTCAATAATTAATTGACTTAATTTAACTAAATTAATTATAATATTTAAATTAAATTAACTGGGTGTTACAAATTCAACCATTCTTTCATTTAATCACATCTATAACTTAAAAAACAACAACATATATACATATCTAAACATATATTAGACATAGCAAGCAAAAACACTTATTTGTACAATGAAAGTTTTAACTTGTAACATCTTGCTCTTGCGCACACCTGATTTGACTTATTCTTTGAGGACACTTGCGTACAAGTGATCCGGTTCATTATATGATTGATTGTTCGCTTATGGATTATGATGATGTTGTGGATATGATGATATGTTATTTGATTATATATGTGTCGACAGGTGCTATTGACTGGTTTCTCCTGAGTGTGTAGGACTCTTGACATATTAAGGATGTCGATGGCATCGATGGACCTCCTTGGACTCCGAACCGAGTCAGGGAGTGGACTATTATGGTTTGAGTATTTATCTTATTGTATATGTGATATATGGCTGGTATATTATGATGTTGTTTATGGATCATTGACATGTTTCGTTGATGGATGCAGGCTGACGATAGCTTGCTAATCAAACTCACATTTGGTGTAAAGGGGTCATGCATGAAAACCAAAGATATTGAGGGAGAGGTGTGGCAGCCCTGCCATAGCCTGTTAGCACTCCCGTCATGGCTCGAACTGTAGGTTAATGATTACCTATTTTGAGAGATCCACGATGCCGTGAGGACAGACTGAGACAATTGCTCACGAAGATTCTAAGGGGTGCGCAATAAGGCAGGGTCCTTATTCCTTAGAGGCCCTTAGTCTCCCACAAGGTCACCTGGCGGAGTTTTGACTCCAAGGGTTAGGCATCTATAAAAATCAGTCAAAAGGCGAGTGGCACCCTTGGAGCACGTAATGCGTCTTGAAAGGCACGTCGCAATGTTTAAACATAGGTGAGTCAATGAACCTAGGTGCCTAGAAAACAATATCTTACCTTGACAAGGTCGGCCTTAAATTAATTATGTATAACTAAAGTTTATTAACTATAACCTTTCCCTTAAAAAATTGCTAAGCCTAGTTGAATTTAAATCCTAGGTCTAAGTAGGATATGAGGACTAAGAATTTATTTAACAATTAATAAAGAGGGGATGAAGAAAAGAAAGGGGGGGGAATTTAATTTAGAATTTAAAGGAGGATTAAATTATCTAGAAATTTAATTGTTGTCTATGTGCAAAACTTGCTAAATTCGAACTTAGACAAAAAGGGGAAATTAAATGCAAAAGAAACATGGAACATAGAAAGGAATCTATTCTAGAGAAATTTCCTAAAATGAACTCAACTAAGATTTAAGAAGGGTGTCAGTCATTATAGGAAATGGAGGGAATAAAGGGACAACAAGGAGCGTTTTTAGGAATGCTTTTAGGTGGGTGAGAGAAATTGGCAATTTAATTTAATTAATTAATTGAATTTCTAGTGCAACTAAGGGATTGGGTGACAACTGTATGGGGGAGAATATTTCCTAGTTAATTTTGAATAAAAATAATTTAATGTGCAAATGGAAAGGTCACTAAGACGAAGTCTATAAAAGAAATGCTAGAAAAGAGGAATGGAGGATTGATTGGCAAGCGTAAGGTTATGCTGTCGAATTTTCTTGACTGATTTTTCTTGTGGGAGTTGGGATACTCAGATCGAATAGAGAGTCGTAGCTCGACCTTGCGAGGCAATATGAGAGCTAGCTTATTCTCTGGTTTGTGTGCTTGGCCCCTTTGTGACTTGAGGGGCTCGGGGGGAAGAAGAGTACTCCTAGCATTGGTTGGGAGGTATCGGTGAGGTCTCAGCGCTTAGCAAGCAGGAGTTGGATAGAGCACAAGCGCAGGACAACCACTTTGGATTCATCACCTTCGGTTACAGTACACATATCTAAATTTTGTAATTGTAAACTAGTTTCACTTGCATCTGGATTTATGCTTAGATGGAAGGTGGTAATGGTTTTCTAGATCTGTGTGTGTAAATTTTTGGGTTTATTGCCCTCTTTATTTTACTACATGTACTTTTTCTCAGTTATAGAATGCGTTCATAGCCAAATCTTTGCCTTTGGGGGTTTTCAATATCTCTGAGATGGTTTCCCTTTCCCACCTCAGACTATGTGTTTTCTTTATGCCTAGAACCTTCAACTCGGCTCTGTTTTTTTTTTATCTGACCATTTCGTGGTTTTACTCTGTGTTTTTTTTTTCCTTTGGGCACTCTATCGATTTTACTCTGTGTGTCTTGCTGAGTAACTCCCTTCCTTCCCTTCTTATCAACATGGCTGGGGAAACACACGGGCCGAACCCACACGAATTTTCCTCTCTCTGATTTTTTGCCAGCCATTAAAACCCTGCTGCATTTTTTTCTTCTTTTACCTAGGCATCTCTTTGCGAATACCTTCCCCAACACCTTCACTAATATGTTCAGCGTCCCAGCTCCTTACCTCTGCACCTTAACGCTTAAATTTGCTTAGAGGCTGGTCATTTTGATTATTATACAACAAAAATGTGCCTGCCTACGTGATATAGCGCGCCAAAGGAAGACCTGCATTGGGTTGTTTTGTTTGTACATACTCTGCAAAACCATTCATGTTTTTCCTATGTGTGAAGAGGTCGGCGTCCTTATTTTAATTTTGTTCACCCCAGCCTTCAAAAAAAAATGTATTTCCTGTGTTCTGGAGGGGATTCTTTCTCTGCGCCCTCTCCTTTTCTTCTCTGCGATTTGCATAGGTCACTTAGCCTCGGTCTACCTCTACATTTGTGTACTATCCCTTCCTTTAGACTTAACCTTTTTAAAAGTATATTTTGTTGGTTGTATTGTATTTCGTTTTTCAGAATTTTCCATTTCAAGTTCTGGATCAAGGGTCGGACCAAGGTCCGGATCGAGGGTCATATCAAGTGTCGGATCCAAGACCAGATGAAGTGTCGGATTAGGAGGTGCATCGATTTAATGACTAAATTATGGTGTGCAACTCTTGTTTTGGGTCTTTTTCCTTGGCGCCTGGTGTAGAGTTGGGTTGGGCAAGTCTAGTGAACCCTTGACCCCGGCGAGCTCGTACTCTTTTTGAGTTTTAAAGTTTGAATTATGTTTATGTTTCCTATGCCCTGTACAGTTCTAAAGATAATCTCTAACTTACATGAAATCTAGTTCGTTTCTCATTGTCTGAGAACCTCGATTTTATATTTCGTTCTACTGGTAGGGAGATTAGTGTTTACTTAATAATTTGGAATCAATTCGTGGTGCAAGCTTGAACTCACAGCTTGGTATAATTTAATTTCTCCCTGAACTTGTTTCCTCCCTGGTGTTTTTATTTATGGATTTATCTCTGCGTTGGGGCACTTAAAATCGCCTAGATCTTGTTTCCTTCTTGGCAATTTATTCCCTTGATTTATCTCTGAGATTGGCAGTTAAAATTTGCCAAGCTTCCTTCCTCCAAGAATTTGAGATTCATGAATAACTATATGTTTTGGTGTAACCTTCCAAGGTTTATCTTTGTGTGTGATTGTCAGCCCTCTGTGTTGGAATCCCTTATCCGTTTGGTTATTTCATTGTCGGTCAGGCATCCTTTCGTTTCCTTGTTGATGAGTACAATTCAACCGGAGGAATTATTGGAAAATTTATGTATGTTACAATCAGTATGAGAGCCAAAGTTACAACACTCTGGGTTGTATGGGCTCAAGGATTCCTTGGAATGGGTGCATTTCTTATACTATTACATACAATACATGGATTAATGGTCTAATATTGACAATGTTGATTGCCAAAATTTATTTGCAAGGGTTGATGACGGATTATCCATTCATTAATCTGACCTGTATGTGAAATTAATCATGTTCCCATACTATATAACACTTACAGTCATATTGACAAAGATGCAGCCACAATGGTTCTAAGGATTTTGATGAAGAGCTAGATATGCTTCTAGAAGGTTTACCTCACACAAATTGATGGTACACAGAACAATTTCGAGGGAGTAATTTGAGGATATATAGGATTACATCAACAAACCATTATAGTTAGAGTAACACCTACTATGGGAACTTTCTCATAAGCCTCAGTTATTTATGCATGCTATCCAATGTTATTAAGGAAAATTGTCTAATGAAACCTAATTGTGTTCCTCCATACATCAATCATTGACTGCCAAATACAAAAACCGAGGGCATATTATGTAGAGTTGCTTGATGGTTGATTTTACAATCTTAAACAACTACTCATAAAGTGTTTTTTCAAAATTATCGTTTGAGTGTTATGATCAAGTCATTAGTGTAGATAGATAAGTGAGTGAGTGTAACTATGAAATCATTGACAGCTCAATAGAGACCAATTTTGTAATTCATCAATTATTTGATATATGTGATGGGACTATTTGGAGACATTTGCACTATTTGTCATCTGTCACAACAATTGATTGCCTGCTTGGTTTAGATATGCCAATCCTTATCATCTGATTAATGTAGGGTTTTATTATGTGAAATTAACCTTGCCCAAATGTAGCTTTTCTGAATACTAATTTTGAAGGAAGATGGGTGTAAATGGGCAAATGTATCTATTGTGATGTAAATACAAAATAGTAATTTTTATGGTCGTAGTGTATATCTCGGGCATCTTAGAAACTTAATTAGGCATTGAAAGTTGGCTCTATCCAAATATGGAAAAAATATTAGAGCCTCCATAAATGAATCTGGGATTCTTTGTCATTAAGTTTCTATGATTTGTCTAATTTCCCTTGAGATATTAAAGTTATTTGTGTTTATCATTCCATTGTAATATGTATTTACTATCATCTACTATTGTTTCAAAGTTGGAAATTTGTCCTCATTTTGCATTAGATATGGTTCTTTTGGTACACTCTAGAATTTAGGGTATTGTGGTATTATAATTGGGATGGTTAGGGTGTTTATTTGGTTAATTGTATTAGTATCTAATTACATTTGCTTTAAAGTTACCTGGAACTAAGGATTTTGTAAAAAATATCAATTTTAGAAACATACATTTTCAAAGTCTCTGGAAACTAAGAAATATAGGGAAGGAAAGAAAAAGAAAACCAAAAGTATATTTTCTCTATATTTAGTATTTTTCTTCTAATTTCAATGTTTTCAAAGGGTCACAAGTGAACTCCAGAGACATGAATGGTGGTTAATTTGGTTTTTTATGTAAATGCCCCATTCCTAGATTTAAAATGATCGGGATTCTCTTCCAAGATATTGGAAGAGATGAGGGGTAACCTAAAAAAATTCTCTAGATTGGGATTCCATAGATGCTTATTAAAAGGGGCCTAAGCTTATGAAACAATGGAGCAAGCACTCACATGCTCTCTATGTAATGATGCTAGAAGTGAAAAACCTAATATTCTCTTTATAAGTATAAGGTAGAGAAATTTAGGCACCCATACTCAGTCCTTGGGTGGAAAGAGGGATTATGCACTTTAATAGTTACTTAACAACTTTCAATTTCCCATTGCAAGTCAATTTTTGAGAAATTGTCGCTACTGATTGATTAGTTTCAACTTTCCATTTTTTAGAAGATATTAAATAATAGCACATTTTTAAGCATTAGATTTGGCTTGAAATCCATTTTATATGTAACACATTATTCCTCAAGGATGCCAAAAAAATCTCCCTAAGATAGGCCAAGAATATTTAACAACCCCATAATTTTAACCAATCTGTTGTAACCTCGCTACTAGAGTTTCTCAGTAGATTTGTATTTTAAAAATGATTCTAAACCAAATTTGTTATTAATATTTTCATTTATACAATTAAACCTTGGCCTTTTAATCCTGAAATGGATAAGCATAGAAAACAGAAACATTGGTATTATTTGGATAAGGTTGCAGAGAGATGAATAATTAATGTATTATGATGTATGAAAAACTCTTAAAAGGCACTATAATCCTTCATTAAGTATTCTAGAGTACAAGGGCATAATTTAGGATGAACTATCATGATAAGATACATGTTGATAAATGAATATGAGAAAGGATAGATTGGTGAAAGCAAAGAAAGATTCAGACAACGACCTTGGTGTTTTTTTTTTTTTTAATTTGAATAGAGATATCGATAAACTTTATCTTCTATGTGAATTGGAATGTGATAATTGCATTGTGAAACCAAAAATTCATGGATTGCATTCTAATTCAATTTAACCTAGTTAGGGTTATTTTCCAAAGATCGTTATCTGAGATTAAATTTTATTAAATTAGCAAAGGGGGGTCATTTTCACATGTTGTTACAACAAATTATTTATATAATTCATATTTTATAAGACATTTTGGCATATTAACCTCGCACTTCCATCATGTATGTTGTAAAGTTGTATACACATGAAGAATGGATGTCTTTATGGAAATGAAATGATATTATATTAATTTTCATTTATTGAAAATAGGTCAAAGGGACTATAATGTACAACATATCAAAATGGATAAAAGGAAAGTGCAAAAGTAGTCTCCCAAAAGTACAACAAAAATCTGAAAACTAAGAGAACACAAAGGAAAGCCCTACTTCTCATGGGATTATGAAGCACAAACATTTTTGGGATACATGTAATAACTAGCCCAAAAGAAAGGACAATGGATAGGTGATAGATGGAATGTGTTATTCATGGTAAGGGATATGGACAAGTTACCCCCATTAAGGCCCCCTAATAGTACAAATTTTCCCAAGAGTGACAACACTTGACTAGAAAATGATATTGACCACCAAGGTGAGACAAGGCAAAAATCATAACTCCAAAGCATCACGATTCATTATACAATTCAACTCATGATCACCACTTTCATGCCTCAAGTATTAACATTATCACTCGACATGAAGTGTCAAAACGATGTACTTGAGTGTGTAAATGCAGCATGTTATATGAGTGAGTTGAGATGAGAAATTCAATAGAGAGCAAATGTGGGAAACTATATACGGAGCGTCTGGAATGATATCATCGGCTATTATGTATGAAATGTGGACCATGGAGAAAAAATTCTCCTCTAGTTACCTCTAGAAGTGAGGGGGTAACATCTAGCTCCAACATGGGGACATGTGCTCCCCATAGAGTGCATGAGATCCTCAGCAATCTCTGGAACTCCAAGACCTACACTCTGCATCAAACCTAGAATTCCTACTACATTTTAACATAAGAGAATTAGTAAATATGAGTAGGGGGATACGGTTCCCCCAATAGATGAAGAGTAAAATAAAATACAACAAAACCATAGCATCCATTTCTCTCTATTTTTTTTATAATAAACAAGACTAAGTCAAAATTGCAAGTAGCTCTATATGCATATGATCAAGCAATAACTAAAAGTGAGTAAGAAAAAAAATCAATATACATAAAAGGAAACATGACCTACAACTATCCTCTCTAATGCTTCAAGACAATGTAAGTGCTAGGTATAATCATACAACCAATGTAGCCATCCTAGAAACTCATCGAGGTCCAAATTTCTACCCTTATGCTTAGTTATGAGCTGGAATAGATACTGCATCATGAGTAAACATAGAATCCAACTCATGAGTGTGGGAATGAGAAACAAAACCATGCCAAGATTGACATGTGCATCCACAATCTTGGTCTATCCATCTCTGAATGGAGTTGCAATATGGGAATGGCAACTCATCCTTGCTCCAAGCAAGACCTTCATGATGTGACCCTTGCATCTCATAAGGGTGATTCACACACTTCAAGATATGGCCACCTTGTACTTCATGTACATTGTCACTCCCCAAGGATCGAAATGGAATCATAAGAAACCCGAAGAATACCTCATGGTTTCCCGAAGAAGTAGTGGATGAAAAATGGGGTGTAATATCAAATCTTGAAAAACAAATTGCTCCCAACTTAGTTCTTGTTTCCCTTCTATATATGGCTGGAAATCCTTGCAACAAACCACAAGTTACAAACATTTTTCCCCATAAACATTTCAGCACCCAAAATATACTTTCCAGTTGTGACTCCAATGATATATTGAAGACAAGGCGAAGGAAAAAATGGCTAAAAAATTATGTTATCAAATTCTTATTGCCTGGGAAAATCATAGCCCCATAAGAATATTATAATGCTAATTTGACACGTGAATGTTCATCAAAATCTAAGCATAGGGGTGGATGAAAATTTTATTCATTCTTACCTTCATCAAACAAATCCAATTGCTCAACAGGATAGTATCATACCTCATAGTATATGGTTGGGAATTTCCATGACGAGGATTTAATAAATCATCCCTAGGTAGTTGGAACAAATTTGTGAACATATCCTCTTCATGTTGCCAAAAACCTACATCGTCGTTGTGCATACATGGTTGAAAGTGATCATGAAATTTTTTTGAAAATGATGGTTATCCCAAAGGAAACAATTTTCCACCCTTAAATCTAGAGTCATCATTAGTGTCATAAATGTGATCCCCATCAAAATATAAACAATTCATATCCCATTTATTTCTTTGAATATGTACAAAGTCATTGATATTTTTAATTTCATGATCATTATCTTCTTTATCAAATGAAAAATTGTTCTAATCCAAGGGTTTCTCTAAAAACTCTTCACTTTCCAAATCATGAAAGGATGCATCACAAATGCCAAATACTTTGAAAGGAGTACAACTTACCATACCCTTGTTTTCACGTGAAAGAGAGATAGAAACTTGTATACTCTTATTTTCATTAAATGGTGGAGCTAGTACCAATTCCTCATCTTCATGAGGAGGAGTGCTTTCTCCAAGAGGTTCTTCTTGATTTTTCAACACGACATGCTTCATCAAGTTTTTCTTCTTCAATGGATTCATTAGGTCGCTCTTTCTCGTCTTCAAAAGTTTGATAACCTCCTTCATGAATCTCTTCTTCATGTTATTGTTCTTCAATGAAGTCTTGAGGTGCTTAATCTTCAATTTTTTCATCAAAATATCCATGTATGGTATCAATAAGCTCTTCATCAACATGTTCTTCATGTGCTTGATAAATTTCCTCATCAATTTCTTCTTCATCACCCCACTCATTCTCTACTATGTCAAGTTCTAGTAGTTCCTTGGAAAAAATAATGGGTTGATCACTGATTAGGGGTTCCTAATGAGGGTTCATATGCACTTTCTCATTGCAATACTTCTTTTCCACAACATCACATAATGAATTTACTTCCTTGTACTTTTCAGCAAGCTCTAGGGCAATCAAATCCGTGGGGTTTCTTTGATAGGATTTCAAAATGACATCAAATTATTTTCTTCTTTCAATACAAAGATTGAACCAGAAATCGTTGTCATATAAGTCTTCGGTAAGTTTCTCGCAAAAAGTATCTTCAATGAAAATTTCATTGACTTGAATAGGGTTAAGAATACCTTCTTCTTGTAGAGTTGCTATCATATCTTGAAAAGTGTCTTCATACCTTTGAAATCTCGAGCTTTGGCACTTGAAAAAATCTTCAAAGAAATCTGCAATAGAAGATATACATTTTGGCTTGCAAGCATATATAATCCAACCCCTTTAATACTTCAAAGAATAAGTAAATAGCCTCATTAACACATCTTGATGCACCAAGTTGATTTTTGAAATGTATTTGAGGAATTTCACAATATGAGAAATGTCTAAGGAATGGTCACCATCAAATGAAGGACAATCATCCAACCAATCCATAGAATAGTGATTTGGGTACCTAGGAACACTCTTGACATCAATAGCTTTATACATTTCATGAAATTCCCATGAAGCCATATTTGTTCACTTGTCACACAATTTGATGTAAACTGTGAAAGTAAGAGATGATTCTTCGTACCAAACATGGGTGTGTGGAGTCGCCAAGGTGAATCTTAAATGCCTTTACAGTGATGTTTGCTTGACCTTACAAGCATGGAGTCTTAAAAATTTGCATAGGGAAAAGGGCTTCTTCCCTCATTGGAGTTGCTAGATGAGTATACTTAAATAAGGATTTGGTTTTTAATCATCAAAAGGTTGAATCATAGACTTCAAATCGTCAAGAAGAATGACTTAATTCTCCTCGACAATGGCACCAAAATGTCACCACACAATCTATCACCTAGTGCAAAGCCTTCATAAGGCATTAAGACTGGTGGAACATGGAATATGTCACCACTATCAACTAGGCAACAACTTCTCTCTCTTTAGTGAAGGAATAGTATCCAACACAAGGGAGGTTTCCCTAGTAGCCTCTGAGAATCCCTAGGCAAGACACAATCAAGTCTAGGGACCCTTAGGGTGACTACTCACACTACCACCAAGGTAAGGATAGGAAAATTAATAGATATGTGGTGGATAAGACAATTTCCCTATTTATAGTATTAGGGATACAAGCCCAACAAAAAGGCTATCTAAGTCAACTATAAGTTTAGTAGAGTCCCCAAGCACTAGAAATAAAGAAAAATTCTAAGGCTATATCAAAGGTTTCAATGTGGTGGCAAGTGTTAGTGGGAGTCTCCTTGATCCTGGAGGGAATATTGTCACTTATTATGCATGGGGGATAGGGATGAATTCAAATAATATAGCCAAATGTTATGCATTACTCAAGGGGTTGAGCATAGCTAAGGATCATAACATTGCCAAAATAGTTGTATTTGGAGACTCCATGTTGGTGGTCTGAGCGATTCTCAAAAGAAATCAATTTGGCAACAACCTTTTCAATGGCATAATCTTTCACATTATATATTTGAACGCAAGTTTTGTTCAGTTTAAGATCCATCACGTAAAAATAGAGTTGAATACTATTGTTGATCAATGAGCCAAAGAGGGTGCTAGGATGACAAAAGGGGAAATCATAGTGAATGGATTAAGGGGGGTTCATTACATGCTCTAATGTTCCCTCTCCCCTTTCATTTTTTGTGCATCTGAACACGTGGAATGGTGACCAATGTTTGTTTAGGCATCCTCCCTCTCACAGACTCGGGGATTAAAATCATTTGTGTGAGAATTCAATTATGTGTGTGGTGAACTAGTTTTTTAGGTAGAGAGATGGATTGTGTGTTGGATACATTACAATTGAGGAGGGTTTATTTCAATGGACACTTTGTAGCAAAGGAGGGTTCTCAATGGATTTTTGAGTCTCAGTGTGAGGATTACTCTGATGTTTCTTTAAGCGGAAACGTTATGTTGGGTCTATTGGTAGATTTCTTCAATGTCCTCCCTCTACAGATAACATATTTCATTGTTTCTTCCCAACCCTTTGTGGATTCCCATATCTTGGATTTTGGCTTTGGTAAGATTTATGTTTTATTCCACCTGAATTTCCCTTGACACTGGTGTTCTTTCGAACTTATTTGGGGTTGTGTTCTGTACAATTTGGGTACTTGAAAATTCAGAGTTTTCATTTGCAAACTCTAGATATGGAGCCATCCTGGAGTGAGTTCAAAAAGGTCCTTTTGTGTCATGAATAAATCTCCAATGTGAATAGCTCAGCCCTGCACCAAATATCAAGCAAATTTGTGGTTTTCAAGCAAGCACTAGCCAATCTGTCCATTTCTAAAAATCAGCACTCTAAGCTCGCCTCAGTCACCCTTTCCCAAAGGATGGATGATATGGAAATGTACATTCAATAGTTGAAATCTCATATCAATCCTGAGGTTTTGACCTCTACGTCCCTTTATCAAGGTGGCATTCTTCCTCGAGAGGATGGAAATGACAGTGGATTAGGAACCATCAATCGAGACATTTCTCCCATGGAAATAGAGGAAGAGAAATTGTCTCTCCCTGGAGCTTTAGAAGTCTGGGACGCTGGTTCTTCTAACTAGTGTATGTATTACAAAGTTCTGTGGTGTTTAGGGAAGTTTTATAAACATGTAATCAGATCTGAAGAGAAAAGTAGCAATCTGGGAAGGTTTATATTTTCTATTGTTTTAGTATTAAAACTATTATCAAGCTAGGAGCCTCTTTTTGCAAACATTTTTTTATTATTGTTTGCTTCGGCACGACTCCTTTTAATATATATATTGTTCAGTTTTCATCCAAAAAAAAAAAAAATGTTTCAAGAAATATATGAAATAACGGTAGTATAGTAAATGATTACGACAATTAAAGAAATTATAACACCAATGAAATGTATGATTCCCAACAATATAGAAAATATCTCAGTAGTGAAATAAGTGAGATTTTCAGTAGTAGCAAAGTTATTACAACAGTAAGATAGTTAATTTTCAGCAATAAATGAATTATTACCACTGTAAATAAACAATTATAGTAGTAGAAATAATATCCCCTTTGATCATGAAATGATATAGTAAATAACAGGGCTAGATACTAGGTTAAATAAGGGTTTTAATTGCCAACAAATTCAAAAAATTAAACAGTAGAAATCAACCCTAAAAGCCTAGACGTTTTGGCTCAGATGGTTGTCATAACACTTCAAAAAATTAAATTAGGGTTTCAAAAATGTAGTTTAGGTCAATAGTATGCCTAAACACCCTAGACATCTTGGTTTTTATGGCTGGAAATATAATTTTGCAGCAAATAAACCCTAAACCTAACCCTAAAATAGTAAGATTTAGTAGTAATGATTGACTATTTTGGAGACAAAGACTAGTGCCTACTATTTTGGGCATATATGATCAGATAAAGAATATTTTTTAGGAGAATGAAGTGGATTATTTTAGGGTGAAGCTTAAAGGTTTTCCAATACTAACCCTAGGCAATTCTCCTAAAATGTTAATGGGTGAATCAAGGGAATATTTATCCACTATAAAACCTTCCAAGAATTTTGATAGGAAAGGTTTGTTCAAGAATGATCCAAGAGGATGAAGAACCACCACTAGAGAAACAAAATCAATCTAAAAATGCATTCATAAACATAACCACAATATGAAAATAGAACACTTAATCAGAACATCTTACATCCAGTGAAACCCTAATTTCCATGTCATATAAGTAGTAGTAGAATATCCACAAACATAACTCCCAAAAAAGTCGCCCTAGTTAACCATCCATAACATTTTTCATGAGAGATAATAAGTAGAAGTAAATAAGAGTGATAAATCTTTAGAAGTAACAATGATTTACAAACTGAGAAATGATTCTCTATTTGTATGTGAGATCTACTGAAAATTTTACACGAAAGGGTGCAACATTTTATCTAAAGGGGTGCCTCGTCATCAAAAGGGTGTGACATTTCATCAAAAGGTGCCATATCATCATCAAGAATCCCCAAAATGTCACATCAGGGTGCCCCATGCACCCAAGGGGTGTGACACCTCATCAAAAGGTGCCATACCATGATCAAGAAGCCCTAAAACATCACATAAAGGTGCCCCATCATCAAAAGGTGCAACATCCCATCATCAAAGGGTGTCATCATCAATGGAAGGGTGCCACATCATCTCTTCAAATGCAAAGTCATCAAGCAAGGGTCCAACATCCTCCATAGAAGGTGAAACGTCCCATCAAGCCACCATCATCATGCATACAATGTCCCATCATCAATGATCTCAAGGTCTTATCCTTGTGTTCTAGGGTGTCTCGTGAATGGAACCATGTGATAAAAAGCCCCAATTTCCTCTTATAAGTGCCAAAAAACCTCTCTCAAATGGTAGGGAAGGCCTCCATAAAAGTGGGGCAATATCCCCTCAACATCCTCCAAAGGAACCAAGTGTCAACCAAGCATGTGGCTATGTGCAACCATCATCCAAGGAGGGGATCATGTGGTCCAAATCCATCATGAAGACTAGAGACAAGGTACACAATCCAAACACAACATATAATGTGAGTCATATTAATACAAAAGCCATTAGACAGATCTCACGGAATATCCTCTTCAAACTTCGCACTAGCTTACAAAATTATACAACTCACCAAGTCTAGGTATGGGAGGGTCATTATTACCCCCTGTTAGGTGTGCTAGTACCCGAACCAAGAGGTATGTCCCAGAGAACCCATCAAGGAGTATGTGTAATGATGATAGTATGGATTGGGGTTTACTTCATGGCGTGGATGTCATTGACATGCAAGGCCGTGCAAAATAGTCATCCTCATGAGCGCTTTTGTAGAGGGAGCACTTAGGCAATGAGGTAACTTTTCCTCGACATAGTGTCTTTCTAAACCCCTATTTTCCTTTTTCTTTAAAGCTTTAACCTTTTTTGGCTTTTGACATTTTATGTGCTAGGGTGTCTTGTGAATGGAACCATGTGATAAAAAGCCCCAATTTCCTCTTAGGAGTGCCAAAAAACCTCTCTCAAGTGGTGGGGAAGGCCTCCATAAAAGTGGGGCAATATCCCCTCAACATCCTCCAAAGGATCCAAGTGTCAATCAAGCATGTGGCTATGTGCAACCATCATCCAAGGAGGGGCTCATGTGGTCTAAATGCATCATGAAGACTAGAGACAAGGTACACAACCAAACACAACATATAATGTGAGTCATATTAATACAAAAGCCATTAGATAGATCTCACAGAATATCCTCTTCAAACTTCGCACTAGCTTACAAAATTGTACAATTCACCAAGTCTAGGTATGGGAGGGTCATTATTACCCCATGTTAGGTGTGCTAGTACCTGTACCAAGAGATATGTCATAGGGAACCCATCAAGGAGTATGTGTAATGATGGTAGTATGGATTTGGGTTTACTTCATGGGGTGGATGTCATTAACATGCAAGGTCATGCACAATAGTCATCCTCGTGAGTGCTTTTGTAGAGGGAGCACTTAGGCAATGAGGTAATTTTTCCTTAACATTGTGTCTTTCTAAACCCCTATTTTCCTTTATCTTTACAACTTTAACCTTTTTTGGCTTTTGACATTCTATTTGCTAAGTCCTTTCATAAGATATGCATTCATTGCATGGGACTTTAGGTGATGGCCTCTTAGCGAGGGGGTAGAACTCATTCTTCTTTCTTTTCTTGGTTTTCAATACTTTGATTTTCTTGCTTGTTTATTTTCCTCGCATTTTGAATTAGGGATTTCACTCTTTCTATATCAATTTTTTATTTATTTATAAAGTTGCATCAACCTAGGGATTTCAAGCCCCTTTGATTCATGGGTTTATGAAGCACAAACCTTTTTTGGATACATGTAACAACTAGCCCACAAGAAAGGACAATGGATAGGTGATAGATGGAATGTGTTATTCATGGTAAGGGATATGGACACGTTAACCCCATTAAGGCCCCCTAGTAGTACAACTTTTCCCAAGAGTGACAACACTTGACTAGAAAATGATAATGACCACCAAGGTGAGACAAGGCAAAAAGCATAACTCCAAAGCATCATAATTCATTATCCAATGGGTCCCATGATCACCACTTTCATGCCTCGAGTATTAGCATTGTCAGTTGATATGAAGTGTTAGAATGATGTACCTAAGTGTGTAAATGCACCATATTATATGAGTGAGCTGAGTTAAGCAATGCAATGGAGGAAAATTGTGGGAAATTGTCTGAAACGTGGATCATGGAGAAAAAAATCACCTCTAGTCATCCCTAGAAGTGAGGGTGTAACAAAACCTATTAGTTTATGAACCCAAATAACATTCTTGAGGTTGGCCTGGTGATGGGGTTGAACTTCCTTGAATCTGAGTTGAAGGGGTTGGACTGGGCATTGCCTCAACTACTCGATTCTTATGTGCAGCTTGTTTTAAACTAGTAGGGGTTGATTGACCTAAGGATGATGGGGCCAATTTTAGCACAGATAAAGAGATCTATTACTTAGATCCCATAATTTTTTTAACCAACTTGTTGTTGATCTTTCTTTTTAGCGGTAGGTTGAGATGGAGGAAGATTTTTCTTGCAGTCCTTCACAAAGTGCCCATATTAATGATATGATTACCAATTGAAAGGCATTTGCTAATAATCTAAGGCTAATATGTTTCCAATTATGGAGGATTAGGAAGATTGCTTCCAAAAGAAATTTCTCTAAGTCTACCTCTATTTATATTCTAGCATAAGTAAACATTCAATTCTTGGGTTCAAATTTGTCTATATAGCACCCCCAAAGAATTTCCTATGCTTCACGACGAATCTTCATTCCAATAATGAAGGGGAAAATGTGGGATGTAGAACCATACTGAAATAGACAATGGAACATCAAGTTTAGGGTTGAAATCAAGGGCCCATATATTCAAGTACATTCCTTTGGTGCCAAAGAAGTACAAAATAATTTTGAATATGAGATATATGTCCTCCTTGGCTTCAAACAAGAAAATGTAAAATCCTTTTTCGCACAAATAATGAGTGAGCTTGCATTTTATTCAAACTTTCTAGTTCTTTTGAACCTCGATGGCCATTGATTTGGATGAGGGCCAAATCCTAGTACATTGACCAATTGGGCCATGTTTAGCTAAAGCAAGAGCCATATGTCAAGAAGTGGAAGTTGGAAGAGGAACCTCTGAGATGTTTGTAACAACCTTGGTTAGATAGTTGCATAGGGTTTATCAAGTATAATTAATTAGATAATTAACTGTCCTAATATGTTTTAGTTAAACAATGTTTATTTCTTAATAATATTTATTAATTAATTGTTTATATCTGTTGATTGATTAATTAATTAATCAATTGACTCATTAAAGGTTTGTGTAATGAATTAAAGGGGCTTAATAATTTTAATTTATTTAATTAAAGACTTTACGTATGCAGGGGGGAATGAAGCATTAAGTGAAGGATAAGGTAATAAAGGCATGGGATAAGGTAATAATGGGGAGGATAAGGTAATTAATGGAGGATAGGGAGTCAGTGGATGGGGGGAGATATGACGGGAGGAGTCCGACGGGAGAGGATCATGAATTTTGGGCGGTTTTGTGAATCATTGCAGGGGGCACCAGGTTGTTGGGGGTTTTGGGCACGGGGGCTAGGATTCCTTACGGTATCATGGAACTAGGGAGATGGACAGGCTGCTCCTAGCTGGCTGGGTGGTTAGTCGGTTTGGGCAGGGTTTGGTCAAAGCAGCAGGCTGAGGCAGCAGGGAGGACAACCAAATAAGCGAGAGTTTGGCACAGGGAGAGGTATTTTATTTATGAATTTTCTGAGTTATGTGATGATTATGTAAATTATTAGCATGTTGTTCGAAAATTTAATTCATGTTGTGGATAAATTAAATTTTATGTTGAATATTATATGCTTATACGATGATTATTGAATTACTTAGGCATTGAAAGAAATTTATGTTTAACTGTATGAATTTTATTAGGCTTACTTAAATTTAGGTCCTTGCAATGTTATCTAGTTTTTTAACGAAGCGAGAGAGGGAAATGATTTTGTGTCTTTCCCAAGGGATGCAATAAGGGAATAGAAGGCTAAAGCCTCTACATCTACAGAGGGAGGACAACCACCTCTAGAATCTACATCCATGTCTAACAATAGCATAACCTTAGTGACAAGTAGAAAAAACCCTAGCGACAACCAATGAAAAATATTCCCTTTGCTCATAATTCTTATTATTATTATGTAATAGGCTCTATATACATGAGTTATTTTGCATGTAATCCTACTATTTTGGAATAATTTTGTAGTCTTAAGTCACAATGGTTTCATATTTCAATATATGTACAAGGAAACATTTTGAATAAAAAGGGGGCAATCACTTTTAGTAGTAACTCGGGCTTTAAGTTAGTGTTTCTCTCTCATTTTACATAAATATTCATCTCCCTTATCATTTGTAACTATCATCATTTTATAAATATAATCAAGAAATTTCTAGATAATTTTGATCTCTATTCATCCAAATTTGCAGGGGCAATCCACCCTTGGGTGTGCAAGTGCCTCCACTACCTTTATTTTTGTAATGCTTTCAATCAAATTGGTAGCAAACATGCACTTCCCTTGTATGGAAATATTTAAAATAAATTTCATCGACTTACAACCCTTGAAAACACTCCTTAGGGGTGTCACAACTAGGGGAATCTACACCACTAAATTGATTTGGGAATTGCATAGGTCCCTTATACACAAAATCATGTTTGTACAAGTAAGACGACCTACTTGCATGAGCAAGATTTCCCTAGAAGGGTAAAACATGCCTTTGGGGGATTTGCATCCTGGTGGGGATATGAAATACCCTCACTTTAGTATATAATAGAGACCTCGTTGACTTGCCCACTACTTTTGTTCTTTGGCTCTTTATTTTTGTTATTTGTGCTTAATTTTGATTATACTTACTACCTTTACTTTTAATTATTATTATAGTTACAACAACATAGCCATGTTTGGATGCAAACACACTATAGATGTCTTGTGTATACTTCAATGAACATCTCCTTCTAGAACAAGTGCATTTGTCGAATGTTGTAGGGTTCATCCCAATTTTGATTGATTCTTGGGATTATTGCATTTGCAAAGTTGTTTAAATATCCTCTAGAGTATTTAGTGATCGATCTCTCGCCCCATGCATGTGTTACACCTTCCCAGGTGTTGAAGGGTAATACTCAACTTATCTTTTTGGTTATGCATGCCCCACCTCAAAAGGCTAATATGATCTTGCTCAACTAGACGTGCACATTAGTATCACCTCTATAGTCATACTACAAGATATTCATTTGTAGGTGATTTGAAGATTACAAGAGATTGTCTGTTTGATAATTTGTCTTTCCTTTGTGTCTTCATCTTCTTGCTTTTTTTTTTAGTTATTCTTGTAGTTGTAATCTCATAGCCACTTTTGGATATAGACACACTATAGAAGTCTTGCATTAGATTTTAGTCCCTAAAACATTTTTGTGTATCTTTTAATGAACATCTCCTTTTGGAAAAAGTGCATTCATTGAATGTTGTAGGGTTCATCTCAATTTCGATTGGCTCTCAAGGTTATTACATCTATAAAGTTGTTAGAATTTCCTCTAGGGTATTTAGTGTTCCATTTCCCCCCATGCATATGCTATACCTTTCTAAGTGTTGAAGGACAATACTCAACTTATATTTTAGGTTATGCATACCCCGCATCAAAAGGATAGCTTGAACTAACTCAATCATGTATGCACATTAGTCATGCCTCCAAAGTCACACTACAAGATCTTTATTTCTAGGTGATTTGAAGGTTATAAGAGATTATGGATTTGACATTTAGTCTTCCCATCATGCCTTCATATTCTCTTGATTCATGTGTAGTGTCATGCAAAGAATCATCATTTTATAGAGGGTTTTGTCCCTATACTAGCTTCAATTCAAATATGCAAGTATCCTAATCAATGTGTCCAGAAGTTCCCTTCTCAATGTTTCCCCCTGTGTCCTTTGTATCCTCAACGAACTTCTCAAGTCTTTCATCTAATTCCATTCAATCATATATTTGTTATGTCATTTTTCATCATCATCTTTCTTATCTCCTCAATGATTCTTGATGGAAATTGACTTCCTCGCTTAATTGTTTATACAAACTCAAGCATGGAGTTATGATACCAATTTATAGTATTTCCTATATCCAAAACAACAAGCTTACTTATTGTTTGCCCAAATCTCAAGCATGGAGGTATGATAACAAATTATAATAGTTCCTATATTCAAAATGACACTACTATTGCAACCACAAAGTAACTCACTGAAACCGACATTTTGAATTTGAAATGTGATAACATTAAAGCTCAAAATAACATAAATTGTGAGGCACCTACAAATACCATTGAATTGCACCTTGAGTTTGCTCCTAAACCCTTATACTCAATATTTTGAGCACAACATTAGATTGCACCTCGATTTTCCTCTTGAACCCTTTTATTCAACATTATTATCATTTATTTTTACATGGTAACTATGTTGAAGGCATTTCTTTAGGGAGGTATTTTTCCCAAAACTTTGTTGTTCTAAACCACTGGCTTTGGGATGACCATTTTTTTTTACATGCCCTTCCAAATCATTTGTTTGTCATGATATGTGTTTTTTTCCTTGTTGTTTCTATTCTCCTCCTCCTTGTTATATGTTTGTCTTGCCATTTTCGGGTCTTCAAACACAAATTTAAATTTCGTTTGAAGAAGAGAAGTCCTCCTCCTCCCCGAGATTTTGGAAACTACCTTGTATGGACCTTCAAAAATACCTACAATGAAACCCTCACGTTCTTTATTCACTTCAATAGTTTGATCACTTGATTCGATGATAACTAGCATTGCACCTTGCATCACAATGCCACCGAAAAGCTCCAAAGTCAATGCATACTGCAATTTCATACTCGGGGTTGAGACTTGCATTTAATTCAAAGACGACGACGTTGCCACGAGCATCTTGAAACTCACAAATTTGTTCCCTTCACATACATAGGGTCCCTTGTCTGTCTGCATCACTAAGAACCAAGGTCTGAAGAGTAGCCAAAGCTCTAACAATGAAAGGAAGATTGGAATACCCATCACTTCCTTTGCAGTTAAGGATTCCAAGAAACTTCTTCTTTCTTTATCTAGAAAGTTTTGCATGAGATTTTGCGTCAAAAATAGTACGTGATGAACTTGATTTAGTAAAGGATTATACTTTCTTTGCGATAATTTTTCTCCCATAATAGTTATCTCAAACTTTTGTTTATAAAACTTTGAACCCACTACTTATTTTACTAAATAATTCCCTGTCGTCCAAAAAGTGCATGATGTAATCACTTTAGTGAACATATTATACTTTCTTTGTCTCAAATTTTCTCCCTTAACAATTTGTTTCATGTTTTGTTCCAAAAACTTTGAATCCCCTACATATTTTACTAAATAATCCACTACCTTCAAATCGATGTAGTAGATGATACTTTTATTTCCAATATTCGAGACTTTTTGCCTAAAAAATGCACGAAAAATTACTAAAAGAAAGGGTAGGTCCAAAACCCATGAAAATATTTGTGGCCTTCGCTTTAGTTTCTTCAATATCGGTGCACATTTCTCAAGCTCGACATGATCTCTTTTCTCCAAACAGAAGGTTGCTCAATATTAGTTTCCATCAATTTTATGAGACTCAACCAAGATTTAGGTCGAGGCAAGAGCATCCTATGCAGAGCTCAAAAGTTGTTTCTCTCATCATTGCCCTCAATATTTTGTTGGCATATTTCACATATTGATCCTTGGATAATAAACCATATACACCACTTAATGCAGAAAAGGATTAATCTACAATTTTATGACATGTGTTAGACAAGGTCTCAATGGGGCTCATTTTTTAGGCAATTTTCTAGGACCACAAGTGCATTTGAGTCTGCACAAAAACTTCTACGAATTTTAATCTTGTTTGCACTAAAAATGAGTTGAAAGAGGTCCTACCTTGACTCCTATTTAGATTTTTATTACTATGTATGACCTTCATGTCACCAAGTTCAAAAATAGAGAGGGAAAAAAATTATGTTTATTAGTGAGGAAAAAAATGGTTATTAGGCATTGTTACACACATACTACTTGTACAAGATTGTTTCAATAGTTTCTCATACTTATCATGTTCGCCTTATAGAATGTCGAGGTATGGAAATATCATTTGGGATCAAGCATGTTCCTTTTAGAGAGTGTTTAGTTGAAAGATTCATTGAAATCTTTCCATGGATCTTCTACAAATTTAATATGTGGTGCTTGACTCATGACCCAACATGAGCCTCATTACAACTATGATAGTTCATTTCCCAATTCAAATTTTGTAAGGAGCATTTAATAACATTATAATATTTACTATGCCTCGCAATGATGATGATGATTAACATCCACTGAGATCGACTTGGTCTATCGGAACTGTTGATAAAAAGTTGGTCAACCCATATTTTCCTGCTCATGGAATAATAAAAAAATTGATATAAAAAGAAGAAATGTTTTGAACAATTATAAGTTCATGGCGTAGCCCTCAATTCCAACTTCATCACACATTTTTCAGATTCAAAATACGAGTTCATATGCTCAAGATATCTAGGTTTGCGTTTAAGCGGAAAAGGGTGTTTCGTCCATCTGGAATAAAACTAATCTCTTGGAACTACGTTTGAATTTTCGAGCCCAAGATCCTTGTTTTCTTTTTTGAAACTTTAGTGAGTGCATGACCCATGATTTTCTTGGTACTAAATCATCTTGGAACTTTGTCATGTTCTTGGTTTTCTTAATTCTCCATACTTAAAATCATCTTGAAATTTTATTTTCGAAATTTCGAAATTCTACTCTTCGTACTCTTCTTCCCCTCTTCTCTTATATCTTTTATACTTAGTATATTTTTGGTTCCTCATTCATCACTCCCTTACTCCACACTTAACTTATTCTTCACCCATCGGTCGAACTCATACTCTTCACCCCTTTCCTCTCTTATTTCCAACACTTAAGTTTATTTAAAAAAAAAATACTCACCCTCATGCCACACTCCATTCCCCTCACTCCACTCATATTCCCCTTATTTCCCCCCTACTCACATCACTAAGTGGACTCGTGGATTCATTACTCATGGACTCATCACTTAGCAAACTCGTGGACTCATTCCCTACCCCCTCACATGCCTCACCCTGCCAACCCACCATGCTCCTAACTTTGTTTC
>ML781180.1:152982-166010 GCA_009831015.1 Picea engelmannii | reverse complement strand
TATATCACCCTATGTCACCCCCTACCTCTGCTACCCTCATTTCTCCCCCTCCCTAACTACCCACTCCTACCCCCTCTAGTTCACTTTTCTACTTAAGCCTTCTACCCAAACTTTATTTTAATTATATAAATGGTTGATCCAGATTTATGAGTGGAACGAAATGAAAACACATATTTATAATATTAACACAAATAAACAGTGAATAATAACATAGATATAGTAAAACTTGACTTCTATTAAATAAGAACTATGTTGAAACTGTAAAATGCATATTGAAACAAGCTTGCTAGAATGGTGGCAGCTTATCTTTGAGAAGAGATGTGACGGCTACGCTCATTCAAAAAAATATCATTACAATGAGGCTCTCAAAACATTTTTACAATAAACATGAATGAAAAAACCCTAGACATATAAAAACCTAACCCTAGGAGATGAAGTGCCAAAAGTCATGTGGGCCCTGTTGAGGTAAGTTAGTACATCAACTTCCCGGGGTCATAACTTTTGCATACGATCTTCGTTTTAAGAACATGATAGCCCATTGAAAAGGTCTATCTGAGGACTACGCATTAGGTTCTCAAAATCTATCTGTATGCACAATTTGACTGTGGCAGGCCCTAAAAATGTTGTTTAGGGACTCAAAACGACCCCGAAAGTTTAGGACCCGAAAACTAGAAAACAAACTGCCAAGATGAGCCAGTTGGAATAGGTGGTTGGTCACTGATGTCCATCTGGATCAATCCTCCCCCCTTAGAAATCAATGCTCTCCATTGTGTTGATGACTATCTCCTTCCCAAAAATGTAATGCCTCCACTAGCGGCAGGCTTGCACAATGGAGTACATTTCTTTGTCGTAAGAAGGGTACTTACGAATGACATTTGATAGTGTCTCACTATGATAGGCCATGGGGTGGCTGTGTTAAGTGAGAAATGCACCCAGAACATAGTTTGAAGCATTTGTCTCGATCTTAAAGGGTTGTTGCAGGTCAGGTAATGAAAGCGCGTGTGCTGAGCACAAGCGCTGCTTCAAATCATTGAATGTTTGTTGTTGGGACAAGCCCCACACAAACATTGCCTTACCATCACCCCTGGTTACTTGGATGAGGGCCCATGCAATATGGGAGAATACCAACATGAACTTGCGATAGAAATTCACAAGGCCTAAGAAGCTTCGAAGCTCAGTGAGCGTGGTTGGGGTTGGCTAGTCATGGATGACTTGGATCTTGGTTAGATCCATATGCACACCATGATCATCAACAATGTATCCTAGGTAATAGACCATGTCCATGCCAAAGGAGCATTTTTCCAAGTTGGCATATAGCTTGTGTTGCCGCAAGGTGTGTAGAACCTATTGACTATGTTGCAAGTGTTCTACCCAAGTCTTGTTGTAGATGAGGATGTCATCCAGATACACCACTACAAAATAATTCGTGAAAGGACACAAGATATCATCCATCATCCTCGTGAAAGTTGTTGGGGCATTTGTCAAACCAAAGGACATGAGAAGCCATTCAATAAGACCTTTTAAATTGAAGGTAGTGTTCCTTACATCTGTGTACTTTATTAAGACCTAATGGTAGCCAAAATTCAGTTCAATCTTACTGAAGCATTTGGCCCCCTTGAGTTGATCAAGGATATCGTCGATTCGGGGAATCAGGTACTGGTTCCTGACCGTGATTTTATTTAAGGCCCGATAATCAATGTAGAGTTGTCATGTCCCGTCTTTCTTCTGCACCATCACAATTGGGCTTCCACAAGGCGATGAGTTGGATCGGATGTGCCCCTTGTGGAGCAGTTCTTGGATCTCCTCATTTTCTAACAAAGAGTAGTGATAGACTTTCCCATTGGGTATCGGTGCATCGGGGGTCAGATCAATGGAATGCTTGACATGACAGTGCAGAGGTACCCCAGTAGTTGAGGAGAAGATGTCTTTGTATTCTTCCACGACCTTATCTACTTGCTTCTGCTGCGTGGAGAGGTCAGTCACGAAGGCCCTGGATGTGGTTGCAATCTTTCACTCACTCTAAGAGTGAATCATGAAGAAGACAAAATTTCTGGTCTAAGAGATGACCTTCCTACATTGTTTGGTATAGATCAAGGAAATAACAATAAGTGGGACTACCTTGGGTATCCTGTACAATTTCCTGTTCAAAGTAATAATAACATTGCGAGGCCTAGACTCATATACAACATGATGTTTCCATAAATAAGGTTGGCCCAAAAGAACATCACAAACTTCAAGGGGACCAACATCACACAATACCTCATCTTTCAAGGGCTTGATGTCATACGACATGCAACATTGTTGGTTGATGTGAAGATCGCTTCCTTGGCGAAGCCAACCGATGGTGTAGGGTTGTGGGTGCGGCGTTGTTGGCAGGGCTAGCCGCTTGATGACCTCTGCTTAAATGAGGTTCTTCTGGCTACCGCTATCAACGATGAATTGTAGTGGGGTTCCTTTCACCCACATCTATGAATGACAGAGGCACTCACCTTCCTCTGGCTCATCAGGTTCACCGAGCTGGAACTTGGTGGTAGCAACGGTGGCACTGGGTTCTGCGTCATTGATCCATCTCCCCTTTTCTAGTTCTGACTTAGAGTTGGAACCCACATCTGATTCATAGGTTTTCACCTCAACGATCAATGACTACTTTGAGCACAATCAACAATGTTATGTCAGGGGATCTTATGGAAGTCACACCAGTTCCCGGTATCTTTCTTCGTATTTTTGTTGTCCTTATTTGCTTCCAGCTTAGATTGGTTGTCCTGAGGCCATCCATATTTTCTATGTCCTTTGTTTTGCGGGTTGGGGCTTCCCTTGCCCTGCTTCTGCTGTGAGGGGTTCCCAACAAACTATCACGTCTTTTGTTCAAGCTTCTGCTCGATTTTGACGACATATCGATAGGTCACGCCCAAGGATGAGATGTTAAGAAATTCCATTTCTCCTTGGATGTATCTATGTATACCACCATGATACTTGAGCACCAGATGTTGCTGAGAATATTTGATACCCAGTTTGGTGCGCAAGGTATGGAAGATATTTGTAAACTCAGGCACTACTTGGTCCCTTTCCTGCCGTAGTGTGGTCCATTTTGTATATAGGTTGTCATAACTTCCAATAGGATAGTATTGTTCCTTAGTAGCATCTGTGAAGGAACCCCAAGTGGGTGAAATTGCAAATAATGTGGATCCCTCTATTTCTTTTTGCTCACAGAAAGTCTCCCACCAATATTTGACATGGGGGATAACCTTGAGGAACGCAAATGTAATATTTTCTCTATCGAAAAAGTTGTGGACTAAGAAATACCCTTCTAAAAGGTTTAACCATTTATCTACGACATCCACATCTATTTGATCTTCAAATATAGGAATATCAAAATTGATTTGTACCTTGAAGGGGGCGGTGCCTCCGCTTGAGGTAGATGCATTGCTTATCGGCAGTTGTCGAAGGATTTGTGAAAAGTTGTCCATCATATCATTCCTCTGTCACTCGAGGGATTCCTCGAGCAACATTTTGAAAGGATCTTATGTCCAGTCATCTTTATTTTCGCCCACCATGGAAGGTTTTTTCGATATGTAAGAGCAGTTGTCCTCGAGAGAAACAAGCTCGAGAACCAACTCTCCATACCTTGACCTTGTCAGGGACATGTACTAAAAAATGACAAGGAGAAGACCGCTCTAATACCACTAATCAAGATTTCTGACTGGAACGAAATGAAAACACAGATCTATAATATTAACACAGAGACACAGTGAATAATGTTGATGCAATGCAACTATGGGAGACATCCTCCAGCTTACAAACTTGTGAGATGTGGAACATAACAATTATGTGATTCTTTCTCTCAGCTTACAAACCTAAGAGAAATACCCTAAGAAGGGTACATGGTTCCTGCCTGAGACAAATCTAGGAACATAGATATGACCTCCTCCATGATGTGAGTGAGAAGAAATCCATATGATTATCTGGTGGAAAAGCAATCTGTTGAGTTAGGATGTGCCTGTGGTTGAGCACAAGGTGAACGTGTGAAATCCCAAAAGTGTTGGGCAGATCGTCATGTGAACAGAAATGAAGATGATGTGATAGCCTCCTTAAAGCAGCGGAGTTGACAAGAAGACTCCATATGATTCTCCTGTCGATGGAAGTGGGAAAGTAGATCTGTAGAGTGGACGTGTCTGTGGACGACGTGTGAAGACCTGGTTCTTCTGTGTAATGCAGTGAATCAGAGATATGACATCCCTATGGATGTGCCCCTAGTGGATAAGCACTAGTGGGTGTATCATATCCTTTGTTATATATTGTTCAAGAGTCAAACCTACCTGTAACCCTAATTGTTATGTAAAGGTTACAAGTCGGCCCCACCTTAATATGTTTAATAATAAATGTAAAAGATAATTAATATTTATTATTATTATTATAATAACAATAAATTATATAGTGACTTAGAGAGGTCGACCCTGTTGAGCCAATAGACACCTTTGTTGATTGGACAAGTATAATATAAGTTTGGAATCATATCTTCGTTGTGAGTTTGGAAATTTCAGCAAACACTTCTACCTGGGAAAAGGTGCACACCTCTCTTGGGTGCTAGTCTTCTAGGGCTTAAGCACCCTCTTGTGTGCTAAGTCATTCTTGGTGGTGAAAGGTATTTCTCTTGAAGAATATAGCAAAGGATTTGGCTGGGTTTTCTTCCCTTATTGAGAAGGATTTCCTAGGATATATCTTGTGTACTTGTGCATGGTGTTTCTTCTTGTGATCTTGGTTGTTGCAACATTCTTGTTTATGGTTAAGACATGATGAAATTAAAATAAACTACGTGATTTACCTAATGCTTATGAAAAATCAACATGGTATCAGAGGATAGGGATTGAAGAACTCATTGCACAAAGCATCTTTCACAAGAAAAAGGAAAAACGTCACTATTGTCGTACAAGAAAATTAGGGCTTTTTATTGAAGAGGAATTTTAGCCCAAAAGCCATCTAGAAAAGTGTGCCCTAGCCCAAGGAACTCTTTGGCACCTTTAGCGCACCTTTTCAATGGATAAAATTCTTGAAAAGTGAAACCCTAGTTTTCAACGATACCAGAAGTACCAGAAAACCAGAAGCACGAGAAAACTAGAAGTACCAGAAAACCAGAAGTACCAGAAAACCAGAAGTACCAGAAAACCAGAAGCACCAGTCCAGAAATCCGTTGCTCAAGTTTGAGGGGGGGGAATTTGGATTTTCAGAAATCTGACTGTACCAGCTTACTCACCTCAAGTCAACGCATCTAGCCCTTGGATTAGAATTTCAAAATTTGAAGTTTGAAAAATTAGGGTTTCCTCATAAAACCCTAAGTTGCAGTTGTAGTTGCAGTTTCAGAATCAGTTGCAGTCACCCTTGAAGTTTTTAAGAGTTGGTAATTATTACCGTTGCTACCAGATGGTGCCACTACCTGCAAATGATATCAGAGGTATGTACTCACATATGTTTAAATTGTTAAACTTTAAAGGGTATTTGTAGGAGAAGGAATCTCTTACCATAGATCCAGAAGGATCTCAAGATCCAACACATTCAGAAGAATAATGCAACATACACTCATTCTTGAGGACAAGACTCCAGGTTCTCAGTTTGATTAATTAAGCTGATAAGATTCAAAATTACACATGACAAAGTTGATTACTACCCCTTTACAAGTAAACATTATAGT
Organism: Picea engelmannii; assembly: GCA_009831015.1. Lineage (NCBI taxonomy): Eukaryota > Viridiplantae > Streptophyta > Pinopsida > Pinales > Pinaceae > Picea > Picea engelmannii. Next base: position 160,324 of record ML781180.1, on the reverse strand, counting down.
TGAGGTAGCAGTCTTTGTAAAGTATTATACTTGGTAGCATGTGAGGATATTGAGATAAATGATTAATGTAACAGATACAACTAACATCTCCTCTAGGAGAAACTTCTTGTGTTGATCTCAGGTTACCATGGAGGAATGTTTGATCACAACACTAGAAGAGTGTTGACCTCATTTCGTATTGTATTTCTTACTTTTGATCTTTGCTTCAGACAGGTCACAAGTGATAGCTCTAAAGGAGTTGTTGTGATGATTATTCGTGTTTTTGTTTTATCTACTATTATCAAAAGAGTATTATTCTTGCTTGTTGTTTTGTTGACCTTGTTCAGGTCATAGGTGATAACCTTGAGGAAGCAATAGTGAAGGTTGCAGAAGGCAACATATTAGATGAGATATGAAGTAGACTATGTACATGACCATATACATTCATGTACCCAAAGAGAAGAAGTCCAAGCTAGATCCTTTAAGAAGTAAGGATACAATGAATCTTCAAAGACGTCTCTAGTAAGAGACAAATTGAGACAAGCAGAGACGTTGTCCTTGAAGAAGAGATAGTTTTTCAAAGAACCAGAGAATCTCAGATGGAGATTGACACTGAGACAATACCTTATCCCCCTTCAGCAATTCAGAGGGAGACAAACATTACTCCAGGTTATCCAGGATCTCCAGTTGATATGTTCAGAGATATTGCAGTAAGGCATAAAATTCCTACCTAGACTCACTCTACAAGAGGCAGAGAAACATACAAGCCTCTCAAGGCACATTCCGAGAAAGAAAAAGAGATTTTAGAGTTATCCTTCAGTCATGAGCCACTTCATTGATGTTGAGACTCCTTGTCTTAGAGAAGCAACAAGAGAACCGGTATGGCAAGATGCCATAACAAAAGAATACCAATATATCTTAAAGAATGATGCATAATATATTATTCAGGGACCAAAAAGGGAAGTTTGTGGTAACTTCCAAGTAGATCTATAAGATCAAGCATGCAGTTGATGGATGTGTCGAGAAATACAAAATGAGATCTATAGCCATAGGTTTCTCATAAACATAGGGATTTGTCTATGATGAGACACTTGACCCAGTGAACCTGATACACTTCCATCCGTACTACCATCCATGAGTTGGAAACTATATAGCAGATAGATAGATTCTTGATGAGTTTCAACTAAAGTATTGTTGATCCAAACCTATATAGTGTTGGTGACGAGAACCTGATCCTGATGACTTATTCAGAAAGCGTTGTTGGATACAAGTAATCCTTGACTTTTGAAATCGAGATGAAGAATCTGAGTATGATGCACGACTTCTTGGGACAAGAAGTATGACAGAGGACTAATAAGATTTTTCTGAGAGAAGGAAAATATACAGTGAAAATATTAAATAAGTTCAGTATGACATAATACAAAATCCACCGTGATGGATTTAAAGAAGAAGATTGATGATGATTCAAACGATACTGATCCACAACCGATTGGATCACTAATGTATCTTGTCAACACTAGACTTGATTCATGCCATGCAATGAATGTGACTAGTCATTTCATGAGTCAATCAAGACAAACTCATTAGACAACAAAAAAACATGTATTGAGATACATACAAGGCACAGTTAGATATGGCATGAGATATGCCTCCAGTATAAACTTTTGTTTACAGGACATGACGATTCAGATTGAACAGAAAGTACAGTGGATAGAAAGAGCACATCTGATTGATGTTCTACCATGAATATTGCCATGGTTTCTAAATACAGCTAGAAACAAAACTCTATGTCCTTGAGTACCACAGAGACAGAGAATATAGCAGTGAATGAGTGAAGCGATGTGGCTTCACAAACTTCTAATTGATTTACTTGACCACGAGATGGATCCTATGATAATAATCAAGAGCCATGTATAAATCTCCTTAAAGAATCCAGTGTTTCTTAGTAGATTGAAACATGATGAGATATCCTTATGTCAAAGACATGATGCAGAGGAAAATCCTATACTTGCAGTACCTTCCTACACCTGAGCAGATTGTAGACATTTACACCAAACAGACTTGGTGAAGAATGCCTTCCAAGTTAAGAGGGAGTTTTGATGACTCCAGCTAAAATAAAAAATAAAAAAAAGATTAAAGTACATATGTATGAGACTTGGCTTGATGAAGAATGCCTCCCTATGTGAGAGGGAGTGTTAATGAAATGCAGCTATGGGAGACATCCTCCAGCTTACAAACCTGTGAGATGTGGAACATTGCAGTTATGTGAGTCTTTCTCTCAGCTTACAAACCTGATAGAAATCCCCTAAGAAGGGTATGTGGTTCCTGCCTGAGACAAAGCTAGGAAAATAGATATGACCTCCATGACATGAGTGAGAAGAACTCCATATGATTATCTAGTGGAAAAGTGATCTGTTGAGTTAGGACATGCCTATGGTTGAGCACAAGGTGAACGTGTGAAATCCCAAAAGTGTTGGGCACATCATCATGTGAACAGAAATGAAGATGGTGTGTTAGCCTCCTCTGAGCAGCAGAGATGACGAGAAGACTCCATATGATTCTCGTGTTGGTGGCAGTGGGAAAGCAGATTTGTAGAGTGGATGTGCCTGTGGACGAGCACAGGTGAACATCTGAAGTCCTGGTTATTCTGTGTAATGCAGTGAAACAGAGCTACGACATTCCTATGGATGTGCCCCTAGTGGGTGGGTGTATCAGATCCTTTGCTATATATTGTTCAAGAGTCAGACCTACCTGTAACCCTAATTGTTATGTAAAGGGTACAGGTCAACCCCATCTTAATATGTTTAATAATAAATGTAAAAGATAATTAATATTAATTATTATTATAATAATAATAAATAATAATAACAATAAATTATATAATGACTTAGAGAGGTCGGTCCTGTTGAGCCAATAGACGCCTTTGTTGATTGGACAAGTCTAATATAAGTAAGGGATGATTCTCCATTGTGGAATCATATCTTCCTTGTGAGTTTGGAAATTTCAGCAAACACTTCTACTTGGGAAAAGGTGTGCACCTCTCTTGGGCGTTAGTCTTCTAGGGCTTAAGCACCCTCTTGTGTGCTAAGTCATTCTTGGTGGTGAAAGGTATTTCTCTTGAAGAATATAGCAAAGGATTTGGCTGGGTTTTCTTCCCTTGTTGAGAAGGGTTTCCCAGGATATATCTTGTGTACTTGTGCATGATGTTTCTTCTTGTGATCTTGGTTGCTGCAACATTCTTGTTTATGGTTAAGACATGATGAAATTGAAATAAACTACATGCTTAACCTAATGATTATGAAACATCAACAAATAATAACATAGATACAATAAAACTTGACTTCTATTAAATAAGAAATATGTTGAAATTGTAAGATGCAGACTGAAACAAGCTTGTTAGAATGGTGGCAACTTATCTCTGAGAAGAGACGTGAAGACTACACTCATTTGAAAAAACACGATTACAATGAGGCTCTCAAAGCCTTTTTACAATAAACATGAATTCCAAAACCATAGACATCCAAAAACCTAACCCTAGGAGATGAAGCGCAAAAAGTCATGTGGGCCCTGTTGGGGTAAGTTAGTACATCAACTTCCCGGAGTCGTAAATTTTGCATACAATCTTCCTTTTAGGCGCACGATAGCCCGTTGGAAAGGTCTATCCGAGGACTACACATCATGCCTTCAAAATTTGACTCTATAGAAAGTTAGACTATGGTGGTCCCTAAAAACATTGTTTAGGGCCTCAAAACGGCCCCAGAAGTTCAGGACCTGAAAACTAGGAAAAAAATTATCAACTGCAAAATTGCCAAGATGAGCCAGTTGGAATAGGTTGGTGGCCACAGATGTCCATCTGGATCAATGGTTAACCAATAATATTTCCTATGAATGGATGCCACATTTCATCCAATGAGATTCCTACACATGGCATATTATCAGTGGTGACACATGGCAGCATATTATTGGTTACATTTGGCATCCAATGAGATAATGACACATGGAATCCTGCCATTGGAAACACGTGGCATGTTATTACCAAAGACACATTATGAAATGTGAGTGGCTAACTCATCATGCTAACTGGGTGTAGGTGGAGGTTGACTTAGTATGTAAAATTATATTTTATTAATCAATTTCCTAAGGGGAGGTCAAGCTCTTAAGCTCCATGGTCTTCTCTTTTCATGTTTCTTACTAAGTGTGCATTGCATTTAGCATTATATATAATAAATATTCCCATACATGTGGAATAAAAGTTATGAAGAAAAGTCGAAATTCCAAGGGCCAAGATTTCCCCATCAAATTCAATGAACGGTTGTTGAGTCACGATTTTGTGAAGGCCATAACTTGAGCTCCGGACGACAAAATTGCACAAATTTTATACCGTTGGAAAGGTATTTCGACGAAGAAGATGATGGTATAGGTTTCAAGAGTTTAAGTGGCCACAGTTTCCCCACAAATTAAAATAAAATTCAGCTTGTTTTTTTATGAACCTACTTGACAACTCAACTTCACGAGCTCATATCTTGAGATCTAGGAGTTGGATTTGGATAAAATTTATATCGTTGGAAATATAAGATGATAAATATCACATAAAAAATGGTTTTAATAGCTGAAATGTTGATCATCCTATCCATAAAATTAAAACACGGTCCCCCTTTTAAAAGGACAATTAATTAAATTTATGAAAATAAAAGTTTATATAAAAACTTTTATTAAAAACAGAAAGTGACCCATTTGAAAGATGTGGATGTTAATTATGTGAACTCATTTAAACACTTAAATGAGGCATCAATTAAAGTGAATGTTTCAAGAAGAAAATTGTACGGGGAATTCAAGAAGAGAAAATCCTAACTTCCTCAAGGAGTTAGAAGAGCAAATTTTAAAGAGAGAAGAAGGGATTCATCAAGGGTTCCATTATCATAGGGGTAGGGGTAGAAGATCGAAACAATCAGGGATCAACCATGAATATACAACCAAGATTCTAATCATAAAACAAATATCTTAATCTTCTCCACTCTTTCTTATTTTACACTGATTTTTCATAGCTTTATGTTTGTATATATGAGGCAAACATGGGGTTGAGTCTTTAGTGTTCTTTCATGTATTCTTCAAAGACATTTCTTATGTGATCATGGAGCATTTACAACCATGAATCTGACTATAAGAGATTTTGTATATTTTTGAAAATATTTCATGAATAAAACTCCACTAATAATTACCTCGAGGCATGCTTCAACGATGTTTCAAATCTTGGGATTTCTAAGGGTGAGATGTTTGAAGCATGCTTATCAAACTATCTTCTATTATAAATGATATATTTTTTGAATGACCAAAACCATTTCCTTCTATTTCTCAAGAGAATATGTGGATGTATTATTTGTATTTGATTAAGAAAGTTGTATATATGATAATGAGCACAGAGATATTCTGATGTTTAATCCTTCCTTCAATCTTTTCTTATTGTAAAGAGACTTCTTGCTACACATAAAGATCAGATCAGGTTGTTGAAGAACCATTTAATGTGTAAATCGAAACAATAAAGATCTAGGGTTTGTTGTCTAAGCAATATCCCTAATCCAAGATATTCAAGATACGTCTTTTAGCCAAAGAGGGGTACCACCTGTATAAAAGAGCAGGGAGATTCATATCCTCGTGAGGTTGTTGTTTCGGACTTAACAGACTCAAGCGTCAAAAGGACGTTAAGAAGGTAAGGGATTTCTTGGGATATTTTAGAATTTTATTTCTATGCTAAAAAATAATTAAGAGAAGCATTCCAATACCACCATAGTTTTGTTGAGTTAAAAGGTTAGGAAGGTTTGCAGTGTTACAAGTCTTTTGAAATTGACATCTAATCTGGGTATATGTTGGACATTCTAAGAGAAAGTGATTTTCATCTTCAACCCTCTTAGTGTCACAAAGGTGACAGACTCTTTAATCCCACGGTCTTTTGGGAATTGACCAACGTCTGGTTTCACTATGGAGCTCATGATAATTTGTTCTTATTTTAGCAATGTTCAGTTTTTTCTTTACACTTGTCAAAACATAGAGATGTTTTTTATCTTCCAGATTAGGGTTGGTTACATCCTTATAATATCTTAATTTTATTTTTCCTTCTAACTATTTATCGCACCACATTTTGTCCATAAATTTTGATGTAATAATATTTTTAATAATGTCTTTATTCTACAATATGATCTCTTCCTTTATTCCCCAATGGTTTAGCCAAGACTGGGCATCCTTATGTCATCCTTGCTTGAACCGAAGGTGGTTTTGGCTAGAGTTTGAATCAATTTTAGGAAGCCTCTTGTCTTCCATGTTGTTCTTATACAATAGGTATCCGGTCATAGTCATGCTATCAATGGGGAAAATTCTTGTTTTTGCGAGGAGGATATGATAAAGTGTATTTCCTTTCATTTTGAGATTACAGGTTATTATTGTTTTTTGGATATTCTCTATCTGTCTTCACGACTCTCTATAGATACCGCATCCCTAATTCGAATCCATATAGAATAACAGGAGTAAGGAGAGTCTCAAAGAGGAGTTTTTTCTTATCCCATATCCAAAGATCTGCTAATTTACAATTGTTTTCAAGCCCGTAATAAGCTTTCCACCCTCCATTTATCCTTTTCTTAATGTTATAATTCCAATTGATATTGTGGTGAATAATGATTCTGAGATATTCATATGAAAGCACTTCCTCCAAGTTGTTGTTTTCATATACGAAAGTATCGTAGGTTATCTTATTGGATTTAATTATCATGACTTTTGTTTTGTCAGTATTAATAGTCATACTTTTATTGGAACATAAACCCTTAAGGATTCTTAGTTGCTTACTAAGATCATGGGGACTCCTTGCCATAAGAACAATATCATTAGCATAAAGAAGAATAATGATGACCCTACCAGTGAGAGTTGGGCTGACACAACCTGTTTCTTTCAAGAAATATTCTAACTTGTCAATGTATATGGCAAAAAGGGTAGGGGACAAGTGTTATCCACAAATTTGGTCATTGTGATGATGTCATGATGATGGAAAATCAAGCTCTTTACCAAGAACACTTTCCTGAGAAAAGTTACAGTTGTCTTCTTCCAGAAATCACATTTTGAAACATGTTCGCAGGCTGCTTATATATTCTCCTGCGAGAATGCCTGATTCCTGCAGGCTAGCTTAAGCTGGGGTGAGAACTTCTCGCACTGTACTCATTGTTAGGGTGCGAACATGCTCTTAAAGGGGAAAAAGATAAAGATATCGAACCTTCTAGAAGGGAATCTTCTAGAAGGATGAGTTGGCTTTCGAATGGTTATTCAGGTGCTGGCATTCCAGATATCTTGGGATCATTCCCTATCCAAGTAACTAATCTAT
>ML781180.1:67810-140827 GCA_009831015.1 Picea engelmannii | reverse complement strand
ACACACATGCAGCTTACAAAGTCTATCGACTGTCACTAGTTCCGCTCTCAGACTTTGGGGGGCATTCTGTTATCCACAAATTTGGTCATTGTGATGATGTCATGATGATGGAAAATCAAGCTCTTTACCAAGAACACTTTCCTAAGAAAAGTTATAGCTGTCTTCTTCCAGAAATCACATTTTGAAACATGTTCGCAGGCTACTTATATATTCTCCTGGGAGAATGTCTGATTCCCGCAGGCTAGCTTAAGCTGGGGTGCGAACTTCTCGCACTGTACTCATTGTTAGGGTGCGAACATGCTCTTAAAGGGGAAAAAGATAAAGATCTCAAACCTTCTAGAAGGGAATCTTCTATAAGGATGAGTTGGCTTTCGAATGGTTATTTAGGTGCTGGCATTCCAAATATCTTGGGATCATTCCCTATCCAAGTAACTAATCTATCTCTTCCTATATATTGAAGAGATTGCTCATGGAAAGGGTTAAGTTCAGTTAACAGCAAGTTAGCAAGAGTTTGATTAGAGAATTAGTGCAAGACAGTATGGAGGATTGATGCTACAGCAGCAAGAGACAATAGCAAGGTCATCACATGTGGTTGATTTTCTTCATGCATGAGCAAGTGTGTGTGTCAGAGCTAGAAGCCATCAAAAGGAGACCTATGACATCAAGGCTCAAGTTGTAAGTTTCACTTTCAATTAATTCAATACAGTAATATGTCCCTTTCCCATAAAGATGATGTCACTTTATTACATAATTCCTTGATCATATGTATAGACTAGTCATTGAATATCTTAACTTGTCTTTACTTCGATTGGTTCRTTTTGTTGTGATCTRKACGGGACRAGAGMATTGAAGCGAAGCTTGGAWCAAYAGAGATCTAAGGAAAGMGTTCATAAGGTATGTCCATAGCCCTTATCTCTCAGTTCATTCAATAGGCTAGATCTAGGGAAAGTGTATTATTCTGTCCTGTTTTGTTCTAGATACCAGGTGGATCTAGGGAGATCGGTTTGTGTCCGCACTCACGGATTTATCCTATAACAACAAGTGACAACCTTGCTTGAATCCAATATTGCAGTTAATGTAATGATGTGTTATGCAATTTTTTTTAATGAGATTAACTTGAAATTAATCATATTTACATAAGAATTTAAAATATTATATATGTATAAGATTTTGTCTCTCTCTTTCTCACATATTATTTCCATAGAGTATTTTATAGAAATACTTTATAAATATACTCTATTATATATAGACATATATAGATATGTTTTCAAGAAAACTTACTTACTATTAATATCGAGGGTATTTGAGCTTATAACATGTTTTGGATGGAATGCTTAACCAATTAAGATAACTTGGAGGGCTTACTCCAATTATATATATATATATATCCCTACCTAAGTACAAATCATGCTTGTGAAATGTTTTCTCATGAGATGAGTGGTGCTATCAAGGTACCAATGCATGAGGATCTTGTGACATATTTACTTTTTTGGAATTGATTAAAAATTGCAAAGTACTAAAATTCAAGTACAAATCATGCTTGTGACATGTTTTCCCATGAGATGACTGGTGCTATCAAGGTACCAATGCATGAGGATCTTGTGACATATTTACCTTTTTGGAATTGATTAAAAATTGCAAAGTACTAAAATTCTTGCACTTGCTTAAGTCATTGTTGGATTTACCCTCTCACCTTGGTTGTAAATAAAAAACAAAAAAAAAACATAAAACATCAATTTTATCTTCAATAAAACCTCCAAATGAACGAATTTACTTTTTACAATGAGTTCCAAAATCTTTTCAATTTTTTTTAATAGTTCCAATTAACCATCATAATACGAAAACTTCCCTTAAATCAATGTGATGTGCCCAATGCCCATTTCAAAGTATGTAGTTATAACTAGCATATCCCCATAGTGAGGGAAGGGAATGCCAAATAGAATCCAAAGTGTATATGTTGCAAAAGTTTTTTGTTTTTTGTTTTGTAAACTACAACAATGGGCTACATTGCTATTACTCACCTTCTTTATGTGCCCTCTTTAAAGACTATATATTCCATGGACGTAGTCTTCGTTTTATAGTTACCAAAGTGTCTTCACTTTATAGTTACCAAACTCCTTTTAAGCTTAAAAAATAAATAAAAAAATCAAACTATATTACAGGTGGTGAAAAGAGGTGAAAGGGTTTTTCCCAAAAAACAATATTGGTTGACATGGTTCAATATGAAGCCTTACAAGGAGGAAACATGGTCGTAAAAAAAAACAATGAAATGAATAAAATTTGAGTCTAGCGCAAACTATGCCCATCTTGTAATGATAGTGTGTTGTGATTATATAAAAACAACCTTATATAATAGTCAATTGTTCACTTAGAAAACCAAAGCATACATAGTTCCAATGTCAATGAAGTTGAATGATGATGAGAACCACTCAAATGTGTAGAGTTTTAATTGATTATTTTTAATCCGTTGGAAAAAAACCATTACTTGATATTATATAGATTGTGGCTACATTTTTATGCAAAATTTATGTCTTTTCTAGGGTTCATGTAAAAGAAGCAGAGTAATTGTGTGCAACATGTTGATTTTTCAACAAGCAAGGCTTAAGCATGAAGTTCATTCCATTTTAGCATTTTACTTAAACCATAAACAATTTGTTGCAACAACCAAGATCACAAGAAGAAACACCATGCACAAGTACACAAAAAGTATCCCGAGAAACCCTTCTCAACAAGGGAAGAAAACCCAGCCAATCCTTTTCTATATTCTTCAAGAGAAAGACCTCTGCCACCATAAACACCTTACACACAAAAGGGTTCTCACAAGCCCTAGAAACCTAGAGCCCAAGAGAGGTGTGCACTTTTCCCAAAAACAAGTGTTTGCTGAAATTTCCAAACTCACACTTGTGATATGATTTTTCAATGGGGAATTTGCCTTTACTTATATTAGACTGAACCTATCAATAATGGTGTTTATTGGCACTATTATCGCATAGTTTGTAGATACAAGAAAGGCTAAAGAATAATAGGTCAAACTGGCGAAACAGGAACCTTCCCCACCCAATGTCACCACAATGGGGAGGTTCTTTCTATTTAGGGAGGCTAGGCCTAGGGGAGACGTCCCCGGTAACTTGGGGTTTTGAAAGGGCAAAGGCTAACAGTACAAAGACAAATTTCCCCCTCACAGATTACCGCCAATCAGATAGTCCCGGCTAAACAGCCAATAATAGAGTATAACCAAAGAAAAGAAGATCACCTACTTGAAACAACACAACAAGGAAACTAATACGTGCAATCTTGGTTAATACCTCATAAATCAGTGACTATATTATATTCAATATGAGCAATTTGACAGTAAATATTGACGAAATCAATGTTTGCAAAATGGCAATGATAAATATGTCACCTGTCAATAAATATTGGGACGATATAGCATCCAATGCAACAAATCAACACTCAATCCAATAAATGCTCTTAACTACCATTCAATTGCTTATAAAATGAGACATTGTTGCATCAAGATGACATAACCAAGGGTGACGTCGGCATTCTAGGGTTAGTGTAGTTAGGGTTTCAGTTTAAAAGAAGTTTGAGCGTGTTTGGATCTGATTTCACTTCAATGTTGGAGGTTGGAGATCGGTGCCTTAGGGTTAAAGGAGTCAATAAATGATGGACGCAAGAGTTGAAGGGAAAGAAATTTCAAAGGACTGGAGGGAAAAGTTTCAAGGTGATGCTAGAGCAGGGCCTTAAAAGCATAACCCTAGGGGAGAGAGGCTCACTACGGTGTTGCAAAAGCAAGGCCTCATGCTCTCTCCTCCTTCCCGGCAAATGGTTAGCCCCAAAAAACAGGAAAAATAAACCAAGACAAGAGGTTTTGTCGAGGGAGGTGTTGCTAGAGAAAGGCCTATCAACAAACCCTAGAATAGTACAACCCTGGTGTAGTAAGCCTAGGCCAGGGATGTCTCACTCTTCTTGGCTAAAAAAGGTACGGCTAGCATAAGGAAGAAAGAAAAGGGAGTGTAGCTATGGCTAGGCTCTCTTTTTCCTCTTCAATGGCTTAAGGCTTCTCTATCAGGGGACATGAGACAACGACCTACTTGTGTGTTTGTCCCCTAGGGTTTTGATTCAACAATATTTATAAATAGATGCAATAAATCAAACTACAATCATTCAATCAAGAAGTTTTGCAGAAAAATACTTACAAATCATGAAGAAATAACCATGCAAACCCTAGTTGTAACACCTTCCTTCAAGAGAAACACCATAAATGCCAAAAAATCTCTTCCTTCAACAAGTGCGCCTCTCTTAAATCAGCCAAAAACCCCAATAGGGTGCTAAAATCATACCTCCCTAATGAGTGAGTGATGAATGATGATAAAATGAGAGTCAAAACCCTCAATATATAGTGTATCAATGACCTAATTTTACTTTTTAGGTCATGAAAAGGCCGACAAGGCCATAATACCAAAATAATATTGTTTTAACATTAAATTGTCAAATTAAAACCCTAATTGAGCTGCAAAGAGAGTAAAATTCCCTTCAAGGGAGGCACTAGCCCTTTCTAGGGAAAATGAGACATCCAGGAGCAAAATGTTAGCCCCCAAGGGGCCTCTCCAACATGCCACACGTGCCACTGCTACCCAATCTACCTCCAAAGGTGTCAATGAAGCTGGATGACGTCATGGTGAAGATGGGGACGTGCTGATCCTTCCAAGGCTAGCGTTCCACTGAAAAGGGGTCATTCCCCCTAGGTCTAGTCGTGCTGGAGTGCCTCTGATGGAACGTCCTCTTCCTCTTCGGTGCAAAAGCCCCAATCCATGTCCATCCTGTCTCTACCCCTTGATGGGGTCTCAGCATCCATCTGGTAGGCTCTTCAGCCCCATGGAGGTCCAAACTGGTCATCTCCCTATGTGTACCGGTCCAAATGGTACCTATCCATCGGGCATGGTCTTACACATTAAAAGATATGCCCTCCAAGGGCTCATCAATCACCGAGATCATAGCAATATTAATCACATTTCATCATCAATATTATTAAACATATGCATAAAAACCCTAATACATCAGTCAATAGCTCAAAGACATTACAAAAACCTGCAATACAATATTGGAGAAAAAGACAAGACGTCCTATTGGGCTAGTATCCACAAGAAAAGGAAAGTTTCCAGCAGGATTTTATCCAAGCCATGTAAGTGAGGTGATGTGGCTAGGGGATGTCCAGACATGTGGGTGAAGTGAGAGCCAAGGATACATAATGTTATCTGTGGGTGCCTTTGTAGAAGGCGAGCTGTACTTGTCATGGATGCATATTTTTCCAAGCATGTTCTTGCCTTTACTCTTTTTTAGCTTTATTCTTTTATTTGCTTTTTTATTCTTCTTTTTCTTTTTTACTCAAGAGCTAACCAGAGGACACTGCCTTGGCATGGTGACCAGAGCTGACAGTGTTACCCACAAGTACTTTCACAGAGATGAGAAGGTTGGCTCGTGATGAGACCCCCTTTCCCTTGGCCATGCAACCAAAGGTCACTACCCTGGCGTGGTAACCAGATGGTGGCAATGTCATACTGTTAGGTACCCATGAACCTAATAGGCTGGCTTGTGATGAGACCCCCTATCCTATGACTAGGTCTTGTTTGTTATTTTTCGGGTCCCTCTTGTTTCTTGCTGAGAGGCCTTTTATTTCCTTCTCGGGGATCCTTGGGTGAAGCATCTCAAGGTTTCATTTTTAGGCTTTTATCTTTTACCAGTTGCTTTTACCTTTTGGGCCTTTAGCCCCTTCTTCCCACGAGATAAGGTGCAATCCTACAAATAGGTCAACCCAATGCTTGGACAAGGGGAATGGGATAAATGAGCGGGAGATAAGATGAAATAGTGGTGCTATGATGGGAGCGGACGATGGATTTTCAGAAATCCCCCTAGTGGCAAACCAAGACCTATGGGCATAGGCTTGCTAGGGCACCCTGTCAATTTCCTCAAGCATGGTCGAGTGGGCTAATGTAAGATCCAAGCAGTTGTTAGAGATAAAAGGAATTAGATGCATATATTTAAAGGTTTCAATGATCAAAAGTGACACATACCATGATACCTGGACCAATTACCTCATGGAGCAAGAACCTCTTATGATACAAGACCAAGCCGATGGTGATGGATGTTGCTGTTGCTGACAAGACAAAGATGATGAAAGAAGAAAAGGATGGGCCCTCCAGGGCCATGCTCAGGTCAATCCTGCTCTCGGTACTCCATGTCTAGGACCTGTGGGCCTCGAGACATGATCTCCTAGTTATCCTTAGAAATTGGGGATAACAGGCACAACAGGGTCGACCACAATAACTCATAATATAATTAATAATTACCATATTAATTATCTTTTACATTAAGGTGGGGCCGACCTGTACCCTTTACATTACAAATAGGGTTACAAGTAAGTCTGACTCTTGAACAATATATCAAGGGATCTCATACACCCACTAGTGCCTCAGCCACTAGACGCACATCCATCCGTGCTCAACCATAGGGTTGTCTCTCTATCTCACTGTGTCTCACAGGAGAACCACACTCACTAGTACTCGACCACTAGGATCACGTTCACCTGTGCTCATCCACAGGCATTTCCAACTCAGCAGATCTTCTTTCTCACTACATTACACAGGAGGGTCATCTGGAGTTCATCATCTCATCTCTCTGCTCAGAGGAGGCTAATACATCGCTTCATCTCTGTCTTAGAACGATGCACCCAGCTCATGGTATTTTCCACACGTTCACCTGTTCTCAGCCACAGGCACATCCAACTCATCATATCTTCTTTATCACCGTGTTACACGGGAGAATCATCTGGAGTATCATCTCAACTCTCTACATAGAGGAGGTCAATGTTCCAGTTTTGTCTCAGATAGGAACCACATACCCATCTCATGGGCACACCCAATTCATGGGATCTCTCTCTGGTTGTCTTGATCAATCTGTGTCCTGGAGGATGTCTCACACAGTTGTAATCATCGACACTCCCTCTCAGCTAGGGAGGCATTCTCCATCAGGCCAAGTCTCGCATGGAATTACCCAAACTTTGTCTTGGTTGTAGTAATCAACACTCCCTCTCAACTAGAGAGGTATTCTTCACCAAGCTAGTTTGGTGAAGATGTTTGCAATCTGCTCATGTGTAGGAAATTATTGCATGTGTATTGCTTTCCTCTGCATCATGTCTCTGAAGAATGATACATTATCTCAATGTGTTTCGATCTATCATGAAACACAGGGTTCTCAAAGAGCTTCACACAACTCTGGCTATAATTATAGAATCCATCTCATGATCAAGTAAATTTGTCAGAAGCTTGTGAATCCACACTGCTTCGCACACTTAATGCTATATACTCTGCTTTTGTGGTACTCAAGGCCACAAAGCTTTGTTTCCTGTTGCACCAGGAAACCATGGAAAACTTCACGGTAAAACAACAAGCAGATGTGCTATTCCAATCCATTGTACTTTATGTCCATTCTGCATATCTCTGCAAACTCAAGTCTACATTGGAGGCATATCTCATGACATATCTAACTATGCCTCATAGATATCTCAATACATGTTTCGATGTTGCTCGGTGAGTCTGTCTCGGCTGACTCATGAATTGGCTAAGTACATTCACTACATATCATATATCGAGTCTGGGTTTAACCAGATACATCAATGATCCAATCAGTTGTGGAACAAAGTCATCTGAGTCATAATCATTTCAAACTCATCATCATCGGTGTAGGCATGGATTTGCATTCAGTCATACTGAACTTCTTTAACATGCCCATTTTATTTTTTCCTTGACTCATGAAAAGTCTCATTGGTCCTCTGTCATACTTCTTGTCCCAAGAAGCAGTGCATCATACCCAGATCCTTTATCTTGAAATTAGAAGTCAAATCTTTCTTGTATCCAACAACTCGGCTTCTGGATCAAGTGTCTCATCGTATACAACTCCCTCTGTTTGTGGGAATCCTTTGGCCACAGATCTCGGTTTGTATTTCTCGGCATCTCCCTCAGCTACACGCTTGATTTTATAGATCCACTTGGAAGTCACCATAGACTTCCCTACTAGTCTCGGAACAATGTCTCATACATTGATATACCGGTATTCTTCTGTTATGTCATCTTTCCTTACATGTTCTCATGTTGCTTCTCCAAGACATGGAGCCTCAAAATCAATGAAGTGGCTCATGGCTGAAGGGTAGCTTGAAAATCTCTTTTGCTTTCTCGAGATGTCCCTTGAAGAACTTGTATGCTCCTCTGCTTTCTATAGGGTTGTGTTGATCCTAGGCAGGCCTTTTATGCCCTACTGTAATATCTCTGGGCATATCAACTGGAGCAACTGGATCAGCTGGAGTGATGTCTATCTCCCTTTGAACTATTGAAGGGGGAGAAGGTATTGTCTCTTCCTTCTTTTCATTTTGTTTTGACTCCCTCCGAATCAAGTAACTCTCTCTGAAATCTGAAGGATAAATTTCTTCTTTTACTTGCTTGCTAGATCTTTTATGTCTTCTTGACTAGCATAATAATCAATCAATAAGGTTTGGACTCCCGTACTAGTGATAATGGTCCAAGTCACAAGGGTTCCCACACTAGAGATAATACCCTTCACTTATTAAGAATGCAATCAACTATAAATTCAATGATCAAACAATTTACTTGGATTTGCAGTCATGCTCAACTTTATATTTGTCTTAGAGAAAATATTTCTCATCTCTCTTATGTTCATCTTTTTGAGGTGGGTTTGGTTCAATGTCAGCGGTGGAGGCATATTGTCTTCCTTTCTTTCTGGTTGGACAATTTCTTGCATAGTGTCCATGTTTGTCACATCTGAAGCACTAAATCTCTGAAACATCTCTTCTCTGATTATGAAATGATGTTGAGGGAGTCTTCTGATCGGTGAATGTTTGTCTAAAGTTTATTTTGAATCTTCCTTCTTTCTTTGTCTGAAGTGCAAGACCATGGTTGACATCAGGGGAGTCTTCCACTCCTCTATTTCTGAGTCTAAGTTCTTCTTGAGTACAGTCTGTCCACAGACGATCAAAAGTTGGTAACTTTTCTCTTCCACTGATGCTTTGAAGAAAAGGTTCTCATTGTTTTGGAAGATTGTTGAGAGTAGATAAGACAAGTTCTCTACCATACATGATTTCTTCAATGCCACCTAGTTGTTCTCTAATCTCTGATATCTTCATAAAGAAGGTAGCCATTGTATCACTTTTTGTCATTTTGGTACTTTGAAATTGGCCCTTTAAGGTGAGAGCTCTGAGGGTGTTGTCACTTTCAAACATATCTTTCAGTGCTTCATACATTTCATAAGTTGTTTTTAGGTTAGCAATACGAGGTAAGAGATGATCTCTTACTGAGTAGATGAGTACTTTCCTTGCCTTGCCATCTTCTTCCCTTCTTATTTCCTTCTCTTCATCAGTGGTTGTTTCTAGTAAAGTCTTTTGTATCACACTCAAAAGGTCATCTTCTTCAAGGGTGACCTGAAGCCTTGAATTCAAGAGCTGAAGTTGCTTGATCCATGAAGCCTATCTTCCACTAATGTTATGTTCTTCATATTTTTAGATTTGTTCACAAATTCTCGCCAACTGGACTTAGAGAACCTAATGGCTAGGCTAAGCTAGCACTTTTAGGTTTTGTTGGGCTTATGACTACCAACAATAAGCCTTAAGAAAGTCACATGAATACTGATAGGCTGAAAAGGCTCCTTCAATAGGCTGTAGAAACCTTAAAGCCAAAATTCTTCAAAAAGTTGTGAAACCCTAGAAACCCTAGGGACAAAATTTAAAAATGCTCGGAATTTCACTCTAAGAGTCTCTGAAGGTGCGGTGGAGGAGGTCGTACTCTCCTATTCCAAAATTAGCCCCAACATTCAAGTATTCAGGGCTAGAACACCTCAGAAAGGAGGGTCGTACGAATTTTCTGGAAACCCTAGGAGGGTCGTATAGTTCTGCAAAAATGAGTGGATGACTGGTAGATGCTTGTGCAATGGGTTCTTCAAGACCTATGCTATGATACCATGTTGATTTTTCAACAAGAAAGGCTTAACCATGAATTTCATTCCATTTTAGCATTTTACTTAAACCATAAACAATTTGTTGCAGCAACCAAGATCACAAGAAGACACGCCATGCACAAGTACACAAAAAGTATACTGGGAAACCCTTCTCAACAAGGGAATAAAACCCAACCAATCCTTTGTTATATTCTTCAAGAGAAAGACCTCCACCACCATAAACACCTTGCACACAAAAGGGTGCTCACAAACCCTAGAAACCTAGCGCCCAAGAGAGGTGTGCACTTTTCCCAAGAACAAGTGTTTGCTGAAATTTCCAAACTCACACTTGTGATATGATTCCTCAATGGGGAATTTACCTTTACTTATATTAGATTGAACCTATCAGCAGTGGTGTTTATTGGCACAACAGGGACGACCTCAATAACTCACAATATAATTAATAATTACCCTATTAATTGTCTTTAACATTAAGGTGGGGCTGACCTGTACCCTTTACATTACAAATAGGGTTACAGGTAAGTCTGACTCTTGAACAATATAGAAAGGAATATCATACACCCACTAGTGCTCAGCCACTAGGGGCATCCATCTGTGTTCAACCACAGGGATGTCTCTCTATCTCACTACATCTCACAGGAGAACCACACTCACTAGTGCTCAGCCACTAGGATCATGTTCACATGTGCTCATCCACAGGCACGTCCAACTCATCTGATCTTCTTTCTCACTGTGTTACACAGGAGGTTCATCTGGAGTTCATTATCTCAACTCTCTGCTCAGAGGAGGCTAATACATCGTTTCATCTCTGTCTCAGAATGATGCACCCAACTCATGGGATTTTCCACACGTTCACTTGTTCTCAGCCACATGCACATCCAACTCATCAGATATTCTTTCTCACTGTGTTACACAGGAAAATCATCTGGAGTATCATCTCAACTTTCTGCACAGAGGAGGTCAACATTCCAATTATGCCTCAGATAGGAATCACATACCCATCTCATGGGCACACCCAACTCATGGGCTCTCTCTCTGGTCGTTTTGATCAGTCTGTGTCCTAGAGGATGTCTCACGTAGTTGTAATCATCAACACAACACTGCAACTCTTTGACTTCCTTCACCTTGAGAAGGTGTTTAGGGTATCAAATAAGTAGGTAATATCTAAGATCAGATGTGGATGCAAAGGAATTATAGAATTTGAATATATTATTTATAGAAAACAACTTCTCCCATGGTTGCAAATGGGTGTGGATGTATTATAAATGTGAGAAACACCTAAGTCGTGAGAGATAAAATGATTTTGATTTTGAGTTGGACTATCTCAGGGCTCAAATGTAACTTCATGCTTATTAGACACCCATGTTCGTATTGTGCCTTGGAAGATATGCTTAGGCGGCTTACGAACTTTCACCCATAAGCCAAGTTACTCCATAACTTTCAACTCAAAATCATTACACATTTGGTATTGTAGCAAAATGCAATTATAATACTGTATATAAAATGGCTCCCATTTTTTATTTTCACAAAATTAATACAAAATCCAACTAAATTAAAATACAAACCCATTTGAAACCCTTACTTTTCTAATACTAAGCAGTAAGTTCCACATGTCAGTGGACAATGCTTGAAATCTTTGAGAGAAGGTAAAGGAGAGATGTTTAGTGCACCTCAACATCATAAAACTTGATATAAAAGCATGACTTGTCCACTGATAGTTTAATAAAGTCCAAAATGTCTGCAATCGTTGCACTCAACTTCCCATTCACACCCGACCGAAGTCCTCCAATGGACACCACCTCTCCATATGATGTTGGCTCTTCACTGCCCCCAAATAATATGGGGACTAGTAAAACCATCACATACTGCAACCACAAGCATGAATGACATAGAGACTCCCCCTTTTAGTAAAACCAAAAACATACATTTATGACTCTCATAATCAAGCTTATCATGATTCAAATTCATTTATGTTATGTATCTCTTTGTAATCCCTATCACAAGAAACTTAATACAACGCTAACAAACATGTCACACGCAACAATGCCCACTAATCATTGCATTGTTAGATGCTTATGGATGAAATACAATGCAGAAGGGTTCTTACTGATTTAGGCTTGCCAATGATTATGGCCACACTCTTGTTGGAATCCTTGAGTATATATGAGTCGACCATGCCATCCACTAGAACATTGGTGCTCAAATTGAGTGTAGGCATCATTAATTCATGATTTTGCAGAATGACTAACCCTGCGCCATTATGCTTCCGCTTGTTTGTTTCAACTGCCCTCTCTTTTACAAAGTCTCTCTACATTCCCATGGTGGGAGAGTGGGGTATGTGGTGAGAGTTATATAATAGATTATTTCTATTCTCTTCCCATGTGGACACATGACCATCTCATTTGTCAAAAGTAACCAATTTGTAAAAAGTCCATGTGGACATTTCATAATGACCTCAAGATGTCATGTGATAAAATGTCGCATTTTGGAGTAAATCCATGACCAACAAAGAAGAGCAGAGGGCATGTGTAAGATGACGAGGGATGTTGGGAAATATTAATCGTAGGTTTAAAATCAAAAGTTCCAACTTCCTTTTTTTTCTGCCATGACATGGATAAGGCAACTAGTATCCCCTTTGTAAATTGGAAAATAATGAGAATTAGTTATCGGGAAGGTTTCATAAGGGATTAATTATCATAGAAAAAATCATAGGTTTGGATGGAAAACAATGAATGAGAGTTATAGTCAGGTCTGGCCATAATCCATTAAAGGTGTCGTGCCTTCATTGAAACCCTAAGACTATTCAATCTTGCAGAAAAATGAACTAAAATTATGTGGTTATAGATGGAGAGAGGGAAGGGTAACCGATGTCACTCTTTCTTTCACTTGTTGTAGCCTTGTGACCATGGGATAAACATTTGCCCTTCCATATAGACATGTTATCATTGTAGAAATTTCAGACCCCAACCTGGTTTCAAGTCGCAATGAGACAACATAGTTTAATGCCCAACCCACATTGCAGAAAATAACAATGGAACAACACAGTATACAAAACCACAACACCAAAACAATATCTTTATTGATAGGAAAGAATGTTCACTTGCCTCTTTGAGGGGACAACCTCCATCAAAGCAAAACTTTATTACAATGATCTTCAAGACAAGACTTCTCATGCCTTCGATTCCTATTTATACTAAATCTATCTACCAAAAGAACAATCTAGAGGAAGATCTTCTAGAAGCAAAAGCTTCTATTAGGTCTTCTTACATTTGACTTATTCTTCCTTATTACTGGGCCTTACTAATATTGGCCTTTATTACATGGAAAATATATTATTCTACCTACGTGAGGGGTTAGGGAGGTTAGGTCCCTGACATGTCCTCCCCCTTAAAAAACAACCTTGTCCTCAAGGATTGAGATGAGAAAATTACTGCAGAATGGTAGTTGTCTCCCATGCCGTATCTGTTGGAGATGTATCTTTCCATTGTACTAACACTTCCTTGATAGGGTGTTGACAGAGAAGACACTCACGCTAGTCCAATATTGCTTGTGGATGCAACCGGATAGAGCCTTGTTCATCCAACTCGAGAAGACTGGTTTGAGTTTGGCACTTAGTTCCAATCACCTTCTTTAAGCATGAGACATGAAAAACACGATGGAGCTTAGAATGACTTAGCAAAGCTAACTGATAGGCCACCTATCCCACTCGCTTGAGAACTATACAAGGACCATAAAATATGGGCACCAGTTTTTGACAATGGTCAGCCTTGAGTGAAGTCTTCTTATAAGTTTGTAGTCGAAGAAACACCTGGTCCCCTTCAATAAATTGACATCCTAAGTGACCTTGATCTGCTTGTCGCTTCATGCAATTATGAGCCATGACCAAATTCTCTTTGAGGGTATGGAGAATAACCTCTCGAATTGTAAGAGTTTGGTCAACCTCCTGGACCTTCAATACACCGAGCATGTATGAGAGAACTGAAGGTGGATTTTGTCCATATATTGCTTCAAAATGAATCATGCAAGTAGTTGTATGGTAAGAAGTCTTGTACCACCATTCGACTAGGGGTAGCCATTGAGCCCACTGATTTTTCCTCTCAGATGCAAAACACCTCAAATATATTTCCAAACACTTGTTGACAACTTAAGTTTGGCCATCAGTATGGCGATGATAGACAGTGTTGAGAGGCAATTGGGTTCCCTATAGCATGAACAATTATTGCCAAAAATTGCTAGTGAACGTGGGATCTCGGTCAGAGACAATAGAGTGATGCATGCCATGAAGTTTGAAGATATTATCCATGAAAACTTGAGCCACTATGGATGCAGTGAAGGGATGTTGCAGAACACAAAAATTAGAATATTTGGAAAGACGATCAACCACCACCATGACGATTGTCTTATTGCCAGATTTAGGTAGGCCCATTATGAAATCCAGAGATTTTCCCTTCTTGTAAATGATCTCATAGACATAGACGAATAGCTTGGTTGCCCATTTTTGTTGCTTCGGGGAGGAAATTCCTTGTTCTAGAAAATATTTGAGGCTCTGGTGAATAGTTTTAATCTGGAAGCGTTGCCCTAATAGATAAGGATGTCAGAGTCCACTGCATGCAGAATAGCTAACATTTCCTTTTCATAAATCAATTGACCCAAATGTTTGTATGAAAGTTTTTTATTGGGGAAGGCCAAAGGCCTACCCTCTTTCATGAGGACTTCCCCAATTCCTTTTCTGGAAGCATCACATTCCAAGATAAAGGTCTTGGTGAATTCTGGAAGAGCTAGGACCGACGTCTTGCACATAGTCGCTTTCAAGGCATGGACGGATTGATCAGTTGTTGGAGTCCAGTTGAAGAAATTCCTTTTAAGGAGAACCACGAGAGGTGCTTCAATTTTTCCATAATTCTTAACAAACTTGTGATAATAACATGTTAAACCCAGAAAGCCACACAAGCTCTTAAG
Source organism: Picea engelmannii (assembly GCA_009831015.1). NCBI lineage: Eukaryota > Viridiplantae > Streptophyta > Pinopsida > Pinales > Pinaceae > Picea > Picea engelmannii. Next base: position 125,845 of record ML781180.1, on the reverse strand, counting down.
AGTTTTAGGGCAAGGCCAATCCTGCATAGCTTCAATTTTCTTAGGATCCACCCTTACAACATCCTTGCCAACAATATGACCCGAGTACTTCACTTCTAAGGCGCCAAAGGCACATTTAGATTGTTTAAGGAACAGTTGGTGCTGAGAGAGGAGATGCAGAACTCGATCCACAATGGAAAAATGGGTTGTCCAAATTGTACTATAGATGAGAATATCATCAAAGAAAACTAAGAAAAAATGACGGAGAAAAGGATGGGACACATGATTCATGAGACTTTGGAAGGTTGACGGGGAATTACAAAGGCCAAAGGGCATGACCAAGAACTCATAGTGAACCTCATGAGTTCTAAAGGTAGTCTTGGGAATGTCTTATTCTTTCATACGGATCTGGTGGTAGCCAGATCAGAGATCAAGTTTAGTAAAGTATTGGGCACCGCTCAATTCATCCAAGAGGTCATCAATGATAGGAATGGGAAACTTGTCTCTGATGGTGACTTTATTGGGGGTATGAAAGTCTGGAAACATACGTCAAGTACCTTCTTTCTTGAGTACCATGACCACAAGAGAAGAATAGGGGCTGGTACTAGGATGGGTAACACCCACTTCAAGCAATTCTTGCACGATTTTCTCAATTTCATTATTCTGGGCAAAGGGATGATGATAAGAGTGAACATTGGGAGGGAGACTGCCCTAGATAAGTGGAATGGAATGATCATGAAAATCACGGGAAGGGGGAAGTCCATGGGGAGTGGAAAAAACAACTTGGTGTTTGTATATGAGAGATTAGAGGTCGGGATGCACATAGGGTGTCTCAATTGCTTGAATAGAATGGATTTGGGCGATAATACATGAATGACCTTTTTTGAGAAGCTTTTCCATGCAATGGGAATTGATGATTACAAGGGAACCTATTGTGATGCCTTAGAAGCGATACGGTTGTCCCTCCTTTTGGAATTGCATGGTTAATTCTTTAAAATCTGTGAGAATGGGGCTGAAAGTGCATAACCATTCAACACCTAGCACAATGTCACAACCACCCATATCGATGGAAAACATATGAGATTTTAGGTGGTACTTCCCAATTTGAAGACATACATTTTCACAACGACCACCACATTTCATGGAACCGCCAATAGCTATCATGATTTGAAAAATTTTCACGACACAAATATAACAATTGATTTCCTAGGTAATGCGGCGGTGAATAAAATTATGGGTGCTTCCATTGTCAATAAGGATGATGACTTTCCTATACTTAATATAGCCAATGAGCTTGAGGTTTTGAGGAGCATAGAAGCTCGTGAGGGCATGTAATGAAATCGGTGGTTCAACTTCTGGTGGGTCAGCAGGCGGAGTAGTAGCATCGAGAAGGGGTAGCTCTTCAATAGGGGGAACTTCAGCTTCCTCTTCATCAACATCGTCTGAAATGGCCATAAAATGCTTTTGTTCCTAACACTTGTGCATGGGAAAATATTTGTCATCACAATTATAACAAATACCTTTGAGTTGGTGTCTATCCATTTTTTCCCATGTTAACTTTTGGACCTTGAGAGGAGTGGCCTGAGGGGCAGGTGGGTTGAGTTTAGGGCGGGGAACAAAAGTGGGTTTTCTGCTCTAGACCAAAATGACATGTTGTGCCTCCTTAGCATGCCTAGTGGCTTCCAACCAAGTCGGGGGGTGGGGCATGACGACCTGGGCACAAATTTCATACTTGAGGCCACTGATAAAGCATTCGCTGAAGAAAGTGTCTGTCATTCCCTTTGTTTCAAAATCCAAGTGCTCAAAGGAAAAAATAAAATCTTCTACTATGCCAGATTGTTCCAGCTTGGTCAAACATCCTAAATGGTGTGTTTTTGTGTCAAAGTGTTCATACATCTCAGGAACAAATTGCGACCAAGTAACATACCCTTGACATGCATTGCGACACCCTTGCCACCAAACTATCTTTCCAGATCCAAATAGAGAATTCCATAACGAACCTTGGTTAAGTCATCAATTATGCCATGTAGGGAGAAAAAATGTTCCATTTCAGTAACCCATGCTTGTGGATCCGAGCCATCAAATTTGTTGACCTCGAATCTGGGAAGATGGGGGTCACAAGGTAGGTAGTTGGAATGTTATGGGAGAGGTTGATTGAGTCAACACCTTTAGTATAGAGAGCGGGGTCAAAGGAGGATGTAGCCTGAATTTGGTCATAAATTGGTGAAGCATGGAATGGATTGCATTAATTTGGCCACCTAGTTGGTCTTTGACTTCACCAATGGTGCTATGAAGTTGGTCTTGGATGATGTCTATTTTTGCATGAATGGTCGAAATGTCCTTGCTTAGTCTTTCCTAAAGGGCAACCATATTAGTACTTAGTTTCTAATTGGTTTCTTCTTGGCAGGTGGGAGCCATGATGGAAAGCGGGGTGGGTCCACGGGGTCAAAGAAAGAGTTAAAAATCATAGGTATGAAAATGATTAGGGTGAAAAGAGAATCCAATGAGATAGGGCCCTAACAAGGGGGTCAAAAGAGGAGCAGGACCACATGAAAAAAAAGGCTGAAAATGATAGGTATCACTGCAATCGGGACGAAAAGAGGAATATAATGAGCTAGGTCTCAAATAAGAGTGTCGGCATGCCGCAAACTTTTATTTTTTTATTTTTTTTAACTCCTGCGGAGTTATACTCTGATCTGAATAATATTGCAGTGTTGAAAGGCCCAAATTCTTAACAAGAAAAAATGTGTAGTAATTTCGCAACCAGAAAGTAGGAGGTAAAGTTGCACGACAATAAATCTTGTCTGTTATGTTTATGTTTCCGTCCCAAGGGTTAGGGTATTCAGGGTTTCTACAGACAAGGGTTTGCCCTATGCTATAACTCTTTGATATATGTGTGAGGTCCAACAGTAGTACTCAACACAATATCTCAGGGCACCAACTAAGGAGGCTAGATCATGCCCTTAACCGTACTACCTGACTACCCAGGTACTAGAGAGTGTCTTCCTGAGTGTTGTTCTTGGTGGAACTATAATAGTCAGGCGATCGATTGGTTTATCTACAAAGGGCTTCAAGATATCTAGGCCAATCCGTATACAGGTGTTGTCTGATGCGCTACCACTCGAAGCGATGCCAACAGGGGTTACAACGATGGCCAACAATGTGCATTTAAGTACCACTTGTATTTCTTGCATCTATGCTTCCCCAACCACATATTTATGTGTTGAACGACATATCTTTGTAGCTTTAAGACGTCATAATACATCTCTACCTTGAAAAAAATAGCCCACAATTTTTTGCCAAGGAAAGTGCTCTGATACCACATGTAAGGTACCATATCTATTATAATAACATAAAAATAGAAATACTGCAGAGAATAACAATGGAACAACACAGTATATGAAACCACAACACCAAAATAATATTTTTATTGATAGGAAACAATGTTCACTTGCCTCTTCGAGGGGGCAACCTCCAGCAGATCAACACTCTATTACAATCATTCTCAAGACGAGACTTCTCATGCCCTAGACTCTTATTTATACTAAATCTATCTAACAAAAGAAAAATATAGAGGAATATATTCTAGAAGAAGAAGCTTCTATTATGTCTTCTTACATTTGGCTTATTCTTTCTTATTACTAGGCCTTATTAATATTGGCCTTTATTACATGGAAAATATAATATTCTACCTATGTGAGGGATTAGAGAGGTTAGGTCCCTAACAATCTCAACAACTGTACTGCCTCCCTCAATTTGCGTGTCAAACTCTTGCCTCAGAATTGATTCCAACCACAATAAATGTGCCTCTCTTCTATAGCTCGACTCTCTCTCTCAAGTGCTTTCCAAATCTCATGAAGAATGCCAAAAGTGGGGCACCCTCCTTTCCCTAATTCTACCTCATGAGGGAAGTTGAAGAGTCATCTAATCCAACGATGGAGATTAGACTAGATGGGCGATGGTGATTAAATGACCTTTTCGTCACCCACTTCATTAACTTTCATAAAGTCACTTTAATTTCATATCTCATGAATTAAATGCACTAGGGACCACATTGGACACTTTCTCACCCCTAGGCGCATAGGTGATGAGAAACACTTGTCCTTGGTACTTTTTAATTTAATTTAACACTCCCTCTTACCAAGGAAAGTGTTCCTCACCACCCCAAGCTTATCTCTGAAAGGTGCAAACTTGTCTCTCCCCAAAGATTTAGTAAGGATGTTCGCCACCTACTCATTTATGGATATAAATTGTAGCTCAACTGCTCCTCTCTGAACATAATCTTTGATGAAGTGATATATAATATCGATGTGTTTATACCTATCATGGAAAACAAGATTTTCATAGAGTTTGATGCAACTCTGATTGTCACAGTAGATCATTGTGGGTCTCATTTGCACACCAAATATCCCAACCAACAGCTTGCGAAGCCATATGGCCTCACAACTGGCCTGACTGGCTGCCATATACTCAACCTCTGCAGAACTCAAAGCCACTGACTTTTACTTCCGACTGAACCAAGACACCATTTTTTGATCCCAATCCAAAGAAAGAACCTAAGGTACTCTTCCTGTCACTGACACATCTTACCCAATCTGAATCTATGTAGCCAATCAATCTGACTTTGTCCCCTCTCTTGTAATTTAGGCCATAATCCATCATACCCTTAAGGTACATGAGCACATGTTTTGTTGCCACCCAATACACTCTCCAAGGCTCCACCATAAAGTGACCAAGAGAGTTGACAACAAAACAAATATCTGGTCTGGTGTTGACCAAATACATCAACAAACCAATCAATTGACGATACAACGCGGGATCAACCAACTCTGACTCAAAATAATGAAGCTTCTTTTAGTTGGTTATCATGGGTATGGACATGAGCCTACAATCCTCCATTCAAAATCTCCTCAGAATGTCAACAACATATCTACCCTGTCCCAAAAAAATGTGTCCAGTCTCCTACCAAACCTCCAATCCCAAGAAGTAGTGCATTAATCCAATGTCTTTCATCTCGAACTCTGAAGCAAGCCTCTCCTTGCAACCAACTATGAGTCTCTCAGCCCCTGTAATGAAGAGATCATCCACATATAACAAAAAGAATGACAAGATCCTCCCCAACCATAATGTAATAATGGTTGGGATCCGCCTCACTCTTCTCGAAACCCATCTGCTGCAAGTATGTATCTATCCTCGAATACTAATCTCTAGGAGCTTGCTTCAGCCCATACAATTCCTTCTTCGGTCTACACACATGAGAATCTCTCCCATGCACCTCAAAGCCCGATGGTTGCTCAATGTACACCTCCTCCTCTATGAGACCATTCATAAATGTGGTTTTTGCATCCATTTGATGGATCTTCCAACCCATCTCTATTGCAATGGAGATCACTGCCCTAATCGAGGTATATCTAGCAACCAAAGCGAAGGTCTCATCATAGTCTACTCCCTCTACCTGTGAGAACCCCCAAGATACAAATCGAGCTTTGAACTTCACAATGCTGCCATCAACAACATAGTTGATCTTGTAGAGCCACCTGGAAGTCACCATTGACTTCCCCTCATGTATCGAAACCACCTCCCAAACATCATTCTTCATGATGGAATTGTACTCTTCCACCATGGCGTCCTTCCAGACCTACTGACCTATTGCTTCCTCAAAAGTGGAAGGCTCAGACTCTCTAATGTTGCTCACCATCACGAGATAGTTGCAAAACCTCTCAGGAGGTTTACTCTCCCTCGTAGTCTGCTTGAGATTCCCCACAGATCCTTGTGCTTTCTTCAAAGTGTCTTGAAGCCACTTGGGCTTCCTTTTCTCTGAAGTAGTACCATGTGAAGAAGACTCCTGTGAACCAGTAACTTGAGGACCAATAACCTATGACCCTGTCACCTATGGACTAGTCGTCCCTGAAGCAAGTGGTCCTGAAGTTTGTGTCACTATGCTTTGTGAAGGACTCACCTAAGTCCGAGGGGTTGACCATTTCCCCTGCTCCATATCTAGTGATCTTTGAAAGGCTCTATCCTCCTCAAGTATCACATCTCGTCGCACAATTGTCTTCCTCAAAGAGAGGATGTATATGCAGAAAGCCTTCGAGGTCTCGTTGTACCCAACAAATATTCTCTTCTCTGTCGTGGGTTCTAACTTTGTCCTCTCCTCATAAGGGATGTGTGAATAGGTAAGGCACCCAAAAATCCTAAAGTGCCCAACCTCAAGCTTCTTCATAAAGAAAGACTTATCACGAGTCTTGTCCCCCAAGACTCTGTGTGGACTCTTATTCTACAGATAAACTGCAGTGTTGCAAACCTCATCCCAAAGAAACAATGGTAGCCCTTAATCATGCAACATGGCTCTCGCAGCCCCAACAATGGCCCTATTCTTCCTCTGAGCAACCCCATTTTGTTGCGCGTTGTAGGCAACTGTCACTTCTCTCTTGATGCCCTCCCTATCACAAAAGTCACTGAACTGATTGGAGGTATACTCACCCCCATTGTCAGATCTCAACACTTTGATTTTCTTCCCTATTTGGTTCTCCACAAGAGATTTGAACTCTTGGAATCGTTGAAAGACCTGTCCTTTGGTCTTCATGAAGAAAATCTAGGACTTTCGAGAGAAGTCATCAATGAAAGTGATATAATACAAAAATCCACTCAAAGAAGCAGAATACATAGGACCACATACATCAGTATGAATTAGATAAAGAATACCTGCTACTCTGTTGTCACTACTTAGAAAAGCAGTCTTGGCATACTTCCCAAGAGCACACCCCTTGCACACTTCTTGGTGCTCTATACTTAACCTTCGCACTCTAGTCACAATCTCTCTCAATATCCTTAGAGCCCCATGGTGCAAATGGGCCATCCTTTTATGCCATAACTCACAAAGGTCACTATTGTTGGTACTATGCATCAATGCTCTAGCTGGCTAAAACATGAGCTTGTACAACTTCTCATGCCAGATCCCAATCACTTTGGCCAAAGAGACATTGGATCTCTTGGGACACAAGAGCACATGCCCATCATGGAACAATACCTCATATCCTCTATCCTCAATAGTGGAAACTGACACCAAGTTCTTCTTCAAGCCAAGAACATATCAGACATCTCTCAACAACATGGGAGGTAGAGACTCCCTCTGAAATGATATTGTCCCACTACCAACTGCCTTGACCACCGAGTCATCTCCAAGCACCACCTCAAGATCTCCAATCTCTGTGAGATCAGTGAAATACTCACGAACACCTGTCATATGGCGGGAGGCACCGCTATCAATGTACCAAATACTAGTAGATGATATTCTATAGGAAAGACACACCAACAATGAATACTCCTTCTCAAACCTATGGGCAAACTCTTCCACATATGTTGAAGCTGCAACTGACTTATTCTTCTTATCATGACACTATCCAGCATAGTGTCCAAACCTGTGACAAGCAAAGCACTTGACTTTGCTCATGTCTTTCTTCCCTTCACCTTTCTTCTTGTTCCCTCCCTTGGAACCCTTCTTGGACTTGTTCTTGCCTTTAGCTGCAAGTGTGACATTCTCCTTTTCATTACCAGTAGATGAACTCCCATGCACATAGCCTCTCCAAGTTTCCTCTTGAATGAAGTCATCCCAAAGACGGTCCCACTAGGGAATATTTTCCCTTGTTGCAATGCCCTAAATAAAGATAGCTCATTGTTTGGTTACCCCACTCAAAGTAGTCCTCACAAGTTCAGTGTCAGCAACAATCTCCCCAACAACACTGAGTTCATCCCTCAACTGAGTAAGCTTGGTAAGATAGGTGGCAACACTTTTAGTCTTGGTCATTTTAATACTCTTCAGTTTCTCCCTAAATACCATTTTCCGATTTTCATTAGAACTATGGTATAGTTTGGTTAAGGATTCCCACATCTCACAGGCATTAGACTTCCCAGTCACATGTGGAATCACATGGTCCTTAATGGCACCAAGGACAATTATTTTGGCCTTCATGCTCTTTTTGGTGTAGGAGGCCAAAAGTGTAGCATCCGTAGGCATTGTCACGTGATTCGTTTGTGATTTCTCCACAATATCCCACAACTCACACTCCTGTAGAAGCAACACAATCTTCTCCTTCCATGAGCTGAAATTAGCAACTCCATCCAACCTGTCCTCAACCATCAAACCAATGGCCATTGACCCTCTCAACTGAAACACAAGCCCATAATTTTCTGCCCGGTGAAGTACCTCCTCTTCTCAACAAAATCCTTGTTCTTTGTGGATGATATATTTTTGTCTTTCCCACTTTCCAACTCTTATACCATGTAGAAATTTCAAACCCCAACCTGGTTTCAAGTCTCAATGAGATAACATAGTTTAATTCCCAATCCAAATTGTACTTTTCAACAACAAATTAATTAGCAGTAAAATAAATGCTTATAAACTGAAACACATGAAGTCTGCTACAACATTTAAAATCAGAAATAAACACACCCATAAATTTTCATACAAAGATTTTTGGTCAAACTTAGACCCTAGAAAAACCCGCAAAGGGAAAAACAGTTAGAGAGGGGCTTTTATTATTATTCTGAGCTTAGAGAGGATCTCTTTTACAACAATATATTTTCAGCAAACAATGTACAGACTTATCTCAAATCCCGAGCCTAGCAACCTTCTCAATTTCATAGCCAAACTTTCTCAAAATATGCACCCATATTTTCTGTACTAACAGTACGGTCCAAATCCTCGATTTCATGCAAGCTTGCTGTACAATATGTCTATAAAATCATGCCCAACAATACCCTCGTTTTCTATGCCAAATCTAATATGTGACAGCCTTGGAATGCGTGTCAATCACTTCAGAAACTCAGTTGTACGACCTCCTCAAATTCTATGCTAATTACCAGTTGTACGACCTCTTATAAATTAGTACTGTACGGTCTTTCAACTATTGTACTGTCTCCCTCGTTTTGCTTGCCAAACTCTTGTCTTAGAATTCGTGTGAAAAACAACAAATGTGCCTCTCTTCTCTAGCTCAACTCTCTCTCTCTCTCTCTCAAGCGCTCTCCAAATCTCATGAAGAATGCCAAAAGTGGGGCACCCTCCTTTCCCTAATTCGACCTTGTGAGGGAAGTTGAAGAGTCATCTAATCCAGCGGTGGAGATTAGACTAGATGGACGGTGGTGATTAAACCCACTTCATTAACTTTCATAAAGTCATTTTAATTTCATATCTCACGAATTAAATGCATTAGGGACCACATTGGACACTTTCTCACCCCTAGGTGCCTAGGTGATGAGAAAGACTTGTCCTTGGTACTTTTTAATTTAATTTAACAATCACGGTTATGGTAACGTGTGCAAATCTACATCTCCTAGCCATATGTATAGGGTGAGAGAAAGGAGACCATAGACATTGGAAATACATAGAATGAATAAGGAGAATTCCAAGTACAAAGAGTGACAAAGGAAATTCAGTCGTCTCCTACAATGGCCATCTTATAGTTGATCGAGGAAATTAATTCAACTCCTACAATAGGCATCTTAAAATGGAGACTCAAGGTGGTGGGTGCAAGACAAACACTACTTATAACCTCAAAGATAGGGTGAGACTACATGTGTAAACTTTGCATAAACCTCTTACCTTTTATGCGGACAAGTGTCATTCATCTCGGTCCTTTTTCCAATGTGTTTTTTAATTAAAACGGTAATATCATGCTTATGAAAATATATGCGATTGAGCATTGTAGTATGAGAAATTCCAGTTCCAATATTCCTTCTAGTTATAAGATTGGGTGAAGTAGGCACTCTGATACTTGAAATGGCATTTCACCTGTTTGCTAATTATGCTCCTTTTCTTAGGTATGCTCCCTCCTTCTTTTACTCGATCCAATCCAATATAGACTAAGGTGATCACACAATTTTTTCTCTAAACATAACCTCTTGCTACAACATATTTGATCCATGTTCTAGAAGCTCCTCATCATCACACTTAGGAGAACTCGCGCATACATACTAAACAATAGATCTTGTCCCTTACTCACTGTTATCTACAAATTGAGAACCAAACTTTTTCTAGTTGTGGTATTTACCTTACGAAGACCGGTTTCATTGCCAGGTGTAGTTTCCTTGACTCATAAAGGTGTGGGGTCCATCCAACTCAAAGACCTGGGTGTCATCCTCCTTGGGTTTGGGCTCTTTCGACTAGGGGTTCCTAAAGGTGGTGATGTTTTGGTGGAAGTGTAATTTCGCTTGCTTGAAACTGCCATTTTAAATTATAACTAAACTACAACCCTAGATTATAATGTGGTTATTAATCCACCCAGATATACAAAATTGTTTTTTCAACAACAAATTAGGCGATCAACTCCTCGAGAGCGACAATCAAATATAGTTCATTCCCATAATGATGTTTTCGTTCACAATTGAACCACCCTCTATCCAAATATCCTCAATTGGTCAAACCATCTACTCAAAAAATGTTGTTAATGGAGAAGTCAAAGATCACATATTCAAATATGATTGAATCCCTTGAAAATACCAAACATTGTTCCCCAAAAGTACCAAACACCACCGATGGTTAAAGGATCCTCCACCGAAATATTGTGAAATAAGGAAAGATCCCATGAGATTTTAAATAACTACATGAGATCACAATTTTCGTCCCCATCTACTTCCACGTCCACTCCCGAAAACCAATCCATTGATAGTTCTCCCAACACCGAGCAGAAGGAGAGCTTGGACTTTCTCTCGGACGAACTGCGAAGCTTTTGGAAGACTGAAATAATTAGAGCCGTACACGAAAGATTAGCAGAAATTGATCCACAAGGGAATACCGGACGGATTCGCGACGGAGAAATCGTGGATGCATTGAGGCTCGATTCCCCCCTTAGGACGCGGCAAGAAATGGAAGAAATTTTGAAAAATGTTTGGAAAAGACCATGGCCAAGTTACGAGAAGGCCGATAATATAAAGTGTATATTGTAATAATTTATGAATAAGGACATGAGATTTTTATACTTAAAAAATAATGTATATTGTAATATGAGATTATTATACTTAAAAATAGAGTGTATATTGGAATAATTTATAATATATTGTTATTTTATTTTATATTTAGTTAAAAGAATTGACGTAGCTATTTATAATTAGTTGAAAGAATTGATACAATTATTTATATAGAATATATATATTAAATTTAAAATTTAAAATAAATTTATATTGTTATTTTATTTTATATTTAGTTAAAAGAATTGACGTAACTATTTATATTTAGTTAAAAGAATTGATACAATTATTTATAATTGATGTAAGTATTTATATGTAGTTTGCAAACTCTTTACTTTGATATTTCCTTTCCCTAATTTACTTTGGTATTTCCTTTCCCCTACATCGAAGTATGCTAGTTTTCCCTAATTCACTTTGGTATTTCCTTTCCCCTACATCGAAGTATGCTAGTTGGTTAGAAAAGAGAAAAAACACCTGACCGGTTGTAAGGGCCATATAGACGACGAAGTGCACTCAGGAGTAGTTCCCTTTAAAAAATGCCGAAAGAGAACGCTTTCATCGTGATGAAGGAAACCACGAAAAACAAAATGGAGGGAAGAGTTTGATAACTCGTGATCGTGCGGTAGACGTAGCTCATCTGAGGGAGAGAAGTGGCATATTAAAGTTGAAAGAAAATAGAAAGGAGGGTAGGCGTCAGGCGTCAGACTAAAGCAGGTACCAGGAGGAGCAGCAAACCAACAAGGCAAGGATCAATACCTTCAACTCTCTCCCTCTCCATTTTATTTCGTTCTCATTTTATCCTTTTCCTGTAACAACATGACCCTGCCAACCATTCCAAGATATACCTGGTCAGTAGTGGGGGACACATTTTGATAGGTCAGTGCAGAACTCTCAAAATCCACGCGGGGAGTGCTAGAATCTCGAACCCCCGTTCGCTGGAGAGGCGGGAGTTTGCCAGTCCCATTTTCAGACTATGCTTTCATTATATAACTATAAGGCGTAAATACTAGTTGATCAAGTGTTCAGCTATTCCCCGGGGAAAACCGTTGAACTTGCCATCGAAAACCTTGTTCATTGCAAAACAATTTTCAACTTGATTAGAAATGAGCATACCAAGTTGTACCAAAACTATATTCGGCTGTAAATGTGTACAGTGAGCAGGCTGAGAATATTCATAGTCAATTGAGGCCACTTCCATGGGTCTACATTGCCCTAGAAGGCTGTCAAACATCAATAATGCATATGAAGTTGCCCTAGTTGCGGTTTAATGCAAGTTGAATTGCCGTAGCTTCCTGTCAATTTCCAGGAGTGTGCTGGAGTGCGTGGAAAACAAAATAATTTTAGAGGCAATATAACCAAGAGAGGAAAAAATTGGGTAAATATATAAAATGTGTATCTTTGCGAAAATGTTTTATGAGGAACAGGTTCTGCCACTTCATACATACCTTTATGACTGTTCGAACAACCTCTGGCTGAGTTGGCCTATTATTGCTTACCTTGTATCAATTGTGACTGACTGCATTGTTCTAGTCTTCTGAAACTTGCATTGTTACAGGCCACCTCTAGAATTAAATTTTAATCCCGACTTTAACTTCTATCGCTATCTTGCACTGATTTCAAGTCTTCTAACTCTATGGCTGGAAATGCTTTGATTCTGGCCAATAACAAAAAAAACTTTGAAATATATTCTATCCAAGGAATAATATGATTGTTAACTGCAGATCATCTTTTTACTCTTTGTGAGCCTTAGAGCAATGATCCTATCATGGTCAAATGGAGCCCAATTATTTGGAAGGCCAACATGAATATCTGTTTCCAATAGAATCGTCAAGCAATTATGTTGTCTTAGAAGTTAACGGTGGTGTGTATTCTCCAATACCTGCCAACAAGTCCTCAAAATCTTTGTCAAAATTCCTAAGTGAACCTGAAATGACAGCTTTTATGGCAGCTCCATGGATATGGCCTGAATGCTATGATGTGCATGTTTCCACTCATAGCTTTGCATGGAATAATTAAAGAATGGGATGAATCAAGGGTACACAAAGATTGGAATAGTGCATGATATGAAAGAATGGAATGCATGAAGTTAAAGGAATGGCCTTGAACATAATAGATTAATTGTAGGTGAAGTAAATATGAATGAGTAAATGCAAAATGTCACAACAAGTCCCTGTCTTATGAACCTCTTTTGAAAAGAGCCTTCTGTTTCCACAGCCTTGGTGACTACAAATTGATTGAGTGGGTATTTATAGCCCTTTATGACATAGATCATAGCTGCAAAATGCAAAATTGTGATGTCATTATAAAAGACGCCCATAGAAATCCTGGCATATGTCACTAGGCTGATTGATAGTGTGGATAATATAAAGTAAAGTAAGTCCTAAATGTAGGGAATTGGATCATAGGCTGATTGATAATGTGGATAATATAAAATAAAGTAAGTTCTAAATGTAGGGAATTGGATCATAACAAAATGAAGCTATGAATCTAGGAAGCAGTTTCTGGCAGGCTTAGGACGGATTTCTGGTTTTGGAAACCATCCCGGACATGGAAACTGCTTCTAGAACATTTCTGTGATGACTTGGAAAGCGCCTTGTGTGTATTGCAAAGAAGCTTGAAGTTTCTGACAGTTTTCGGCTGGGAACATACTGAACTAATGCACTTTTGTCTATAACGTAACCCACATTCAAGATAAAATCATTAAAAAAAATGCACACCAGTGGAGGCTGATGTGTTTTTTGAACAACAGAACTTCCTTTCTTCTTCCCTCAGAAATTGCCTTTCCCGTTTCCTCCCTTGTTTCCTATGGTGTCACCTTTTCCTTGCATTTCCCTGTTCCTACTGTTTTATATAGATGTATACCCCTAGTTTCCTGCCCATAGTGAACCCCATCCATCCCTGTTTCTAGAAAAAGTGAGAATTTATTTCTTTTCTATATAATAATAGAAATACATTACATATCCATGACATATGTAACAGGACATTTTGTTCTCCACACTTTTGCTGTTAAGATTTTGCATATTTCCCTAGAAATTTCATATGTTAGTCAAATTTATGGTCAACCTATCTAACAAAGTCGAGGCTGAGCACAAGGATAGACTAAATGAGCTTAGCTATACATTTATTAAAGCCAAATAAAAAACTAAGTTAGTAGGTTTAACTTAAGTAATAACCCTAACCACTTCAAACCCTACAATAGCATCAGTTTGGCACTCAGAATCGTAGTACCATGAACTTCATGTGATATTTCATCAAATCAATTAAGGTAAAACAAAAAATGATAATGTAGTATTTGGCTTATAGCTTAAAATAAATCGGAGGTTTAATATTCCTATAACGTCTGGATTATTACTGGTCAACATTTATTTGTGGGATATAGGAAGGGAAGTACAGCAAGGCTCACATCTAAAATTAATATAAATATTTAAAATGGCCAAAAAGGTCACTAGGACTGGATATAATGTACAATAATAAGATAGAGTAAGGGGAATGCCTCCCACACCTTCCATACCTCCCAATTAAATACTTGGAGAAATTAAAAGAAAGGGAAAGAGACAGAAGAAAGGAGAGAAAGAATCAAGATAGGTCCAAGACCAATGATACTACAAACTGTACAAGGTATGGGGGAATGGGAAAAAAACATTGCTGTAGAGGCAATGGAAGCCAAAAAGCTCAACTAGCCTTGAAGCTATGGACAATCTTCCCGACCATTTAAGGCCAAAGAAAGTAAGATAGAGAGATGAGTGTATGATTCGCTGTTGGATGGGGCCTTGACAACCGTTGTTGTCAGACAACCCTTGTAGAAGTCACATGTTCACTAGGGCTTTTACAATTCACACCTTCATGTTGGAAGTAGGATGTAATCAAATCTTGGCAATGGATATGGTGAGAGCTATCTCTGAGAAGTTTTTGTCTTAGATGAAGTGCTTCTTGAATAAACAAGAAAATACATCTTTGATCATTGTGCTGCATAAAGGTCCTCAACAAGCCATTTTGACGTACAGAACAAGCAATGAAGTCTGCCGCAAACCTCATAGTAGATGGGAGTCGGGACATCTAAAAACAAAATGATCGTCAGTCCCATGCTCTGAGTTGAAGAGTCTACACCTGTGACCTCTAGTGTAAGGGGATTATTTAGCTTAATATGAAGCTAACTGGGCAAACTTGAAGCTTGGCCATTGGAAATCTCAAACTCAACGTTAATTTTGATTTGATGCATCTTGGGATGACAATGAGGTCATTCTGCATACAGAGAAAGCGATTATCATAATGTTGAAGTTTTGGAGTGAGGGCCTCCTTAGGATTGATCAAGTCACTTTTAGGTAGGCCTTATAGATCCCATAATGAATCCCTTTAGTAGCTTTTGCGTACTGGTTGTAATCATGCTCCTACGTTGCTAATCGCATTGAGGATTGGAAAGCCAAAAAAGGATATCTATTATGTCCTGATCAAGTATTTGCCGTGCATTGAACTTTATGAAGCATTACAACCACATGAAACAACATACTAGTAGGAAACAAAGGACGTGCTCCAAACTCATTTAGGATGATAGAATGTGGAATAGTTTCTCTAGCTCAAATGGTTTTAGATAAGATTGTCACTAAGAGTTTCTTGATGCAGCTCCATCCTGTCTTTCTCAAAATTAGAATCCTGAATTTGACAGCCATAAAGTAGGGAAGATGTTAGCAAAGTATGGAAGAGGTGAATCTTTGTTTGGGTAATCTGAAACTGTATCTCACAAACCTTTGCCTCTCCGATGTTGTCAAAGCAGTGTACCTTTTACCCATTGTGCTTCAGTTGCTGGTGCCAGGGTGAAGATAGTGCTAAAGAACACCACTCCAAAGTAAGATATCATGTCACAACCTCCATTCATTGAACCCTGTAATAAAGGACCTCAACTGAAAGTGACTCCTTTTCTAGACATGTAGAATGTCATAACTTTCGTTTTTCCCATGGCTGACTTGTAACCCATGATTGTCAAAGAAATATACGAGAACATCAAATCGCCTTAAGAGACATGAAATTTTATGATAAAATTAAATAATATTATCTGCAAAAAGAAGAATAGCAATGGTGATCCCAAAGGGGATACAATCGTTTGTGTCACCAAGGGACTCATGGACGAGATCTTCAGGCTCATTGATATAGATACCAAAGAGTGTAGGAGAAAGAGGACAGCCCTGCCATACGCCTATGGTGCTGTGGACATCATCAATGAAACCAGCTCTAGTCCAAACTTGGCCTACAATCATCTCATATATTGTCCTAATGAAGGAGATCACTAATCATGGTAGCCCTAAAGTCTTGAGGCTTTGTAATAATATGTGTCTAGGAATAATGTCGAAGGCTTTAAAGTTTAAAGTTTGTGTCAGTTCACAAAACAGCAATGAACTTTATGCTTATTGGGCTTTTGCCCACTCCATCATGGCTGTAAGGGTGAAGATGTGATCATAAGTCCAATTGTTCCTTCTGAAATCAGCTTGCCCTCTTGCTTGGAGTTTCTTAGCTTTGCCCCATTTCGAGATCTCACAATCATCTCATATATTGTCATAACGAAGGAAATCACCAATCATGATAGCCCTAAAGTCTTGAGGCTTTGGAATAAGATTTGTCTAGGAATAATGTCGAAGGCTTTAAAATTTAAAGTATATGTAAGTTCACAAAACAGCAATTAACTTTATGCTTCTTGGCTTTTGCCCACTCCATAATGGCTGTAACGGTGAAGATGTGATCACAAATCCAATTGTTCCTTCCAAAATCAGCTTGCCCTCTTGCTTGGAGTTTCTTAACTTTGTCTCATTTGGAGATGTAATCATCGATCGACGATAACTGTAGGGAAAAGCTTGGCTGATGTATGGCTAATTACACCGATAGGCGTACACCTATTGGAAATGGCCAGATTTAATGGCCTTTTAATCACAGATAGGATTTAAATGGACAGGATTTCATATCCTCCGAATATTCTTCGTCGTCACAATAAATGAAGGGTTGTGATTTCAACCATTAACTTCCTTGCATGACATGGAAATGGCCAGATTTAATGGCCTTTTAATCACAGACGGGATTTAAATGGACAGGATTTCATATCCTCCGAATATTCTTCATCGTCACAATAAATGAAGGGTTGTGATTTCAACCATTGACTTCCTTGCGTGACAAAACATGTCCGTTCGTCATTAAAATGGGTGATTAACATAATAATGGCCGATCAAATTATTAATGCCAAGTTTAATAACTGCTCCAGGTTTTTACAGTGAGTGAGAGGCGTTTAGGGTTTTTTACTGAGTCTATTTTAGGTTTTTTACCGTGTTTCTTTACCAATACGTGAGATGCGTGGCGACGTTTGCTATGCAGACTATCCATTCACCAATTACTCATTCTTTAGCCACGTTATGAGCATACCACCTCCTTCTGGACAACTCCTTCGCTCCACCTCCCTGCCGTTTCTCTTACCCATCAGTTTAGATCGCAGCGTTTATAAAATACCACTTACACGTTTATCGGTGGAGGAGAAGAATGAGTAGAATCAGCCTATACCTATCGGCATTCACCAGCCGTGAATTAGCGGCTGTGCTAGTTTTAGTGGTCCAATTAATTACCAGGATTGTTTTAGTCCTAGACTCTTAGATAGGATTGATGATATTAGCAGTCCAAGATGGGGGGAAGCCAAAGGAAAGAATCCGATTGAAGAGATTCACAATGTGAATGACAAAAACAGTTGGGCTATGGTAATATCTGCTGTAGTTTCTGGTTAATATAAAGTTTTATTTGCACCGGCTATGCTAGTCCTTTGGGTGTTGTCTTTCTTAAAATATTTTATTTAAAGTCTAGACTCTAGAATTTCTATCTTCCCTTGCATGAAGCTGTATTTGAATCATATTCTGAAAGGCATTTTCCTGTCAATTTTTATTGGTTTCATTTCTAAGGTTGATGCTTCAGGGATTTGTTACAGGTTGTTGCCTTCAACATGGATGGAGAGGTATTGACTGACCAGGAAACTGCTGTCTATGATCGTCAAATCCGCGTCTGGGGTGTTGATGCGCAAAGAAGGTACCACAGTCCTCTCCAAATGGTATCTCAAATCTCAAAAGCATTGGTATATACTTTAAACTATAATGTTGGAATCTTCTGTTTTACATGCGAAAGCTTTGTTTGCCAAAGGTAATAATTTTCTAATATTCTCCTACAGTTAGATGATGCTATATGGTAAGTGTGACTTTGCTGAAATCCCTTTCTATAGAAATTCAAAAATGACTATCTATGTCCTCATGGACTTTTTCATAATTCTCCTTAACAAAAACAAATCTGGGAAACATCAGAATAGTTGAACATTTAAGAATTGTCCATACAAATAGCCTTTGGCATTTTAATCAGAAACATACTGATGACTATTTGTACTAATGTCAGTACAGATATCATGTCTGCCTCGGGTTGAATTCATCTTGTTGATTTTTGGCTATGTTTTTATGCAGCCTCCAATTTACAGTCATATGGATATCCAGTGTGTCAAAATATTCGATGTGCTCGTTTTTCCATAGACAATATCTCAATATTGTCACCCAACCATAGGTACGCAGCCACTCCCAAGCACTGTAACCTTGAAAGATAGAATAATCCCGGAAGCAGTACCAAACCCAACAGATAACCAAGAGATAGCGTATCTCTCTCTCTTCAAGAATAGCGCACCAAACAAAGAGTCCACAAACCAGAAACCAAGATGAAAAAACCCAGTTGCAGTAGCTGCAGCTGCACTCCTCCAAACTTGAGCACCACTTAACTTGTGTGAGCCGTGGGTGAGTGAATGACCAAATGAGCTCAAGCGCCCTCTATTTATAGTGCTCTTTGTCACATGTCCAGGCCGATTTCTTCTTTTAGAGGCTAATACTTAAATATTAATTCTTTTATTGAGCCGACATGTCTTCTAGGGTTTCTACACATCTGTTTAGGGTTTCTCTAGCTTTTGGAACATTCTAATCTATTTAGAGGTTACACATGGAGGTTAATACCTCCCGCAATGATCGTAACTTCAACACTCCCTCCTAGCTAGGGAGGTATTTAACAGTAATGGTCTTGAGCACAAATAGACCATTCTGTTGGTAGCATCATCATAGCCACACAAGCTATCTCATGATCACGTAGATCAACTCATGAGCAATATCACCACTATCAGTATCATCTGATAGCATCAATTGCATCATTTCTCGAGGCCATACTCCATTTGAGTAGTCGGGCATGATGTTGAATAAGTCATTTACTCAACAGAGTGATACAAGGACCATTCTTCTATTTCAGACATATGTCTTAGAAGAATAGCTGTCCCAATAGATGCTGAAAGCCCCGCAATGGGATACAAGGACCATTGTTCTAATCCGGACCTATGTCCTAGAAGAATGTCAGTGCTCCCAGATGCTGAAAGCCACGCCATGGGCTACAGAGACCATTCCTACAGGAATGTCAATCTTGGAGTATTTTCTAATCGGGTCATCATAGAGATCAATCTCTACTCATATGTCTTAGAAAATATCGGTCCCATATCAACCACCGTAATTAGGACGTCATGTCCTTAGGGGGCGAACTATTCAACCTGATCAGGCCATAACTGTGCCTCAGGAGAATATCGGTCCTGAACCATTTTCTTAATCGGGCCACAATCTGTGCCTTAGGAAAATACTAGTCCATGATACGTCGACAATCTGTCAACCTGGACCATTCTCCATAGGGAGAATGTCTGTCCACTAGCAATCTGTTCTGCCTGGACCATTCTCTGCCTGGAGAATGTCTGTCTACCAGCACACTGACTACCCATTTAGTTGGCAATCATCTCCAACACTAGTGGCAGTCTCCATGGCAATCAGATAGTAGCATACAACTGCTACAATGCCATCCAATAAAACACAATTGTGTCTATCCATAATAGTATACAACTACTATCCAGTGGTACACAACCACTCTTAGTAGCACACAACTACTGACTAGTGACATACAATCACTACCAGTGGATCACATCCACCACAGTAGCATACAACTACTGTCTAAAGACATACAGTCTCCACAACAATCAAATCATATCATCTGATATCATCCTGCATCAACAATGTCATCAACTGCATCACCTTTAAGCCGTACTAGCATGATGCGCATACATCATATCTAAGCTGTACTGGCGTGATCTGGAGTATCATCTACATCATCTCTAAGCCGTACTAGCATGACATAACTAACATGATGCCAACGCATCATATCTAAGCTGTATGCCACCTCTAAGCTGTACTCGCATGATGTAGTTCAATGCTTCACTGTGTCACCTCTAAGTTGTATGATCATCTCTAAGCCGTACTAGTATGGCATATCTAGCATGATGCCAATGCATCGTATCTAAGCTGTATGCCACATCTAAGTTGTACTCGCATGATCATATCTAGCATGAAACGAGCCCTCTTGCATCATCTCTAAGCTGCATGATCATCTCTAAACCGTACTAGCATGATGCCAATGCATCATATCTAAGCTGTATGCCACCTCTAAGTTGTACTCGCATGATCATATCTAGCATGATGCGGCTCACCAACATCGTCTCTAAGCTGTACTAGCATGAACATAACTAGCATGATGCAAGCATCATCTCTAAGTTGTATGTCCATCTCTACGCTGTACTAGCACGATGCTCCTCAGGCCATTGTATCAACAACTCCAACCATCTGTATCATATCTAAGCTGTACTAGCATGATCATATCTAGCATGATGCAAGCATCATCTCTAAGATGTATGATCATCTCTAAGTTGTACTAGCATGATACATATACGCAACTCACTAACAGTCCATGATGCCACATATTAGTGCTCCCTCCCAACCGAGAAAGTCATCTCCTCCCTTTCAACCAAGGGAGCAATCCCCATGAGCCCTAGCTTGTCCCTCAAGTATGCAAACTTTATCTTGGACAAAGGCTTCGTCAAAATATTTGCAGTCTACTCATCAGTGGAGATATACTAGAGAACCACTTCTCCCCTCTAGACTATAGTACTTGATCTCAATGTGCTTTGACCTATCATGGAACACTGGGTTCTCAGAGAGCTTCACACAGCTCTGGTTATCACAATATATCACGATCGAATCCAGCACTTGATCAAATAGTCCAAAAACCAGCTTACGGAGCCACATTGCTTTCGTACAAGCATCACAAGCTGCAATATACTCTGCTTTTGCAGTGCTGAGTGCAACAGACTTCTGTTTCCTGCTAGCCCATGATATCATAGCAGATCCCATACTGAAACACATACTAGAAGTACTCTTTCTGTCATCTACATTCCCTGCCCAATCTGAATCAGTAAATCCATGCAACTGTACATCACTGTTTGAGGCATATCTCAAACCATAAGTTATCATTCCACGAAGATATCTCAAGATATGCTTTGCAGCTATCCAATGCTCATGTCTGGGTTCCACCTGGAACAGGCTCAACATATTCACAGCAAGGCAAATGTCTGGCCTAGTATTCACCAAATACATCAAGGAGCTAATCAACTGCTGGTGCAGGGACGAGTCTACTGGATTAGAATCAGAGTCTCTCAACTTCCTCAAATCTGTTATCATGGGAGTCGCCATGGATTTGCAATCCATCATCCCAAACTTCTGAAGAATCTTTACAACATACTTCCATTGCCACATGAAGATTTCACCATGCTTCTGCTGTAATTCTAGTCATGAGACCAAGATCCTTCATATCAAATTCTGATGCTATCTCTTTCTTAACGCTGAATAGTGAGAGGCTCTGCACCAAGCACTTGGAGCTTGCTTGAGTCTATACAAGGTCTTCTTTAATCTGAATACATGGGTTTCTCTTTGGTGTACCTCAAAACCTTGAGGTTGCTCTATATATACCTCTTCCTCAATTACTCCATTGAGAAAGACGGTCTTTACATCCATTTGATGTAAACTCCAACCCATGGATGTTGCTAGAGATATGTTGGCTTTGGTAGAGGTGTATTTGTCGACTGGAGCAACTGTCTCATCATAGTCTTCTCCTTCATGTTGGGAGAACCCTCTAGCCACAAATCTCACTGTGTATTTATCAATACTTTCATTTACTGCATGCTTTATCTTGTAAACTCATATAGGCACAATTTCCCATACATAATTTTTCATGATGGATTGATATTCTTCCATCATAGCCTCCTTCCATTCTTTCTGCTTGACTGCTTCCTCAAAGGTGGAAGGTTCTGTAACTGGAATATGGTTTTGACTTCTTGCTTTCTTTGAAAGTTCTATCTGGAGCATCATGCATCTCTGCATCTTGAATGATCTCAAGAGCCCAAGTTGGTCTTCCCTTCTTAGTCTTATCTTGGTGTGGATCTTCAGATCTCTGTGGTTTTTCCATGTCTGATACAACATTCTTACCTCTCTCTGCATCTGCAATCCTGGGATCTACAGGATCTTTATCATGGACCTCAGCGTGGTTCTGGCTGCTTCAGCCCACAGATGCATTGGTAAGTCTTGATCATGGATCATGGCTTTTACTGCTTTCATAATTGAACAGTTCTTTCTTTCTTCCACACCATTCTGTTGAGGATTGTAGGAAGTGATGATCTCCCTCCTAATCTCGTCCTCTCTGCAGAATGTTTTGAGATCATCTGAGGTGTACTTCCCTCCAGTATCGGACCTCAAGATCTTTAACTTCTTTTCAGATAAGATTTCCACAAGTGCTTGAATTTCTCGGAGCTTACTAAATACTTTGCCCTTCTGCTTCCAAGAAACAAATGCAAGTTTTATGTGAGAACTCATCAGGAAATGAAACATATTGTACATACCCGTTTGGTGAGAGGGTTGACATGCATCTGAGTGAAGGATGTCCAAAACTCCTTTTGCTTTCCACGCTTCCTTTATAATTGGTACTTGGTGAGACCATCTGTTTCACCACTGATGAAGTCATTTGCTCCATGCTTGCAACTGTCACTGTAGCTCCCTTCCTAGAGCTATCAAATGTGACCTGCCTGAAACAATAACAATAACAAGGAAAATAGCAGACAACATTCTTCAACACTCTTCCAGTGTTGTGATCAATCATTCTTTCATAGTAACCTGTTTGTAACAAACAAATATATCTCCGTGGTAGCCTTCATGGAATCTTGTAAGATAATCTGCCCCGAGACAAGAACAATAAAAACATTTACAGTATAATAACATTTTCATAACATATCTATGGTAACAAGAATGAATAACAATTTCATGGTGATCATCATAGTATGACCAAGGTGACCTGCCCGAGAGCAAACAAGAAATATCTCTCTATAGGAGATGTTAGTCATCTTGCAAACAAGTACAATAAGCATCTATATCAATGGTATTCATATGCAATCAAGTATTCATTGCACCTAGCAATAACAGAACCTTTCAAAAACTGCTTTCACAATTTGTAATGTAGCAACTATCACTCTTGATATATGCAAATTGGAAGCTTAACAATTTAATCAAACCTGGAACCTGAAGCTTCAACTGCTATGGAGGGTGTGCTTGTTCCTCTGAATGCACTGAATCCAAGATTACAGCTTGGACAAGGTCTTTAGTAATTTCCCTACAAACACACTCATGTTTTGCTAGATGATATAACGTGGATAGCATATACAAGTGCATACCTTTGAAATTTTGTAGCATCGTCCAGCTTGTCTTCCAATCTGAAACTAGATACCATCTTGACAAGAAGAGATTAGAAACTAAATCAGAAGTTTCAATGATTAGAACAAGCTAGAAACTCTAAAATTTCAATTTTGACCACAAAATCAATTTTGACCAGAAGTCAACCTCTGACTTTGACCAGTCAACCTTTGACTTTGACAAGTCAAACTTTGACTTCGACCAAAAATTCAAACCTGATTTTTTTGCTAGCTGAGGGTACCAAGAGGTGCGCTAGGGTAGGGCGCACTAGGATGTGAAGGAATTAGGTCAAACGCTTCACCAGAAGTGCTCGAACACAAGGGTTAGGGTTTGCTGTAGCTGCACAATCAGAAAACCTAGCTGCAGCTGTAACTGGTGCCACAACGAGCTTAACAAAGAACTGCTGCACTACCTTCCAGTGGTTAGACTGTCCTGAAGGTGGTGTGGGCCCATAACTTTTTAAAATATTTGATATGCTCGTTTTTCCATAGACAATATCTCAATATTGTCACCCAACCATAGGCATGCAGCCACCCCCGAGCACCATAACCTTGACTCAGTACAACAAGCCTCACTACACACTTCTTCCTGTTAACATTGTTTCTTAAGACGTAGCATTGGTGTGGATCAAATCCAACAACATACTCACCAGGCTTCTTTAGTCTTTGCAGGGTAGCCATACAAAATTGGCTTTAGAGTTTCTTTGGTAGCGAGGTCATTATATTACTCTTGAGTCTTATGCTATTGTTTATTGGCATTCTAAATTTCTAATGTATGAGGTCTCATTTATTGAAACTGTGTCGTGTTTATTGTATGAGAGTTGAGACTAGGTCTTTGTGCATGCATCCTTTATGTGGCATAGGCATGATGCATCTTATGTCCAAATCACACTTATTCTAATAGTCTTATGGGAATGCCCTTGTCTCCAAGGGTATCTGTTTGGTAGAATTCTAGGAGGCAAGGTTAACACGTGAGGGAAGGGAAACATCTCTCTTTGCCATCAACTATTTATACATAGAAGAGTATCATAGGCAGAGTTTTAAAAAATTCAATATTAACTATATCATTCATTGTTCACATGGGTTGAGGCAAACGAAGCACATCTCACATACCCTACAAAATTTAGTCTCGATTTCTACAAAGTTGCAATATCCCATTCCTCTTTTACCGTTATCTGGGATTGGTTGGAGACAGTTAACGACATGGGTTGAACATCCAACTGCTTCCTTCAATGATCCCACAATATGTTTTTTTATTGCTGATCTTAAATATTGAGTTCCACTAAATGCAACCTTTCACAGTTAAGGTACCTCCAAGCACTGTGATTATATTATTGCTTACCATGACTACAAGCATCTACGATCCAAATGACTGCTATTCTCTCATTTCACTTGTGAATTTGACGCATAGGTACTTATGCACCCAGTTTGTTTGCTGTTGATTGATCTGGGAGTATATCTTTAAACACCATTCAGATGTAAAAGTTCTGAGTTTCTACTCGGACTGCTCTAACTAGATTCTCTCCTGGTACATATTGACACTTTCTAGGTAGAATATTTACCCACACCCATTATGATACTACTAAGATCTTTGAGTAAGAATTTAGGTTTCACACATTCATAGAGATGATGATGGAGTGAGAAGAAATAATGACTTTGTTATTTATGCTGCAGCTATACATCTCTCTCACACTGTTACATTGTCATATAGGCTTTCATAGTCTCTGTTTATTGTTTCCATGTTTTGGACTGTACTGTGTGGGATATTTATCCTAAGCTGATGTTTTTGGGTACTCAACTAAGATGGGACTTGGTTGAGTACCTAAAACATCAGCTTAGATAAGATAAGATAAGATAATTATATTAATGTCCAACAAAATACCACAAAAGTAGGTCAAAGAGACTAACATAGTACATCCAGTGTTGGTACAAAGTGGGAGTGCCACACAGTACAGTCCAAAACATGGAAACAATACACTGTTACATCATGTCTCAATACAATATCTTTAACCACCCAACCCTTAACCACAATATCTAAATCTTAAGTGGTTACATGTCGCTAATATAAAGTGACCGTTATACAAACTTTATTCACTTTTAAATATTATTGGATTGTTAAAACTCCAATAGCCCCCCGTAAAATGAAATAATATTTCTCAGATTTTATCCCCTCTCCCCCTTAATACAAAAGTTAAACAATTTTAGTATTTACAGCTCAGGAATTTTACAAAGAAATAATATAAGATGATTACACCATCCACCATCCATTGAGGCAGTTAAGTAGCCAGCTGCAATGCTTGCTGGTTCTCTAGGATAGTAACCCGATTCCAGGTCGTGTCTTTGGCTTCTCTACATCTTCAGATGCGGTTATCTTCACTGGTGCTCTATCAGATTGCCATCTCCCTCATTTTGAAGGCAGAATTCCACCAACCCACCTAGAGAATCTTCCAACTCTATAAGATTGCCATCACCCTAACACATCCTCATGTTGAAGGTGGGATTCAGTGGGATTCACCTTGACAATCTATCAAACTGAACATTCCAACTTTTGTACCCTTTGTATGGAGATTTTTTTTTTCCTCGGAAAAAGATCGTACTTTCATTAGTAAAAAGAAAATTACATCCTCATCTGCTGAGTAGCATGTCTGTTATAATCTCCATCAACCCTCCTGATACAGGAAATATAACAAAGAAAAGGACCCCACGAGATCTCCCATCCCCAAAAGCAAAGCATAATTCCTCATGCTCACCAAAAACCATAGCTGCTATACAGCCAATGTACCTATTAGCCGCAACATATATCCATATAACATTCTACATATAGTTCTGTGCCTCAACATATATTTATATAACGTTTTCCATAGAGTTCTGTGCTATTTAAAGAGCTTATTTACAGAGGAAAGTGATCCAACAAAAAAACACAACATTTTAAAGCTTCCTATCATCAGCAGCCCTTCAAATCATCGTCAGAACCAAAAAACGCAGTACAGGATTTCTTCAAAGAAAAGATTCATGAATATACTCAGCAGCTTGCCCATCCTTGATTTCACAGATGTGCCAATGACCTGCTTCCAGGGATAATCCAGCTTTGGAAAGTCCATCAGCCTTCTCATTCTGCTCCCTGTAGATATGATGAATGGAAACGTTATCAAAGGCATTTACCATAGGCATGATTTCCTCATATATAGGCCTGAGCAAGAATTTTTTTAAGATGTACTTCCCCTTCATTCATTTAATGACAACCATAGAATCCCCAAAAATTTGAATCCTCCCTGCACTTTTTTCATATGCAAGCAAGAGGGTTGGTTTCAAAGCCGTCAATTCTGCATGATTATTAGTTCCACAACCTAAGCCAGCTTTGAATTCCAACCTGTGAGAGTCATTGAGATAGATAACACCTCCTGCTCTACTGATCAGAGGCTCTCCCTGAGCAGCACCATCAAATTATGCACAAGCTCCTGATTTATCCACCACTTCCGTGACCACCGGCCTGGGAGGCTTAGGAGCTTTTGACTGTTTAAAACATTGCATAATAATTAGACCCTGGGAGACACTTTGTACAGGAGAAATATATTTGTCCTAAAAAAGACAGTTATTCTTCTAGCCAAATTCCCCATGCTATAATGATTGGTAGTATTCTGAATTCCTTAAGCAAGGGGTTTTCACACCAATATTTCACACATTCCTCCAAAGAA
This sequence comes from Picea engelmannii, assembly GCA_009831015.1. NCBI lineage: Eukaryota > Viridiplantae > Streptophyta > Pinopsida > Pinales > Pinaceae > Picea > Picea engelmannii. The sequence goes on along the minus strand of ML781180.1, from coordinate 98,557 downwards.
AGCACCAATCCATGCATCTTTCATACCAGTAATGCTCTCCACTTCTTTCCAGACCTGAGCAGCGTATGGGTATAAATACCTTTGTATGGAGACTTACTTAAGTTGCTAACTAAAACAGGTAGGTTTTATGGGTTTCAACAAATCACGGGGTTAAACTCCAACATACTTGCCCATATTTCTATGAATCTTCTAACTGTTTTCTTTCATACACAAAGTGTGAAGTATTGTTCTCATGTTCTTAGATAATTTCCATCAGAACATAGGGGTGTAGTTATAAAGATTCTGTGCAATGTGTTAGGCGGGTAAACTGACCTATACATATTCACAAGTTTATTCTGGATTGGATTTGATGTGCTAAAAATAATTCTAAATTTTTAAAAGTCTCTATTTCCTAAAAAAAAACTTTAAGTAAATCTTTCCAAAAAACGGGTTAAATACCTCCTAATTCTAAAATCTAGGCAGCCCATTCTTGTAATTTCTGAGAATTTTTCTGCTTGCATATATTTGCGTGCTGGTCTATGGGTGCCCATGATATGTCTTATTTTGTCTGGATCCGTATGCTTGTTCTGTGTTTTGTAGAGCGTGTGGAGTAGAATCTCCACTGTGTTTCTTATGCTTCTTATGCCCTAATTTCTGGGTGTTTGTTGTGCCCTAGGTCTGGGTGTCTTCATGTTGCAGGACATTTATATAATCTCGCTTCAAGCGTCTGTTATTTCTTTGCACTGTTTATTCACTACCTGTCTGCATTATATGAGCTTTCATACTTTATTGAGTCGCTCCATATATGCTGTCATGGTGGGTGACACCTCTGCAGGTCGTTTGCAGATTGTCTTGATGTGCTACAGTCTGATCTGCTAGGGTACATTCACTGTCATTTTATAGGAGCTGGTTGTAATTGGTTGCTTTCCGGCTGCACACATTTTTCTTCTTCAATGCCTGAAAATCACTTTTGTCTGCCATTCACCTTAAAGATGACCTTTTTATGTTATTCATCACATGTTCTCTTTTCGCTGCATTTCCTTCACATCATCTAATAAGCTTGATGGCATCAGGTTGCTGATTTTTCATGGTCAGTGGGCTAGTTCAAGTGCAAAGGGACCTGTATTGTGTGGTGTCTTCGAATTTCTGTTGAGCATTCCTTGTCTTCAATATTCCTTCTACATCTTCTATTTTATTTTATATTATAGTGATATATTACGGTGAATACTTTAATTCTTTATTCGGGAGGTCTCTTAATTTCCTTCAAAGTTTCTAAATTTAAACTACCCTAAACTTTCATAATTAATATTTAAATGCCATAAAATTTGCCTTCTTTTGAATTCTCTCCTCATAAGTTTCTATGCACCATTATAATCTGGGTGTCATTGAATCTTTGTGCCAACCTTTCTCAAACACTGATTCTAGATGCCTACATTCTGATCTCCTGGCTCCACGTTTGGTATTTTCTCTGATACCATGTAAGAACAAAGGGTTCACATATTCACAGAGATGATGGTGGAGAAAGAAAATAAAGAATGACTTTGTTACTAATGCTGCAGATGCTGCAGTTGTACATCTTTCACCACTATTATCATGTCTCATTATAATTTATAATATCCTAAAGTGGTTACATTGGTCACATGTCACTCATATAAAGTGACCATTATACAAACTTTTATCACTTCTAAGTAGTATTGGAGTGTTAATACAAAATACCCAGGTTCTTGACTGGATACATACTTCAAATCAGATCATTGTCAATGCATGGATACAAATTTAGTTGTTTTAGACACATTACTACTACCTTTTCTTTCCTATATTGATAAGATTCTTTTTGATACTACTGTGATCTGTGTTTCATAATTGGCTGCGATCTACAAATAATTTAAAATATTCAGTTCAAATACTATTCCAATAAAACTGATAGTCAAATGTATTCTGTGTTTCCACAGATTAAGCAAATCTCGTGTTTTGGTTATTGGAATGACTGGGGTGGTTGCGGAGGTATGTCAGAATTTGTTTTGGATGGATATAGCTTGTGATAATGATTGCAAACTCTTTTATTTTATTATTATTATTCAGATTCACTATGGTTTGAAGTTTATGTTCTATAGTTTGAAGCATCGTCAAGGTGTCTTGCTTGTTGATTTTCCTTGTGATGCACTAAAAGTAGTTTGTATATCCAAGTAAACAAAGGATCAGATTCTAGCATATTCAAGTACACAAGTGAAGTCAACGAAGGATAGAGTTCTATTATGGTCACCAAATGAGAATAATTGGAACAAAGTTTTGTGAGATTATATCTGAAGTCGGGGCAGCAAAATAGTACTCTGGGAATGTATTTCAAGACTCAAAAGATGCATGACTATTTTAATTACAAAGAGAGGCCACCTATTGGATATGTTCTAGATTTCTGATAGTTTCCCATCCCTCATTCCAATCACCTGTCCTGAGGCAAGTGAAGACCCCCGAGGATGAATGAGTACCTCGGTGCCTATGAATGTCACCTCAAGACCTCTATCCTGGAGGGTGGAAACTGAAATCAAATTCTTCTTCAACCCAGGGACATAAAAAACGTCCGTGAACGATATAGGTGGCAAGCTATCTCTCCGAAAGGTAACTGTGCCAATCCCAACAACTCTGACCAATGTGTCACCTCCAAGAGAAATCTCTATCCAGACCTCGGTGTCTCTGAGATCAGTAAAGTGCTCTCGAACTCCTGTCATATTGCTCGAAGCCTCGCTGTCAATATACCAGATACTGGGTGCCGTCTCAACTGAAGTGTAACATATGAGGAAAGCACACCCTCTCTGAAATTGTGTCTGAAAATCTGCCTCCTCTGCTGTAGGCTTGTTTAGCTTGACATGCATTCAAAAGGAAGTCAACTGAGTTCATATGAACATATTTTCATTTAAGAAGCTCATCATGTGTGTAGGGAACATATGGATTGTCCCAACTCTGAAATATGAGACCATCTCCTTTATGTGAAAACCTTGAGATGAAATATTTTAGCACTTTACCAATTGCTGAAAGCACTCCAAATCCCTTCTTTTCTTTCGGACATCTAAAGTGGAAACCAGTTGCAGAATTCCACCAGACACAGGATTTTCACTTTCAGTCACAGCCTCGAAAAACACACAGTAGTCTCAGATTTTCAATTACCATCTCTTTGTCATCATGTCCTTGGCTAAAACCTGTTCTGGATCAGAAACACATTATCTACACTGAGATTTGCATTGTTTGTTCAGAATGAAGGAGTAAACAAAGTATAACTTCCCTTTTCGATCATCCGGGAAGCTCCTTTACTAAGGCTTGCCAACATGTGCAACATAGAGTCTTTACAGGTTTTCACAACTTGAAGGGGCCTCAATCATGAGCACTATCTCCATATAACCAAGGCTGAATGCATGCAACCAACTTGGAAATCTCCACTTTGACATTGACATAAGCCCAAAGAAAACAATTCCTTCAGCATTTTGGTAGAGCTGGAGACTACCATACCCAGGTCCCAATTCTCAGCTGGTGTCAAAATTGTGGGTAACAGTACCGAACCGATCAAGTCATGTTTTGACTCAGCTGTTTTGGTACCAAACTAGCCCTTTGAACTGAGTTGTTCGTCGAGTTGATACAGTCAAGGGTCAACTTGGTCGAGTTGACCGAGTCTGAGTCAACTCGGTCCAAGTTTTAAAACACTATTGGTGATGGGTATTGTTATTGCACGGTTTGTAGTTAGGGTAAAAGACGGATGAAAGGATGTCAAACTGGCGTAACTGAACCAATCCCACCACCGTCACCTCAATGGGAAGGTTCTTTCTGTTTAGGGAGGTAAGGCCCAGGGGAGACGTCCCTGGTGACCTGGGGTTTTGAGAAGGCAAAAGGTTTAGCAAGGCTAAGTGATAATAATCCCCCTTACAAGTCACCATCGAGCAGAAAGTCCGGCTTATAGCCAATAAAGATAAAAATAACAGGAAGTAGTAACCAATAAGAGTACCTACCCGAGACAAAGCAACAATGAAACTACATTTGCAAGTTTGCTTGCTGGTTAGTACTTCATATAATCAAATGACTTTCTGATAATAAGCAATTGAGCAATAATATTGATGAAGTAAATCAATGTTTATACAATAACAATCATTACACAATATCACTTCACAATAAATGCTAATGAAGCTTCACAATAAACAATGGCAATTTATCATCAATGTAACAATACTTGAAGCAACGCTTTAGCTAATCATTCAATTGCTTTCAAAGACAAATAGATGCTGCAATGAATATGTTTATAGCACAAAAAGGGGTGACGACAACACTAGGGTTAGTAAAGTTAGTCTAGGCTAGGGTTAGTAAGAGTTAAAGGTTGTTCAAAGTAGTTGGTGTTTGTATGATCAAGGTGCTCAACACAATGGAGGTCTTAGACCAGTGCGCTACTAGGGCATATGGAGTCAAAAGAGGATGCAAAGGCTGAAGGACTAAGTGATAGTGAGACCACAGACAAGAGGGTCAAGTGTTGAGGTGTTGCTAAAGCAAGGCCTCAACAATGAAACCCTAGGGGAGAGAGGCTCACTAAGGTGTAGAAAGTTGAAACCCTAGGCCTTAGTGCTCTATCCTCCTTCTTTAGCTTAAAGGCAATAATAAAACGGCTAGCTTGAATAATGATTGATAAAGTCTAAGACAAGAGAGTTTGCAAGGGATGCGTTGCTAAAGCAAGGCTTCACCAGACAAACCCTAGGGAAAACGACTCACCAAGGTGTAGAAACCCTAGGCCTTGGTGCGTTTTCTCCTTCTTAGCTCAACAACAAGAGAAAAAATGACTAGCTTAGAAGAAAATGATAGAGTGTTGCTATGGCAAGGCTCTATCTTACTTCAACAAATAAAATGGCTTAAAATCTTGGTAGGGACATGAGACAAGGACCTTTAGCATGTGCTTGTCACCTAGGGTTTGATTCAGCGAAATATAATAACAAATGAAAGAAAACAACACTGCAATCATTCAATCAAGAAGTTTTGCAGAAATTTACTTACATTTAACCAATAAATCATATGGCAAAACCCTAGTTGTAATACCTTCCACCAAGATAAATGCCAAAAATGCTAAGAAAAGTCTTCCTTCAACAAGTGCGCCTCAAAATTTCAGCCAATAACCCTAAGAAGGGCGCAAATTTCAGACCTCACTAATGTGTGAGTGAAAGATTATCCTCATATGAAGGTAAAAACCCTCAATATACAACATACCAATGACCTAAATTACATTTTAGGTCATTAAAAGGTCGACAAGGCCAAAATACCAAAATCATACTGTTCTACATTAAAAGTCTTAAATTAAAACCCTAATCAAGCAATAGTGAGACGTCATCCCCTTTATAGGGTGATGTTAGCCCCTTTTAGGGCAAATGCAGCCTCCTGGAGCACAACGTTAGCCCTCCTTGGGCTTCTCCAAGCTGCCACATGTGCCAAAATTGCCATATCTGCCTCCCAAAACGTCCATATTGCTGGGTGACATCATGGGCATCCTGGGAGACGTCCTGGGCCTTCCAAGGCCAACGTTCCTGTGGAGAGGGCTCAACCCCCCTAGGTAAGGCTTTGCCAAGGTGCCCTTGTAGAACGTCCTCCCCTTCTCCGGTGCAAACCCCTTTGTCCTGTCTCTGCTCTCTGCTGGGGTCTCAACATCCATCTGGTGGGCTCTTCAGCCCCATGGAGGTCCGAACTAATCATCTCCCCATGTGTACTTGTCCAATGTGGTATCTGTCCGTTGGGCATGATCCTGCACATCAATAGCTACGCTCTCCATGGGCTCATAAGTCACGGGGATCATAGCAATGTCAATCACATCTCATCATCAATATTATTAAACATGTGCATAAAACCCCTATTACCCCAGTTAAGTGCTCAAAGACATTATACAAGTCTGCAATACAAGTTTGGGGAAAGTGACAGGGCGTCCTATTGGGCTAGTATCCACTGGAAAAGGGATGTTTTCGGAAGAGATTAAATCCAAGTCATGTAAGTGGGTGGGTGAGGTGGATAAGGGATGTCCTGACAAAGGGTGCAGTGAAAGCAGGGAAATGCAGGGTTTACCTGTGGGTGCCTTTGTAGAAGGCGAGCTACACTTGTCCTGGATGCAATTGTTTCCAAGCCCATTCATGCCATTTTATCCTTATTTCTTTATTGCTTTTTTCTTTCAAGAGGCTAATCAGGGGACACTGCCCTGGCGTGGTGACCAGTCGTGGCAGTGTTACCCACAAGTACTTTCACAGAAATGAGAAGGCTAGCTCGTGATGAGACCCCCTTTCTCTTGGCCATGCAACCAAGAGCCACTACCCTGGCGTGGTAACCAGCTGCTAGTAGTGTCATACTGCGAGGTACACATGGACCTAATAGGCTGGCTCGTGACGAGACCCCCTATCCTTTGACTAGGTCTTGTTTTATTATTTTTGTGGGTCCCTCTTGTTTCTTGCTAAGAATCCTTTTACTGCTTTCTCGGGGATTCCTAAGCGAAGCATCTCGAGGTTTTATTCTAGGCTTTTATCTTTTACCAACTTGCTTTTACTTTCTGGGCCTTTAGCCCCTTCTTCCCACAAGGCAAGGTGCAACCCTTAAATGATATGCCAACCCAATGCCTGGACAAATGTAATGGGATGGATGAGCGGGAAGCAAGATGAAAAAGTCGTAATATGATGGGAGCAGACGATGAATTTTCAGAAATCCCCCCAGTGACAAACCAAAACCCATGGGCACAGGCTTACTAGGGCATCCTGTCATTCCCCCCAGACATGGTCAAGTGGACAAGTATAAGATCCAAGCATTTGTTAGAAACAAAAGGAATTAGATGCACATATTCAAGGGTTTTGAGGATCAGAGTGACACATACCATGAGACCTAGACTGATTACCTCATGGAGCAAGAACCATCTCTGATACAGGACCAAGTCGAAGGTGATGGATGTTGCTGCTGCTGACAAAGTGGAGGCGTTGAAAGGGAGAAAAGATGGGCTCTCCAGGACCATTCTCAAGTCGATCTGGCTCTCGTTACTCAATGTCTAGGACCTGTGGGCCTCGAGACATGATCTCCTAGTTATCCCTAAAAGTGGGGGATAGCATGTATAATTGCCTAACTTCCTAATATATTATTGCATATAACCATTTCTTAAACTTAGTTGATATCTCCCAGATGGACCATCTCCCTCCATTCAAATATTCCTTGGATGCACCTGGCCACCTCCTACCTACCAGATAGGAGTTGAACATGATCATCAGGGATGACATTTATGGGCAATTTATCCAGATCATTTGGGTTAATCCTTAGTGGGGGTTATGCCCAAAGATGGCCTTCTACGTTGAGCACTTTTGCAGCTTAGAGACAGGCTCATTGTTTGACCACAGTATACACTTTGCCATTGGGTGCATGCTCTTTGCATTCCCCTAGGTTAGTTAAGAGTGGGTTCTCATAGCCTTTGAGTAGAGACCAACCACCAAATTGATTGATCAGATAGGATCTGCCAACTATGCCATCTATAGGAGGTCAAGACTGAGGAACACTTCATCTTCTGCTGCCCCATCTACTATGAGATTAGGGGGAGGTTCCATAGCCTATTCAGGGGGGACTTAGACCCTCACTAGCTTCTTCAGATATTTCGACTAGAGATGCTTGGCCATATACATGCAGGAGACCCTTAGGCTTCAAGCCCATTTTCTTCAACCTCCAACTAGATCAGACTCTACCCAGTAGGAAGGGGCACTAAGAGACAGACCGATATCAACACAACTCTGCACTCCAGATCAGTGCGAACACGTGGGGCCTTCCCCTGTCCCACGAGATTTCAGCGACATGACCAGATCAGATCGCTCCCCAGGAGATGGGGGAGATTCCCCAAGCTTCAACGGTGAACTACCTCCTCCATACAACAATGTACTCGACGATCTAGACATCCCACCAGTTCTCCTTCTGGATATCATACTATTCTAAGCTTTCTTCATTCGACCTCAGATGTTAGGAGAGATGAGTTTATTCCATGACAGACCTACCTCATTATATTTGGTTCTTATTCTTGGATCTTCTCCTCTTATACATCTCCTCCCCAGAGCGAGTTTTTGGGCTTGGAGTTGAGGGTTGTTCATGCCTTAGCTTGGTTCTCATTCTCTACTCTACCGTACTCTATTTTGCTTTCTGCATCTTTCCTTTTATAGGAGACCTTTTGGTACTCCTGCTTTGTAATGACATCATTGTAGTCAACAATCCCTTTGACCTACTTTTGTGGTCATCAGTTGGACATTGATAAAATTATCTTATCTACTTATTACACTTGACGAGTAGATCTCTTGGGAGGACACCATATGGGCTATGTTACACCTCATATTGCATGAGGTTCCACTTTGTGGTTTTCATCACATTGATGCAAATTTGCTATTGGTTCCTTGAAGCTGTTGGACTGACTTGGGGGGATTCATCTTTATGGAGCCCCTTATCTTCATGGCTTCATATCATTTGATGTAGGTCTTTGGTTGGGGGGGTCTCACTTCTCCTTGGTTGGATGATTGTGCTTGCTGCTTGGTAGTCTTTCCACATGTGCTTTCCTTTCGATCACCCCTTGGTTGCACTTTTGGATGGTTGTTGAGTGTACTATCTCATTATGGTGTGGTTTGGTATATATGCTTATCTTGGATATGGATGATGGTCTAAGCCTCCTGTTATCGCACAATTTGTAGCTAGGAACTATAAAGTAGAGGGCCAAATTGGCGTAACAGGAACCTATCCCACCCAATGTCACCACGATGGGAAGGTTCTTTCTCTTTAGGGAGGTGAGGCCCAGGGGAGACGTCCCCGGTGGACTGGGGTTTTGAAGAGGCTAAAGGATAATCAGACAATGACAAGTTTCCCCCCTTCACAGATCACCACCGAAACAGATAGTCCGACTTATAGCCAACAAAGATAACCAAGTAGAACCCCTGCCCGAGAACAAAGCAACAATAAACTGATATATGCAGGCTCTGGTTAGTACTTCATATATATCAAAGACTATCTGATATTCAATATAAGCAATTTGAAAGTAATGTTGACGAAGTCAATGTTTACAAAATAGCACTGAAAGACAATGTCACTTCACCAATAAATACTAGAAAGATATGGCATTCAATGCAATAAATCAATACTTGACTTAACTAATGCCTTGAACTACCATTCAATTGCTTATAAAGTAAAACGTTGTTGCTTTAAAGATGAGATATCCAACGATGACATCAACAACTTAGGGTTAGTAGGGTTAGCTAGAACTAGGGTTAGTGTACTTAGGGTTTCAATTCAAAAGCTTTGAGAGTGTTTAGATAAAGTTCTACTTCAACGCTGGAGGACTTAGATTAGTGCCTTAGGGTTTAATGGAGTCATAAGTGAAGGATGCACAGGTTGAAGGAGGACGGCTAAGGACTGGAGGGAAGAGCTCTGAAGTGCTGCTATGGCAGGGCCTCAGAGACAAAACCCTAGGGGAGAGAGGCTCACTCCGGTGTTGCTATGGCAAGGCCTCGTGCTCTCTCCTCCTTCCTTAGATGGCAAAAACGACTAGCATGAAAGATAGAGTCAAGACAAGAGAGTCAAATGAGGGGGAGTGTAGCTACAACAAGGCTCTATCATCAAACCCTAGAAGAAAATGGCCCTAAGTGTAGATAACTTAGGCTTGGGACGTCTTCTCCTTCTTCAGCTCAAACAGGTACGGCTAGCAAAGGGAGAAAAGGAAAAAGGAGTGTAGCTACGGCTAGGCTCTCTTTTTCCTCTTCAATGGCTGAAAATCTCTCTATCAGGGGACATGAGACAAGGACCTACTTGTGTGCTTGTCACCTAGGGTTTTTGTTCAGCAATAATCATAAATACATGCAGGAAATTAAACTACAACCATTCATTCAAGAAGTTTTGGAGTAAAATACTTACAATTCACCAAGAAATAAATGTGCAAACCCTAGTTGTAATACCTTCCTTCAAGAGAGAAACCAAAATATGCCAAAATAGCCTTCCTTCAACAAGTGTGCATCACCCAATCATCCAATAACCCAAGATAGGGCGCTAATTTCAGACCTCACTATGAGTGAGTAAGTTGTGATGATAAAATGAGAGTGAAAATCTCCCATTTATACAAAACCTTGACCTAACTTTACATTTTAGGTCAGGTAAAAAGGCCGACAATGCCAAAATATAAAATCATACTATTTTACATTAAATTGTCAAGTTAAAACCCTAAATCAAGCTGAAAGGAGAGTAAAAGCCCCTCCAAGGTAAACGTTAGCCCTTTTTAGGGCAGATGGGGCGTCTTGGTGCAAAACGTTAGCCGTCCCTGGGCTTCTCCAACCTGCCACATGTGCCATTGCTGCCTAGTCTGCCTGCCCCAAACGTCCATGATGCTGGGTGACGTCATGGTTAAGGTGGTGACGTCCTAGGCCTCCAAAGGCCAACCTTCCACTAAGAAAGGGTCATCCCCCCTAGGTCAAGATGTGTCGGGGTGCCTCTGGTAGAACATTCTCTTCTTCTCCGGTGCAAAGCCCCTGATTCATCTGTGTCCTGTCTCTGCCCCCTGATGGGGTCTCAACATCCATCTGGTGGGCTCTTCAGCCCCATGGAGGTCCGAACTGATCATCTCCTCATGTGTACTGGTCCAAATGTTACTTGTCCGTCGAGCATGGTCCTGCACATCAAAGGCTACGCCTTCCATGGGCTCATCAGTCACAGGGATCATAGCAATGTCAATCACATCTCAACATCAATATTATTAAACATATGCATAAAATCCCTAATACATCTGTTAATAGCTCAAAGACGTTACACAAGCCTGCTATACAAATCTGGGAGAAAAGTCAAAAAGTCCTATTGGGCTAGTGTCCATCGGAAAAGGAGAGTTCCCAAGAGAAACCTCATCAAAACCATGTGAGTGGGTGATGTGGTTAGGGGAAGTCCAAGCATGTGGGTGTAGTGAGGGCCAAGGATGTAAAGTGTTACCTGTGGGTGCCCTTGTAGAAGGCGAGCTGTACCTGTCATGGATGCATTCTTTCCAAGCCCATTCTTGCCTTAATTCCTTTTTAGTCTTGTTTTATTCTTTTATTTACCCCTTTTTTGTTCAAGAACTAACCAGGGGACACTGCCTTGGCATGGTGACTAGAGCTGACAGCATTACCCACAAGTACTTTCACAGAGATGAGAAGGTTGGCTCGTGATGAGACCCCTTTCCCTTGGCCATGCAACCAAAAGTCACTGCCCTGGCGTGGTAACCAGATGGTGGCAATGTCATACTGTTAGGTACCCATGGACCTAATAGGCTGGCTCGTGATGAGACCCCCTATCCTCTGAGTACGTCTTGTTTTGTTATTTTCCGGGTCCCTCTTGTTTCTTGTCGAGAGGCTTTTTACTGCCTTCTCGGGGATCCCTGGGCGAAGCATCTCGAGGTTTTATTTCTAGGCTTTTGTCTTTTACCAACTGCTTTTACCTTCTTGGCCTTTAGCCCCTTCTTCCCACGAGATAAGATGCAACCCGACAAATAGGTCAACCCAACAATGCCCGGACAAGGGGAATGGGATAAATGAGTGGGAGATAAGATGAAACAGTGGTGCTATGATGGGAGCGGACGATGGCTTTTCAGAAATTCCCCAGTGGCAAACCAAAACCTATGGGCACAGGCTTGCTAGGGCACCCTGTCAATTTTCCCAATCATGGTCAAGTGGGCAAATGTAAGATCTAAGCAGTTGTTAGAGATAAAAGGAATCAAATGCATATATTTAAAGGTTTTAATGATCAAAAGTGACACATACCATGATACCTGGACCAATTACCTCACGGAGCAAGAACCTTCTCTGATACAGGACCAAGCCGATGGTGATGGATGCTGCTGCTGCTGACAAGACAAAGCCGATGGAAGAAGAAAAGGATGGGCCCTCCAGGGCCATGCTCAGGTCAATCCTGCTCTCGGTACTCCATGTCTAGGACCTGTGGGCCTCGAGACATGATCTCCTAGTTATCCCTAAAAAGTGGTGATAACATTTGGCTCCAACTCGGGGAGATGTGCTCACCGTAGAACGCTTGAGAACCTCAGCATCTCTGGCATAACCTGCAGACCTGCTCAATCTCGATAGAAGTATCGGTAACAAAGTGAGGGTGGTAATGACGCCCCAGCATACATGTACATATATACTAAAATAAAACAATCAATGAGTAAGAAGATGAAAGCAAAGTTCTTATCTGTGCTTACCTGTTGGTTGGAATGTTCGGTGTAGTCAAACAACCAGTGAAGCCAATCCAACAACGTTCCTCGATACCTGCCTTTGTGCTTCATCATAAACCAAAATAGTGATAAATCAAGCACAAAATTGTCATGGGTTAGAATGTATATCATATGATCGGAAATCTCAAAGTCTAACTCATGGAGGCGGGTGGGAGGGATAAAATTCTGCCAAGTCAATCTCCGAGGAAGGTATTCAATCCACTCCAAGAAAGGGTCATGAAAAGTCCAAGGTTCAGAAAACCGACTCAAAGGGCTTGCAAGCTGGCTACTTAGGACATCCTCACGCTCTGAAGTCAAGGAAAGGATCGACAAAGATCTAGCAAACGACTGGCAAACTATCAAGGGAAAGTTGAAAAACTGAGATAACAGACTCAAACTTGCAGTATCCAACCAACCCTTGGAGTCTAGGGTTTGCCTAAGAGGAAACTCAACATAAAAAATATACTTCCCAACAACACCTTTAATGGAAAAGCAAGGTAAATTAATAATAGGTGGTTGGAGTAAAAAGTGATGATAATCTTTCTTCAGGCAAACAACGTTCCTACTCCTATCAAAATCCGAGCATAGTGGTGGTTGATAGTCATCTTCATGGGGTAAATCTAAGTGCTCGGAGGAGTACTCATCAAAGGCCTCAAGGTAAGACCGAAAATCATCAGGCAAATATTGTACTTGGTTAACCTTGGGTTTTTGGGAGCATCGATAAAAATCTCATCTTCTTGTTGCCACTGGTCAAGAGCTCGCTGTGATAATTGCAAAGGGAAAACTTGGAGATGACTCCTTATGTCATAGATAGGATCCATATCATAACCAACTGCATCCCACCTACGTCTCCCAACACGTATGAACTCATCAAAATCAGCTATGTTAGTATCAATATCATAACATGGAGGGTTGAAATCACTCAAAAGCTCAGCCATCTCCTCCTCTTTTCTCAAATCATAAGGTAGACAATTACCCGAATCTTGGAGAGGAGGGTAACTTACTTTTTCTTCTTGTGTAGGAGCTTCTAGGACTTGGGCATCTTTGGCATGCATTACTGTCTTATCCTTGGTCGTGCAACAAGGAAGATGCTCTTCATTCGGGGATTCCATTTCTCCATCACTCTCTGAATCATGAAATAAGGTATCATCAAAATCTTGAAAAGGAAAGAAACTTACCTTATCGTCTTGTTGTTGTGCAGGTGGAGAAGGCTTATGGATCGCTTCATCAAAAGGAAGAGGGCATGTTGAAACTTCGTTATTGGGTTTTGGCTCCTCAACTATTTCTTCAGCAATCCCTCGTTGATTTGTGGTTTGTTCCCCTTCTTCTTGGAGATCAACGATGAAGCTCTCAAGGGTAAACAAATTTTCTCCATTGAGAGTACTTAAGGTAAAAAGGCATCCTATATCAAACGAGGAGATCTTCTTCTCAATTACTGCAACCATGTAGTAAGCTTCATCGAGCGTCCTTGGGGTTATTTTATCAAGAGGGAAACTCAGATATCCCAAAAGTGCACGAGTAAAGAGATGGACCAGGTACCTCTCCTCGGGATGATGACTCTCAGGAATCTGGTATAGCATGTTCTCAAATTTAATCTGGAAGTCTCTGACAGTTTCATCCTTAGCTTGCTTTATATGCTCGAGTTCTTTTAATAGTGCTGGGATGTCTTCTAGTTGGATACCCCATTCCTCGAGAAAAACTTTCTCAAATTGCTCCATAGTCGTGATGCTGGCCTCGGGGAGGTTATCATACCACTCTTTGGCATTGTGAGAAAAAGTGGTAAAGAAAAGTTTCATGACCACGTCTTCAGCATAATCATCAATCGGGTAGGATAGGAAGAAATTCCAGAAGTTTCTCATGTGATAGTCAACTCTCTCTTTATCACCACCAGTGAATCCAGGGAGCAAATTTATGTATTCAAAGGGCATTTGTTGAGGGTACCCCGGGATGTTACTCATGTCTAAAGGCTTGTAGTTCTCGGGATCCCATTGTGAAGTCATTTTTGGCTTCATCATCAGTGGAGTCGCCAGATAGTTTTCTTGAAACTATCAAAGAAATAGGGAAAACACTCTAGTGGAGTCGCCAGGTAAGCTTGTAAGATAAGGTTCTGAGGCAAGGCTTACCGAAAAGATTTGTCGTCTGAGGAGAAATGACACAGTGTTCCCTAGCAACGGCGCCAAAATGTTATCGCACAGTTTGTAGCTAGGAAGAAAGGCTATAAAGTAGAGGGCCAAACTGGTGTAACATGAACCTATCCCACCCAATGTTACCACGATGGCAAGGTTCTTTCTCTTTAGGGAGGTGAGGTCTAGGGGAGACGTCCTCGGTGACCTGGGGTTTTGAAGAGGCTAAAGGATAATCAGACAATGACAAGTTACCCCCCTTCACAGATCACCACCGAAACAGATAGTCCGACTTATAGCCAACAAAGATAACCAAGTAGAATCCCTGCCCGAGAACAAAGCAACAATAAGCTGATATATGCAGGCTCTGGTTAGTACTTCATATATATCAAAGACTATCTGATATTCAATATAAGCAATTTGAAAGTAAATGTTGACGAAGTCAATGTTTACAAAATAGCACTGAAAGACAATGTCACGTCACCAATAAATACTAGAACGATATGGCATTCAATGCAATAAATCAATACTTGACTTAACTAATGCCTTCAACTACCATTCAATTGCTTATAAAGTAAAACGTTGCTGCTTTAAAGATGAGATATCCAATGACGACGTCAACAACTTAGGGTTAGTAGGGTTAGCTAGAACTAGGGTTAGTGTAGTTAGGGTTTCAATTCAAAAGCTTTGAGAGTGTTTAGATCAAGTTCTACTTCAACGCTGGAGGACTTAGATCAGTGCCTTAGGGTTTAATGGGAGTCATAAGTGAAGGACGCACAGGTTGAAGGAGGACGAATAAGGACTGGAGGGAAGAGCTCTGAAGTGCTGCTATGGCAGGGCCTCAGAGACAAAACCCTAGGGGAGAGAGGCTCACTCCGGTGTTGCTATGGCAAGGCCTCGTGCTCTCTTCTCCTTCCTTAGATGGCAAAAACGGCTAGCATGAAAGATAAAGTCAAGACAAGAGAGTCAAATGAGGGAGAGTGTTGCTACAACAAGGCTCTATCATCAAACCCTAGAAGAAAACGACCCTAAGTGTAGATAACTTAGGCCTGGGACGTCTTCTCCTTCTTGAGCTCAAACAGGTACGACTAGCAAAGGGAGAAAAGGAAAAAGGAGTGTAGCTACGGCTAGGCTCTCTTTTTCCTCTTCAATGGATGAAAATCTCTCTATCAAGGGACATGAGACAAGGACCTACTTGTGTGCTTGTCACCTAGGGTTTTTGTTCAACAATAATCATAAATACATGCAAGAAATTAAACTACAACCATTCATTCAAGAAGTTTTGCAGAAAAATACTTGCAATTCACCAAGAAATAAATGTGCAAACCCTAGTTGTAACACCTTCCTTCAAGAGAGAAACCAAAATATGCCAAAATAGCCTTCCTTCAACAAGTGAGCACATGTGCCCGAGTTGGAGCCAGATGTTATCCCCACTTTTTAGGGATAACTAGGTGATCATGTCTCGAGGCCCACAGGTCCTAGACAGGGAGTACCAAGAGCAGGATTGACCTAAGCATGGCCCTGGAGGGCCCATCCTTTTCTTCTTCCATCAGCTTTGTCTTGTCAGCAACAACAACATCCATCACTATTGGCATGGTCTTGTATCAGAGTAGGTTCTTTCTCCGTGAGGTAATTGGTCCAGGTATCATGGTATGTGTCACTTTTGATCATTAAAACCTTTAAATATATGCATCTAATTCCTTTTATCTCTAACAATTGCTTGGATCTTACATTTGCCCACTTGACCATGCTTGGGGAAATTGATAGGGTGCCCTAGCAAGCCTGTGCCCATATGTTTTGGTTTGCCACTGGGGAATTTCTGAAAGCCATCGTCCACTCCCATCATAACACCACTGTTTCATCTTATCTCCCACTCATTTATCCCATTCCCCTTGTCTGGGCATTGGGTTGACCTATTTGCAGGGTTGCCTCTTATCTCGTGGGAAGAAGGGGCTAAAGGCCCAGAAGGTAAAAGCAGTTGGTAAAAGACAAAAGCCTAGAAATAAAACCTCGAGATGCTTCGCGCAGGGATCCCCGAGAAGGCAGTAAAAAGCCTCTCAGCAAGAAACAAGAGGGACCCGAAAAATAACAAAACAAGACCTACTCAGAGGATAGGGGGTCTCATCACGAGCCAGCCTATTAGGTCCATGGGTACCTAACAGTATGACATTGCCACCATCTGGTTACCACGCCAGGGCAGTGACCTTTTGTTGCATGGCCATGGGAAAGGGGGTCTCATCACGAGCCAACCTTCTCATCTCTGTGAAAGTACTTGTGGGTAACGTTGTCAGCTCTGGTCACCATGCCAAGGCAGTGTCCCCTGGTTAGTTCTTGAACAAAAAAGGGGTAAATAAAAGAATAAAACAAGAATAAAAAAGAATTAAGGCAAGAATGGGCTTGGAAAGAATGCATCCATGACAGGTACAGTTCACCTTCTACAAAGGCACCCACATGTAACACTTTGCATCCTTGGCCCTCACTGCACCCACATGCTTGGACTTCCCTTAACCACATCACCCACTCACATGGTTTTGATGAGCTTTCTCCTGGGAACTCTCCTTTTCCGATGGGCACTAACCCAATAGGACTTTTTGACTTTTCTCCCAGATTTGTATAGCAAGCTTGTGTAACGTCTTTGAGCTATTGACAGTTGTATTAGGGATTTTATGCATATGTTTAATAATATTGATGTTGAGATGTGATTGACATTGCTATGATCCCTATGACTGATGAGCCCATGGAGGGCGTAGCCTTTGATGTGCAGGACCATGCTCGACGGACAGGTACCATTTGGACCGGTACACATGGGGAGATGATCAGTTCGGACCTCCATGGGGCTGAAGAGCTCACCAGATGGATGCTGAGACCCCATCAGGGGGCAGAGACAGGACACAGATGGATCAAGGGCTTTACATCGGAGAAGAAGAGAACGTTCTACTAGAGGCACCCCGACACATCTTGACCTAGGGGGGATGACCCTTTCTTAGTGGAATGTTGGCCTTTGGAGGCCTAGGACGTCACCACCTTGACCATGACGTCACCCAACATCATGGACGTTTGGGGCAGGCAGACTAGGCAACAGTGGCACGTGTGGCAGGTGGGAGAATCCCCGGGAGGGCTAATGTTTTGGTCTAGGACACCCCATCTTCCCTAAAAAGGGCTAATGTTTCCCTTGGAGGGGCTTTTACTCTCCTTTCAGCTTGATTTAGGGTTTTAACTTGACAATTTAATGTAAAACAGTATGATTTTATATTTTGGCCTTGTCGGCCTTTTTACCTGACCTAAAATGTAAAATTAGGTCAAGGTTTTGTATAAATGGGAGATTTTCACTCTCATTTTATCATCACAACTTACTCACTCATAATGAGGTCTGAAATTAGTGCCCTATCTTGGGTTATTAGATGATTGGGTGATGCACACTTGTTGAAGGAAGGCTATTTTGGCATATTTTGGTTTCTCTCTTGAAGGAAGGTGTTACAACTAGGGTTTGCACATTTATTTCTTGGTGAATTGTAAGTATTTTTCTGCAAAACTTCTTGAATGAATGGTTGTAGTTTAATTTCTTGCATGTATTTATGATTATTGCTGAACAAAAACCCTAGCTGACAAGCACACAAGTAGGTCCTTGTCTCAAGTCTCCTAAAAGAGAAACTTTTCAACCATTGAAGAAGGAAAGAGCCTAGCCTTTGCTACACTCTTCCCCTTTTCTTCCCCTATTGCTAGCCGTACTTTCCAGAGGTCAAGAAGGAGGAGACGTCCTAGGCCTAGGTTATCTACACCTAGGGCTGTTTTTCTTCTAGGGTTTGATGATAGAGCCTTTTTATAGCAACACTCTCCCTCATTGCACTCTCTTGTCTTGATTTATCCTTTATGCTAGCCGTTTATGCCAAGTCAACCTAAGAAGGAGAGAGCACAAGGCCTTGCTTTAGCAATACCGGAGTGAGCCTCTCTCCCCTAGGGTTTTGATTTTGAGGCCCTGCCATAGCAACACTTCAGAACTCTTCCCTCTAGTCCTTAGCCGTCCTCCTTCAACCCTTGCATCCTCTACTAAATTGACTCCATTCTACCCTGGGGCACTGATCCTAAGACCTCAAACGTTGAAGTAGGAACTTGATCTAAACTCTCCCAAACCTTTTGAATTGAAACCCTAACTACACTAGCCCTAACTCTAGCTAACCCTACCTACCCTAAGTTGTTGACGTCATCCTTGGTCATTACATCTTAATGCAGTAACGTTTTACTTTATGAGCAATTGAATGGTAGTTAAAGGCATTAATTGAGTAAAGTGTTGGTTTATTACATTGAATGCCATACCGTTCTAGTATTTATTGGTGAAGTGACATTATTTTGCTAACATTGACTTCGTCAACATTTACTTTCAAATTTCTTACATATATATATCAGATAGTCTTATGAAGTACTAACCCATTGAAATATAGCTTGCATACATCTGTTTGCTGTTGTCTTGTTCCAGGCAGGTGTTCTTCATTGGGGATTTACTTTATTATTGATTGTTTAGCCGGGACTATCTTTCTGGTGGTGATCTGTGAAGGGGGAAACTTGTCATTGTCTGATTATCCTTTAGCCTCTTCAAAACCCCAGGTCACCGGGGACGTCTCCCCTGGCCCTCACCTCCCTAAAGAGAAAGAACCTCCCCATCGTGGTGACATTGGGTGGGATAGGTTCCTGTTACGCCAATTTGCCCTTCCATTTCATAGCCTTTTATCCTAGCTGCAAACTGTGCGATAACACCCCCCAAGGGGTTAGATGATGGTGTTAGAAGGTAGATGTTTGATGATGTTATTGATGTTTCGTAATGACTTGGTGTGTTGATGTATGATGTTGGTGTCACTAGGAGGGGGTGTTCTACATAGTCATCATGTGTTGGATGTGTGATGGGGAACACACTTGATGATTGGATGGGTTAGCACTTTGGTATGTTTTCTTCTCTTATGATGTAGCTATGGTGGGATGGTTCATGTTGCTTTTGTGGGATTTTCCTATGTGATTTAGTTTTATGATGTAACATTAGCTAGACATCACCTAGGGGGAAATGTGTTTAATGATGTTAGTACCCTCAATGATGGTGTTATTTCCTAAGTTTGAGTTATAAGGGGGGGGGTACTACATATGATTTGATGGTGATCTAACCTTTTTCCTAAGGTTGGATAATTACTTTTGATATAATAATCCCTTGGTGGTGGTGCACCTTAGGTTGGGCTTTATGTTTTGTTGCATGGTGGGGTTTTGCTAGGGAGAAAATATTTTATTTACATGGTACAACACTTTATTAAAGTTCACCCGTCTTTGGTACTCATGTTCATGGTGATTTAATCTGTTGGTGACTAATTGGAGGGGGACTATGGTTATATTTGAGTAGTAACCTTTGTGCGCACATGTTGAGGTTGATTTAACTGTTTGATGTTTAGATTAATCTAATTTATCTAGATTAGCATTAATAGTTTGAACACCCTACTTCATTTGGCATATTTTCATTCTTGGAAGGGCGCACCCATGTGAATTTGGTTGGAGATTAATTAATTTATTGTTGTTGACTCCTTCCTTGCACAAGTCTCAAGGAATTGGAGATTATTTATTTATTTATTGAGGTGGTTGCACATTGGAGAAAGAGCCCATGATGAATCTTTCTATTTTGAGAAAGTTGTTGGAGGATTGACTAAGCCTTTTTTGTGGAGTGCTCCATCTAGTTGGTATCTTGCACACTTGCTCATGCATCTTGTGGACCACTTGCTATTTTGGGATGGTGGTTATGGAGCACTCTCCCATGCCAAGAATATTTTATTGTATTTGCATGCATGCGTCTTGTGGGGTGGACTTTTGAGGCATTATTTTACCATTTGATGGAGCACTTGACATGGTCAACCACTCATTTAGAGGAGGTACCCCACTTTCTTGTGCTATTTTTAGAGGATGTTGCTTAACTACTCCATTAGTTTATTATTGTTTGACTTGTCATGGAGTTGGTTAGCAAATATTGTATTTTGTTGTAAGAGGGATAAATTTTCCTCTATATAAAGAGGAGCTTCTCGCCATTTCATGAGGGATTTTGGCAATTGGAGGATTCTGGAGTGAAAGTAGTGATTGAAGATTGGGGCTTGGAGGTATGATGTTGGGCTCCCCTGTGTATCAAATTTGAAGATTAATGGAAGATTGAGGTATTGATCCACTTTGTTTTATGGTTTATTTATGCTCTTCAATTGTTGTTCATGTTGTTATAGATGCTGCTTGTTGTCATTCTTTTATAAAGGCTTAGTAATGAATTCATTCATCTGGGAGTAAAGCAATGTGAGGAGGTTCTCCCTCTTGCTTGATTTTCTGTTATATTTCTGCATTTGTTCTCCTTTCTTCTATCAATTAAGTTGCAGATTTGGAAGCACATTTCAGCCATAAAAAACAACTTTATAATTTGATTGATGAGTGGCAACGTTAGCCCTCCAAGATTAGTTCTTCCGCAACACATTTTCAGCAAATACTTAAGGTTCAATTGTATCAAATTCAGTGTTACCGACATTATGTCAGCGGAAATATCACTGATGGTCCAGAAAAGAAAATATTGGAAACATCAAGGAAAATATCGGAAAATGTCGGCAAAATTAACATATTGGAAAATATCGCCGGCCCTCCAAAATACAACAACATTGTGATGTCGGAGATAACATCACGATGTTGGCAATACTGATCAAATTATGCCCTTTTTACCTTGACTACACACCCAAGTGATGAATGTATCAAATAAGTTCTTTCATCCAAGAGGTTGAATGTGGTAAACTAGTCCTTTAGGTTTTCAACCATATAACCTACTTCAAAGTAGTTGATTGCTACACACTAGTTCTTTCATACATTCAATGTTTTATGATTCCATTAGCCCTTAGATTGATAGGCATTAGTCCTACATCATCCCATTTCTTTGTTCCCCTCTTTTCGGTTTCATTTCCTCTCCATACCCGCTTTTCCATTTCCACTACCACATACCATTACTACAACCAATTTGTTTTATGAAGGCTTTGTTGAAATTAATGCAGCTGCAAGAGCCATTCTACGGAGGATAGCTAAGACCCTAGCTGAGTTCTAGGGCCCCCAGTACACTCCTGGGGTTCTTGGTCCGGGACCAAGTAGTTAGAGCCATGGCAAAAGACCCTAGTGAGGGCCCCCAATATATTACTGGGGTTCTTGGTCAAGGACCAAGCAATAAGTCCCTAGATGTGTTCCAGCCTCCAGGGAATCCTTGCTCGGTGCTTGGATTGATACTTGGATGTGTTCCTCGGTGGTTGATGATATAAGCCCCTAAATGTGTTATAGGGCCCCTGAATGTGTTACAGGGAATTCTTGCTTGGTGCTTGGATTGATCCTTGGATGTGTTCCTTGGTGGTTGATGATATAAGTCCCTAGATGTGTTCTAGGGCCCCTGGATGTGTTTTAGGGAATCCTTGCTCGATGCTTGGATTGATCTTTGGTTGTATACCTTGGTGGTTGATGATATAAGTCCCTAGATATGTTCTAGGGCCTCTGGATGTGTTCCAGGGAATCCTTGCTTAGCGCTTGGGTTGATCTTTGGTTTTGTACCTTGGTGGATAAGATCCTAGCGGTGATATAGGGCCCCCAGATGTGTTCTGGGGTATCTTGGTCTGGGACTAGGTGGTTCTTGGTTAAGTACCAATACGTGATGATGTGTGATCTTCTTCTTCTCTCCAGGGATGGTCCATGAGACCTAGGAGCAACTACGAAGATGGACATGACTAGATCATTGATTTTTCTTCTTATGCAGGGATGATAAAAGCTTATAAATTGATCATGAGACTTATGTGGACAGTTTGCCATTGAAGAAGACCCCTTTGATTTTGTCTTGTTGCCTCCCCTTGCTTGAGCCACATCCCTCTTCTTGTTTAATATGGTGTTGGTCTTTTATAGTCACTTTGACTTGATTGTCTTTATAATTAATATTTTTATAATTAAAATATTAATTATTATTTTTATTTATTTTAACTATTAGGTTTTTAATTAAACCTAAAAGGTAGGGTTAAATTAATTAACCCTAACCCCTTCCTAAACTATAAAAGGAACCTCACCCCTCTCTCATTGTTACACTTTTTTTTGGTTCCTCTAAGCTATCTTGGTCTGAAATTTGTTTCAGCTTTTCTTGTTCTGATTGGTATTGGGTGCGGCCTCCTCTTTTGGTTTAGATTCTTCTCTTGCTGGATATGTGGTATGGCCCCTTTCTCAGATCTGATGTGTATGGTGTGTATGGGTGTGGCCCCTCCTTGGATCTGTTGTATATGCTGAGTTTTGGGTGCAGCCCTTCCTTGATCTGATGTGTATGCTGAGTGTTTTGGGTGCGGCCCTTCCTTGATCTGATTTGTATGCTGATTTTGCTGCGGCCCTCTTGTTCAGATCTATATTTTTGGTACGGCCTACTTGGAAGATTTTTTCTCTTGCTGTTTGAGGGTTTGGCCTCTCTGTGCTTTCTCCTTTTGCTGGTAGTGGAAGTCTGGCTCCTCCTAGGCTGCGGCTGCCGCCGCTTTCTCCTTGGCTGCCGCTTGTGCCCTTCTTGTGCTGCTGCTGTCCTCTATTGTTTACAGCATCTAGGGCCTGTTAAGACAGCCCTAAGTCTGATATCTTAGGATGCCTATTTTGCTGCAGCAGCCCTATATGCTTAGGACAGCTTTTTGGTTGAGTTGTTTGGGGTTTTATATCAGCCTTGAGTTTTTGGTCTTTGGGTTTTTTATACCAGCCCTACTTACTGTTAAGTATGCTGATTGGTTTTTTGAGTTCTTCTTGGCAAATATGCCCTCATAGTTCATAATGAGATCTACCCCTGAGGGTTTGATCCATGAACCCTAAGCTTTTTCTGAGCATACAGAAAGAGGACAGTAACTCATCAGGTATATCTGCTCTTTGTTTTGGCTAAGGTAATGTTCAGATTTTGTTTTTGCTAATGTTTAAATCTGTACCTTGTTCAAATTAATTTTCAGAATTATTTCTTCTGTTCATGTTCAGCTATAGTTAAGATTGGTTCTTTTTAGTAATATTCAGATTTATTATTTCTGTGATTAGTCTACTTCAGAAAATCTGATTTAATTGCTGATCTATCTCTACTATACTGAATAAAAGTAGAAGAATATCTCTGTTCTAGTTTTCCCTTGAATTTCTAACAGGCTTACTCTTCATTTTTCACCTTGAGCCCCCCACTCTATAGCCTTGATAATCCTATCCTTAGGGAAGCCTCCCTTGAGTTGGAGAAGAGCCAACCAAAAGAGAGAGGAAGAGCTACTGAGGTGACAATGGGTAGCCTTCCTAAGTTCCACAAAACTAAAACCTTGGTGATTGGGACTTTACATTTTTGTGGGTGCTAGATTTTGTTGTAACAAGCTACATTTGGAGGAGAACCATCCTAAAGTGATTGTGCAAGTTGTTCTCTCTTCCCATTTAGAAATTATTTTAGATACCCATCCAGGATTTATAGGAATGCTCCATTATAGTAAATACTTCACCTTATGACATTCTTTTGCTGGTTGAGAAGGATTTTGTGATAGTCAAGGATATGGGCACAAAACAACAATGTGAATATTCACATACACGATTAGAAAACCCAAGAGATTCATGCATGCAAAGAGAGTAGATTGCAGCAATGTACACATCTACTATATGCTCATTTGTATTAACTATATTTAGAGTACAAAATTGTGTGGAGAATGATCAAAGTTGACCAAGTTTCTAATAAAATACAATAAAGTAGGTGGGTGTTCAATTTAGATTAAGTCACCCAAAGGAGAAATGATAAAATAAAAAGTGTCCTAAAGTACTAAATACATGAAGTACAGATATGCTACATATTCACACATGTTTACTAGACTAAGTGTCATCAATTCCTCCCTGCTTAGAGGAAGTCATCCCTGATTTTTGCTGTAGTTGGGAGGTAGCCCCCTTCCAGTGGAGTACAAAACAAGCCTTGGGCTTTGTGTAGTTGAAGTTTAGGCAGGGAACCATGTTCTTGTTAAATATGGAGTGCTTGAGCCAGTGGCAGAAAATCATTGGATGGCCTCCTCGTTGAAGAACAAAACCAATAGAAGCATGCTAAAAGTTAGGAAGGAGTACAGATGTAGAAGGACCACGAGTAGGAGGAACTACATCGGTAATGTTGTATTCAAGGGTTGAACTCATTCTGCTCCATAGTTGAGGCGCGTGTGACCAAGGAGTTGAGTGAATCCTTGTTTGAAGAAGAATGAGGATATGGAGAATTCTGTTGTGCAGGGAGTCTTCCTTGCTTAAGTGGGAACTTCTTGTGAGCTTTTTTGAAAATTGTCGAGGGAGTATAATGCTGTGAGAGCAACTCCGAATGGACAAAAAGAGGGATCAATTGAAGCCATGAATCCCTGAGATGATGATGTGGAGATCAACTCTGGATGATTTTGCAACACCATAGTATCACCATGTGGTGGAGTCAGAATAGTCTGATGCATCCCAACAATGTGGGTGACTTGAAAACCTAGAAGTGAAGAATGTCTTTGGCAATTAGTAGACACATGAATGCCCTGTAGTTGAGGTGGCCCTGGCTCATGAGATTGTTTAGGTGTGTTGGTGTCTACAAGAGGAGAGTCAGAGACAATGTTACATTTATTGTCTTGGTGAATTTATCGTCGAGGGTCCAGAATATAACTTATCGACAATATCAAGAAGAATATAAGAAATTATCGAGAAACTTAAAAAAAATATAAAAATGATCATTTTTTTTCAAATTTTTGAACATCTAAAGCAACAACAACATCAAACAAACACATTGATACATAAATATGAAAATAAAATGATATATAAGATGTACAAGATGTCAAGTGGTACATCACACATTGATACTGAAATATGATATTTGTCTTGAGTCATAAGTCCTGACAGGATAATACAAAATCACATCAAAACAAAAATAAATGTATCTCATGAGATGATCATCATGAGGCATCTAGATACTACAAGGATAGTCATAATGCACTAAGAAGGTGTGGCTGAGGATTAGGTTTCTCTTGCCCCTGAGAAGCTTGTGGTTCCCATGCTTCTAAGTTCTTGCTACTTTATTTGCAAGCTCGAGCCTCAATTCTTGTCTCTGATCTCTCTTCCTAGCAATATCAAGAATTGAGTTCATTGCAATATGGACAATGTCCGGGGTAGCTGCAGGGAAAATATCCACTACATGCCCTGGGATTTGGCACGGTGGTATTTCAAGCGGCTGATTCTGCCAAACATTTCCATTCCACATAGCTTTCAATTCAGCCTTGTTCTATTATGACCCTCTCATGGTTCACCATACTCCCACATTGGGTCCAATGGCTTTGCCATTTTGTAGAGCACTAATTAAATTTTTAAATCTATAGCACAAAACAAATGGGAAAATTCAGAATCCAGATCCACAAAATACTTAAAGAATGCTGCAATTAATATCGTAGCTACATATGTGTTAAATCTCCCATTAAAAAAGGGCAAGAAGAGGTATATCTAATGGACATTGTAGACCCTATACTAAATCTTGAAAAATAAAGAAAGTAAAGGCATAATTGTTTTTTCATACCTGGGAATATGGATATGGTAGATTGGAGTAAATCCCCACGCCACAAATGCTCAGTTGATGGCAATGAAAACCACAGATTTCCCCTTGTTTGCTTGATGGAAAATGGCCACAGTATCCTGAGAACTTAATCCTCTTAGTGACTTTCACAAAATGAGGGTAAAAAAACCCAAAAAGGTGTTTTAAGGTGAGTTGAACCGCAGCAGGCTGATAATTTCAAAACCCTCAAATTATCGCGATAAATACAGGCGATAATATCGCCACTTCGGATTTGGGTGATATTATTGCGATAATGACGATAATTTCGTGTAAGTGTAACACTGGTTAGAGAAGATGGAGGATGCAGTTGCATGATGATGAGAATGGACATGTGGAAGAGGTGTGGACATTGCTGGAAGAGTAGAGTCAGAGAATGTAGAAGTGGAGAGAATATCTGAAGTGTAGACCTGTGGTTGTTGGAGAGTCTGGAACATGGCCATCATGTGTTTCATCTTTTTAGTCTGAACTGTTGTTTTTGTTGTGCAAATTTCTGTTATTGCTGTGTGAGGGTTTCCATTAAGAGTTGGTTCTTTCTTTGCAGTACAAGCATAAATCATTGCAATAGCTTGTTGAAGCTATTACAATGCTGTATGCTTGTACTGTGAATTCCTTTTCTTTCTCATTTACATTATTGTTGCCTTGAATACTTGTATTTTACTATTTTATAATTTCATTTACTGTTATTATTTTTATTATTTTGTAAACATTGGGTCATAAATTATACAAAACAAATAAAATTACAGAACTAGGTGTGGCAGAGATTTGCTTCCTCTCCCTTCCCAAGTCAGTTGTTGTGAGGTAATTCCTATGATGATGTAGTCTATCACAAACTTGTTTTGCTAACTCATGCATAAAAAGATGGACCTCTAACAAAAATCTCACTTAAAATTAAGTTTCTCTACATCTTACTGACCATAGGATGTAGCCATCAGTTGGGGAACAAACCAGAAGCTCTATGCTGTCTTTGTACAAACCATGGATTCCCCAAAAGGGCTGCTCTACATGTCTATAATTTACATGCTGGAGCAATTGTTGAATCTTCTTCAACGATTGCATTACAAATTTCAATCCCAAAATCTGTGCTGATATCATCCTTTTTCTTACATTGCATACAAAGCCTGTCTATCAACCTTGTTCGAGTGAGTCTATGTTTGTTGGCCAAACCTTGGTAGAGAACCAACCATCCAACTAAGTCACTGGACACGTCCAAAATCACTGCGTGTCACATATCCTACGTGTCGGACACAACACGTTGAGGATACGTGTGTGTTTGTCATGTGTCCTGTTCACAGGACATGTGCCCAAACACATGTCGGACAAGTGCCCTCAGCGTGTCCTGAAAATAGGATGTGAATTCACTAAAACCCAGCGAGATGAACCAAATATCTACAACAATATATCACTCAGAAATTATATAGCACATTTAAAAATTTCTGAAATTGTCTTTCTTATGTTATAGCTAGGTTTCTTCACAAAACTAAATGCACAACAGAAAATAAATACTAGGAACAATGTAGAAGACAACAACAATCACATCACATGAAGTACACAAGTATTTTTGGGTAAAATAACCCCTGGAAAAACCTCGGAGGAAAAACCAGTTCTCTTTTGTTTGTGGATTTTATTAATATGCAGTAGAAAGAATGTAGAGATCTCTTACAAATGGATCGATCCAACAAAAAACCCCAACGTTTTACTTCCACAACACTTGCACAACCCTATACCAGTCCAACAAACCAAAACGACTCAGAAATAACCCTCGCCTGCGCCTCTACGTCAAGCGTACGACTGCCTACATCACCCTATACGACGACTCGCCTTCAGATTTGAGTATTGTCCTCTGCAAATGCTAACGAAGCAAGTCGTTCTCTTGCTTAGCGTCTCCTTCGTACTTCCTGCAATCCTTCTCCAACAACCCCTCAAGTGATATGTTGTTGATTGCAACTTCATGAGACATTCTCCAGGTCGTTTTCCTGTGGACTAAGTTGAGACGATCTGTGAGAGAGTCCATGTGATGGGTGTGTCAAACTTCTTTGGACTGAGTTGAGATGATGTGTGGTCTCTTGTCGTGCTCCTCTGGACTGAGTTGAGACGACTTGAGATTGTCTCTTGTCAGACTCCTATGGACTTAGTTGAGTCAACTTGAGATAGCTCTCCAGATGGTACTCCTATGGACTTAGTTGAGTTGATCTGTTGAGAGTGACGTCCCTGTGGCTGAGCACAGGTGGACGTGTCCCTAGTGGCTGAGTACTAGAGGATGTGTGGATCCCTTGATATATTGTCTAAGAGTAAGATTTACTGTGTAACCCTAATTGTGTAAAGGGTACAGGTCGGCCCCACCATGTAAAGATAATTAATATTTGTGTAAAGATTAATTATATCATTGAGTTAAGAATTCGGCCCTATTGTGCCAATAGACACACCTATTGTTGTGTTAGGTCTTGTCTAAATAAGAGAGTAAATCCCCATTGTGGATCACTCTCACACACACTTCATTGTAACATTCTCTCAAGCTAAGTGTACGACTGAAGTGCGCACTTCTCTTAGGCGCAAGTTTCAAGGTCATAGAGCACCCTCTTGTGTGCTCTAGGGTTCATGGTGTGGGGGATCTTCTCTTGACTCTATAGCAAGGGATTGCTGGGTTTTTCCCTTGATTGAGAAGGGTTTCCCAGGATAAACTCTTGTGTTCTTGTGCATGGTTATTCTTCTTGTGATCTTGGTTATTGCAACTATTGTATATGGTATTGCTACATTGTTTATGGTTCAAGTACATGCTAAATTGAAATAAACTACATGTGCATGAGCTAAGCATAAAAAATTCAACACGATATAGCTGAAAAATCGCCCTCTCTCATTAACTGATACGCCCAACCACGAAGTCGACCTCCTTTTATTTCAACGAGCAAGCAAAAACCCTATCTCCAAAGAGATCAAGGGCTGAGATCAACCCTCACTCTCTCAATGAGATGGATGGCCAAGATTACAAGACCATCACTTAAATTATTCACTTTTAGGTTTTTAACTTTAGAAAAGTGCTCATTAAGTCAACATTAAAATATAACACATCTAATGTACTTTTTCCTAAGTAAAACTTTAGGAAAGAGATCAATCCATCGACTTGGCTTAGTTTCATTGTCTCCCACCATGCTAGGCCGACCACACATGGGGAAGACCTTCTGAGTTACCCTTCTCAACACTCCCTCTTAACGAGTAAGGGATTCTATACTAACCCCATCTCGTCTCTGAACTTTGTGAAATTTTGTTTGCAAAGTGCCTTGTTAAATATCTCTGCCATCTGATCACCTGTCTGCAAAGTTCCTTGTTAAATATATCTGGCATCTGATCATCTATCTGTAAAGTGCCTTGTTAAATATATCTGCCATCTGATCACCTGTCTGTATGTATTGAAGCCTCACGGTCCCCTTCTGCACATAATCTCGTATGAAGTGATAGCGGATGTCTCTATGCTTGCTACGATCATGAAACACAGGATTCTTAGAGAGCCCGATGCAACCTGATTATCCCAATGTATCATAGTGGCCTCTAACTCCTTACCGAACAGTCCCAAGAACAACTTCCTCAACCGTAATGCCTCACATGCTGCTAAACTAGCTGCCATGTATTTTGCCTTAACAGAACTCAATGCCACTGATCTCTGCTTCCTGCTGAACCAGGATATAATACTCGATCCTATGCTGAAGTAACACCCTGAAGTGCTCTTTTTGTCCTCTACACATCCTGCCCAATCATCATCTGTAAAACCTGCCAATCTCACTCCACCACTGTGCTCATACAACAACCCGTACTCCACTGTACCTCTCAAGTAGCGAAGCACTTGCTTCGTAGCTATCCAATGCACTCTTTGAGGGTCCACCATGAACTGACTCAAAGAGTTGACTGCAAAGCTAATATCCGGTCTAGTGTTGACCAGATACATGAGCAATCTGATAAGCTGACGATATATGGAGGGGTCTACTGTCTCAGAACTAGATGCATCTATCTTCCTACAGTTCGTCACTAGAGGCCTGAATATGGGCCTACAATCTGTCATCTTGAACATGCACAAGATCTCTACTGTATACTTCCCCTGTCCTAAGAAGAAGCACTCATCTGTTTTCCAAACATCCATACCAAGGAAGTAATGCATCAACCCACGGTCTTTCATCTCGAACTCTGCTGCAAGGTTAGCCTTGTTGTTTCCAATCGACTGCTCATCTCCAGTAAGAAAGAGATCATCAACATACAATACTAGTATGAGAGGCACCTCACCTGCTAGAAAATAGAGGTTCCTATCTGCCTCACTCCGCTGGAATCCCATCTCTCTCAAATAACTGTTGATCCTTGAGTACCATGCCCGAGGTACCTGCTTGAGCCCGTACAAATCTCGTCTCAATCTGCAAACATGCGTATCCCTATCTCCAACCTCAAAACCAAGGTTGTTGGGAGCGCGGAGCGGGAGCGGGAGCGAGAGTGGGAAGCGCATATTTTCAAAAATCTCCGGGAGCGGGAGCGTTTTTTATATAATCATAAAAAATATATATTTTGATGCATATATATATATATATATATATATATATATATATATATAACATACAAAATGTTGAATAAATTGCAAAAAACATGAAAACATAGATATAAGATCATTTAACTAATTGATTAGTGATGAATCGATGATCATTAAAGCATCAACCATTTAGTACATCCTAGATAGTACATAGCATACTACACATATAACATCAATCATAAACATATGTGGGACTCAACATTAAAGCATCATAAGTTATAACATCAATCATAAAAGCATC
>ML781180.1:42967-66298 GCA_009831015.1 Picea engelmannii | reverse complement strand
GGGGGGGGGGGGGGGGGGGGGGGGGGGGGGGGGGGCGCTCCCCCGCAGCCTTGCTCAAAACCCTCAGGCTGCTCAATATAGACTTCTTCCTCAATAACTCTGTTGAGGAAGGCAGTCTTCATGTCCATCTGATGAACGCGCCAACCCATCTCTACTGCAAGTGGAATAACTGTTTGGATGGAGGAATATCTAGCCATCAGGGCGAAAGTCTCCTCGTAATCGACTCCCTCTTTCTGTGCAAACCCCTTGGCTACGAAGTGCGCTTTATAATTTTCCACGGTTCCATCTGCCGCATGCTTGACTTTGTAGATACATCTAGAACCAACCACTCGTTTTCCCTTTGGCCTGGGCACCACCTCTCATACATCGTTCTTCATGATAGAGGCATACTCCTCCATCATGGCCTCCTGCCATACTCCATGTTGTGCAACCTGCTCATAAGTGGAAGGCTCGACATTTATAGGCTCTGTCATGAGTGCCATATACCCAAATCTTTGTGGTGGTCTACTCTCTCGGAAAGATCTCTTTGGAGGTGCTATCTGTCTAGAATCACTGTGGACTTGTACCACTTAGGCCGTGGCCTAGTGTCAATCTCCTGTGGAACAGCCTCGCGCTGCTCGTCCTCCTTGTTATCGACCAAGTTGCACTAGGATGGACTTGTAGTTAAGTCGCCAAAGATTGAACATTCACATGTTCAAAATCAAAGTTCAGAAGTCTAGCCGATCAATATGACCACTTTTTCACATTTCCATCCCTTGAGGGGGGCATTATAATAAGATGAGATTAACATGATGATTTTGTAAAAGGCTTGGCCTTCTAAGACTTGATCATGAATATATACTCTAGAGTGTTTTTTTTTTACTTGTTAATTATTTCTTGCTTGAAACTCTTTCTAGGCAAGTTATAATTTCTAAGTTTTTTCACTCACTACCTCCAAAGCTGGAGTGTGTACTCATGGTTAGGCCTTAGCTTGGAAAATCTAAGTCTAGTATCTAAATGTTTATATTACCATGCTAGGTCATCAATTTTGTGTCATATGGAAATTGCGCTAATCCCCTATAGGTTTTTAATGTTTTGAGTCATTAAAATATTTCCCATAAAACGGGATATTTTAATTGTAATTTAGTCATGTATTAAAAAAGTGGTACTAGGAGGCATATATGCCTTGAGGGTATTCATTTTTGGACTTAAAATACTCACTTTACTCTAGTACCCACTTTTGTGATTAAAATTAGTGATTTTAATCACTTAAAAATTAATTTTGCTTACAAAAGTCAATAAAAGACATATAAAATTAGAAAAATCATAAAAATCAGCAAGTTCTATTTTTGAGGAAACATGTTTCCAACATGTTTTTTTAACTCTTCCTTTCTATCACTTGAGATTCACTTAAGGGGAGTTAGCTTGAGTTAGAAGTGAGTTGGAGTGATGAGATGTCAAGTGGGAGAAGTTTCCAAAGAGAGGGTGCGCCCCTCTCCCTCTATGTGGCGCATTCTTCAAGAAGGGCACACTTCCCAAGGCAGATACCACCTCTCTTGGGCCATGTGTTGCCCCTCCCATCCTTTCTCCCTCTCTTATGTGGCACATTGTGGAGTTAAGTGGAGAGGTGTCTCTCATATCTCTCACACATGTCACTCACCCTCTTCCAAGTGGTGCGCCATCCATTGGGATTGTCACCCTCTTGGCTATATATTGAAGCATTTGCTACCATTGAAACTAGTTGGAGCTTGGGAAAGAACTTATGCTATTGTATTGACTATTGTAACACTCTTTCAAGAATGAATAAAGAAGACTATGGATGTCACATGGTGGATGTTGATGTTCATGGTTTAATATTGTGAGGTAATTGTATCTTGTTTATTTGCATTTCAATTTGTAAATTGGCCTTAGTAGGGGTGCTATCTCCCAATAGGAAAGATCTTCTTAACTAGTTTGGCTATTAAGATCTTTTGTTACTTTACATATGTAGTTAATAATTTGCATGTTAATTTTGCTTAATTGCATGCTATTTAGACTTCATGTGTAGGGAGCACCGATATTTAACAAGTTGTATGTAAGTTTATCAAGATTGCAGGTCTTCATACTTGAAGTGGTCGCTGATTTGAGTGCAATGTCCCACAAACTTCAAGCTCTTTTGAGAACAAGTCCCTCATCCATTCATTGGAGGATCCCATAACCCAAGATTCAAGTCTTGAAGAAAGACTTTCTCTCTCTCTTTCTCAACCCTTTAAAAACATACTTTCTTGGTTACTTTGAATGCATGCAAAGCTTGATTTCCATCTTTAAATTTTGATCTAAAGAGATTTTCCTTTGCATGATTAAAGCAAGTAGATTGGATCATAAAGCTTCATTCTTTGATCTAGCTTGCAATCTATCATTTAGCTCATTTTTCAAAGAGATATTTAAAGGCTAAAGGTAGTTTCGTATTTTAAAGAGTTTAAAAGTTATATATAGGCATCTTTTTAATATTGTTTGCTGTTTTAGGACTGCAAGTAATATCATTAAGAAAGGGCCTTTACTTTCTTGTTTTGCTAAGTTCTAGCTGTTAGTTTAGTGTAGTTTTTACTTAGACTTTTTTCCATAAATTTTTGTATATTGACTAACATGTTTTGCAAGGTCTTCCAATAGCTTTTTGGGCATCTTTTGCCCCAATTAACTCGCTGTTTTTGCAGGTTTAGCGAACATCCAAAGGGAAACTCTGTCGAAAGTTGGCGGGATTGGAGCATCCGGGACCCTCGGGAGCACCCCTTTCTTCAATAAATACTTCTAAAACTTGTAAATTCCATTGATCCATCTTTATAAGGATTACAAGTCTCCCAAAGAGAGACCATTGTAACCGAAGGAATAAAAGAGTGGGCTACACAGTGCCCAGTTTTCTTTCCCCCTAGGGGGATTTGTGTCTTGCGTATTTTTCTTTAAGTGTTTCAAATTTTGCAACTCATCATCCAAGGAAAGATAAAATCTATTTAAAATTCATCACAAGCACAACAACAATTAGAATATATTTCCTTTTTGCAATCATTCAATTTAGCAACTTTCTTTTTTTGCAAATTAACCAAACCCCTCAACTCCCCTAAGTAGGCTCACACCAAACAGGGGTTGGACAATGTGGTTTAGTAATTAGACAAACATTTTATTTTATTGCAATTTTAGGCAAATAAATTCATCCTCTCAGCTCTCCGGTGTATGTTCCCGACCCTTCCACTGCGAGCTTAGTCTTGATCTTTGGAAGTAAGTTCCACGTAGAACCGGGGATGGTTAGTGTAGATCTAGATTAATAGGACAATCTCGAAAGTTGATATTGCTTTGGTTGGAAACCGCATAAAGGGAGTGTGTGAAGTCAGGCGAGCCCTCTCGGGACATAGTTTCCCACCCGTTTTGGACATCCGACAACTTTATTGAGCTTGTTGGTGAAGTCATTTGGACTTCGACAAGTTCTCCACAAATTCCAATCTGAGGGATAGCCTCTTAAGAGGCCACATCTAGATTAGTTTTTCTTTTGTGCAATAAAAGTTATTTTAAAACACTAATCAACTCTAAAATTTACAAGGACATTCACACGACAATCTCCATTTTCAGCAACATTACATACATGACTCTCGGCATTGGTCGAATCAGATTTATTTTTCAAGTCATTTACTTCAAAGTACTTATATTTTGCAAGCATTTCCTTTGAAGTAACATATTGAATGTATGTATCTCATTTGCTTCATGATTATTGAATATATCTTTTGGTAAGTGAATGAATTAGATGCTGCTAGTGTAGATTAATTTATTTGTTATATTGTTCTTGTTGCAATAAACTCCTAGATTCTAATTGTGCTTAGTTTTAATTTGAGCCTTAGATTATTTTATTAGGGACTACCCCCCTTGGATTTGATAGGAGTTGGTCTAAATGAAGGAGTTGAGGATCAGGTGACAACACCTTGACTAGAGACTTGCCCCCAAGGACACACCCAATGGATTGAAGATTTCTTCCACGTTACCCGAGGTGTGTATAAAGGCGACAACACTCCTCATTAGTCTTTTGACTGTCCTGTCCACTAGTCTTCCTGCCAATACTTGTACCTGTAGCTTTACCCTGTGTCTGTACCTGTGACTTTGTACTCTGTACGTATCTATACCTCCTTAGGTGTCAATTTCCCCAATATGGTGTGGGGACTCCTATTCCGAATGTAAACAACCGTGCGACAAGCCTCAGCCCATCAAAACATAGGTAATCCCTGATCATGTATCATTGCACGAGATGCACCCACTATGGTCTTGTTCTTGCGCTTTGCCACTCCATTTTGCTGCGGGTTATAAGGAACCATGAGCTCCTCCTTGATACCCTCTGTAGCACAATACTCCACAAACTCATTAGAGGTGTACTCACCCCCATTATCCGCTCTAAGTACTTCAATCCTCCTACCAGACTGGTTCTCCACTAGAGCTCTGAACTCTTTGAAGATGTCAAAGACCTCATCCTTGGTCTTAAGGAAATATATCTAGGTCTTCCTAGAGTAGTCATCAATAAATATCATGTAGTAGCTGAAGCCACTAACTGACGACACACTCATAGGACCACAAACATCCGAATGGATTAGATCCAAGATCCCCTTGGACCTATGCTCACTAGATGGAAATGTTTTGTGGGCATATTTGCCCAAAGCGCAACCCTTACAGGGGTCATGCCTCTCTACTGCAACCTTAGGCACTCTTGTAACTGCTGGTCTCAAATGACTCAACACACCAAAATGCAAATGTGCCATCTGTCTGTGCCATAACTCACTCAAATTTGTGCTGCTGCTGACTAGTGCTTTTGCCTGCTCATAATGCAATCTATATACCTTCTCACTACGAACCCCAATTACTTTATCCATCTTAGCTGTAGACCCCTTTGGTCTAATATACACCTTCCCTCCATGGAAGGTCACCTCAAACCCTTTATCTTCTAGCGTCGAAACTGAAATGAGGTTCTTGGTAAGACTTGGAACATACAAAATGTTAGCAAAACATAGTAGTTTACCCGAGTCCCTCTGAAATGACACTGTGCCTATGCCTTGCACCTTATAGCGCACATCATCTCCCAGCTCAATATTAAGATTCATGCCTCCCTCCTGCAAGCGACTGAAGAAATCCTTGCTCCCAGTCATATGACAAGAAGCACCACTATCCACATACCAAACACTTGTGACGGCTGAGCTCAACATACATGCAATAAGGGAGAAATCCTCCTCCAAGCTTTTGCAAAAATCCTCTATTCCTGCAGAGGTTGCCATCTGTGGCTTACTCTTTTTCTTTTCCAGACACTGTGAGGCAAAATGTCCAAATTTGTGACACTACAAACACTTGACTTTGGAGAAGTCAATGTTTTTCTTCTTTCTTCCTGCTCCACTCCTGGAGCCCTTCTTCTTAGACTTTCCCTTGCTCTTGCTTGCAAGAGCCAAAGCTTCCTCATCCATAATCTGAGGTGATGTAGATGTACCACTCGCCTGACCAAGGCAAATCTCTTCCTGCACAAAATCATCCCATAAGCGTTGCTAGTTAGGGAGCTTCTCCCGAGCTACAATTCCCGCACAAATGTGTCCCATGGCTTTGAAAATCCATTCAGGGCTATATGTACTAACTCATAATGCTTTGTCTTTGAGCCAACTGCTACAAGCTCATCCTTGATTTGTGTAAGATGAGTGAAGTAGGGAACCACATCTTTGCCCTTTTCCATCTTTGTACCTCACATCCTTTCCCGAAGCACCATAATCCTCTTTTCATTCTTACTCTGATAGAGGCTACCCAAGGCAGTCCACATGTCTTTAACATGCGTTTTCCCTGAAAGGTGTGGGATTATGTGATCCTTTACCCCATCAAGGATTATGCTCATAGCTTTCGGTTCACCCTTCTTCCAGGCTCCCAACAAAGCTGCATCCATAGGAGCTGCTGCTTTATCATCAACATGTTCAAGGACATCATTGACATCCAAGATTCTGGTAACCCTCTCTTTCTAGGTGTGGAAGTTCTGAGTGCCCTGAAGTCTATCCTCAACTCTCAAAGTCATGGTCATTTCTGAAGTTGTCTTTGTCCAAACCCTAACGCTGCCTTACCAACTGATTATGTGCTTAGATCTGAGATCGATGTCCTTTAACCAACATGCTGATGTTGTTACTTCAACAGTCCTACTCTGATACCATGTGAATTCACTAAAACCCAACAAGATGAACCAAATATCTCCAACAATATATCACTCAAAAATTACTTAGCACATTTAAAAATTTCTGAAATTGTCTTTCTTATGTTATAGCTAGGTTTCTTCACAAAACTAAAGGCACAAAAAAAAATAAATACTAGGAACAATGTAGAAGACAACAACAATCACATCACATGAAGTACACAAGTATTTTTGGGTAAAATAACACCTGGAAAAACCCCGGAGGGAAAATCAATTCTCTTCTATTTGTAGATTTTAGTAATATGCAGCAGAAAGAATATAGAGATCTCTTACAAATGGATCGATCCAACAAATGGCTGAGTAAAACCCCAACGTTTTACTTCCACAACACCTCTACGGCCCTATACCAGTCCAACAAACCAAAACGACTCAGAAACAACCCCTGTGTGAGTCTTTGCATCAAGTGTACGACTGCCTGCGTCACCTTGTATGGTGGCTCTCATTTAGATCTGAGTATCGACCTCTCCAAATGCTAAGGAAGCAAG
Organism: Picea engelmannii; assembly: GCA_009831015.1. Taxonomy (NCBI): domain Eukaryota; kingdom Viridiplantae; phylum Streptophyta; class Pinopsida; order Pinales; family Pinaceae; genus Picea; species Picea engelmannii. Next base: position 59,608 of record ML781180.1, on the reverse strand, counting down.
TCCATCCCTTGCTTAGTGTCTCCTCTGTCCTTCCTACAATCCTTCTCCAACAAACCCTCAAGCGATCTAGCTGAAAAATCGCCCTCTCTCATCAACTAATACACCCAACCACCAAGTCAACCTCCTTTTATCTCAATGAGCAAGCAAAAACCCTATCTCCAAAGAGATCAAGAGCTGAGATCAACCTTCACTCTCTCAATGAGTTGGATGGCCAAGATTAAAAGACCACCACTTAAATTATTTAACTTTAGAAAAGTGCTCATTAAGTCAACATTAAAATATGACACATCTAATGTACTTTTTCCTATGTAAAACTTTAGGAAAGAGTGTTGAATTAAATTAATAAAGTACCAAGGACAAGTGTTTCTCATCACTTAGGCGCCTAGGGCTGAGAAAGTTTCTAATGTGGTCCTTAGTTTATTAATTTCATGAGATATGAAATTAAATGAGACTTTATGAAAGTGAAATGAAATGGGTGAATGGAAAGTCATTTCATCTAAGCCATCCTTATAATCTATCCTCCACCGTTAGATTAGATGTCTCTTCACATTCCCTCATGAAGTCGAATTAGGGCAAGGGCGCCCCCATTCACTTGGTATTATTCTTCATGCGATTTGGAGAGAGCAAGCAAAGAGAGAGTTGAGTTGAGAAAGAGCAGAGTAGAGTAACAACATGTTGCGACAAGTGTTACAACGAGTTGCGGCAGTGTTACAGCGAGTAGCAACAGTGTTACAACGAGTAGCAATAGAGTAACAACGAGTTGCAGCAAGGAGAGAGTACAACAACATAGAGAGGCCATATAGTACGGATTCTGGGTAGTCCATATAGCTGTAAATTGGCACAGAAATCGAGATAAAGGACTATATGATTTTTTAGGTGAGGTTGGCACGAAATTTGAGGCAACATACAATCTTTAATTTCTGTAAATTTATTTCAGCAAGCTGGCATGCATTTTGAGGCAGACCGTACAACATTCATTGTTGTGACAACCGTACTGTGTACATATTTTTGAGCACAAAAATCGAGTTGTTGGCATGGTTTTCCAGTCTGGGTTTTGATCACAAAAACCAAGATAAGTTTGTGTATTAATTGTTGAAGATGACTGCTCTAAGAAATTCTTTCTCAGAGCTCTGAAAATAATAAAAAGCCCCTCTCACACTGGTTTTCTCCTTGTGGGTTTTTCCAGGCTCGAAGTTAGACCAAAAATCTCGAGTATAAATTTTCTGGGTGTGTTTATTTCTGAGTTTTTGCTATAGCAAACTTCATCTGTTTTCTGTTCGTGAACATTTAATTTTCTACTAACTACTTTGCAGCCTAAATTTGCTATGTGGGTTGGGCATTAAACTATGTGTCTCATTGAGACTTGAAACTGGGTTGGAGTCTGAAATTTATACATGGTACCAGAGCTTAAGGTGTGAAAGGAGCAAAAATATATCAGCCACAGATTGCAGGGATTTTGCTGAGAAAAGGAGGTACTTCACCAGGTAGAAAATTGTGGGCTTGTATTTCAGTTGAGAGGGTCAATGGCCACTAGTTTGAGGGTTGAGGACAAGTTGGATGGAGCTGTGAATTTCATCTCATGGAAGGAGAGGATTGTGTTGCTTCTGCAGGAGTGTGAGTTATGGTATATTGTTTAGAACTCACAAGCGAATCCCGTGACGGTGCCTACAGATGCTACTCTTTTGGCAACCTACACCAAAAAGAACATAAAGGCCAAAAGAATTATCCTTGATGCCATTAAGGACCATGTGATTCCACATGTGACCGGTAAGACCAATGCCTATGAGATGTGGGAATCCTTAACCAAACTATACTAGAGTTCTGAAAATGGTATTGAGGGTGTCATGTCCCCATTTTTGGATTGCCTTATTATGCGGTTAGAGTCACTTCAAGAGGCTTGAGTCAGCCAAGTTAGAGGGGTGAGACTGTCATTAGTGAGCTCAGAGGGTTTGGATAAGTTTAATGGGGCCCAACTTAGTTTATTTACCATTATTCATCATCGAGATCATTTCTGCACAACTTGTTCTTGGTTCCGTTGCATTCCGACGATTTTCGTAAAACGAGGTTATTAATGGGCATATTTTAATTAATTACACTAAAGGTACTATTTGTTGCTTGTTTCTTGGAGTAATACCTTAGTGTAATAGCTTGTTGGAACCGAGGGGAAAATATCTACAAGATGGGGTGATGAAAAGCGACCTTCACTGGTCGGAGAAATCACAAAGGCAAATTTTTGGAGTAAAATGGTTCATTAAATTAATGAAGTGATTTTATGAGAAAATATTAAAGATGAATTAAAAGTCACTTGAAGGGAAAAAGGTGAAAAGGGGTATAAAAGAGAGATAGGGACTCATATTCTCTCATTATGCATATTTTGAGTTGACAGTTGAGGAGAGAGGTGACTTTACAGGTTTAGGGGAACCATAGGTTTGTGGATTCTAGGAGGAAGATACCCGGAGGCTGATTTTGGTGTTGAGAGACACACCCTAGTCACCTGGAAGATCATCCAGATCTTCCATCATACTTCAACAACAATTATACAGGTTGCAACAGTGAGGGTGCACTTATCCAGGGTTGAGGGCGCAACTCTTGAGCAAACAAAGAGGTTCGACTTGTCCCAGCCAGGGAGAATCCAAAGATTCCCTTACGACCCAGTTGAGAGGAAGGCAGGGCGCATCTATTGCATGGTTTCTCGTCTGATTTTGACGGTGAAAGCATCCAGGGTACATCATTTAGACAGTGAGTGTGCAACATAAGAGGAGACACATTCAGGGTTCTATAGAGTTCACCGAGCCAGATCTGGTGAAACCCCTTTGACCAAGTACAGAGGGACCCAGGGCGCACATTTTGAGATCATTATCAGCATATTCCGACGGAGGAATCTCTAGGGCGCATCATCAGGCAACAGTTCGGGTGCAAATCCCTAGGGGGATCCATTTGGGGTCCGGACAGATCAACAAAGGGCCGATTGTCAGGCTATCAGTCACCAGGACTATGTGTGAGGGCAGGGCGCATTGTTTGGGACAGTTTCCAGTCAGATTCGAGGAGTTTAGCCACCAGGGTGAACTTCCCAATCTTGCAGCAGTTGCTGTGTGAGTTGCCGTAGCTTGCAACAGATCTTCCAACTCACATCTCGATCAAGCAGTAGTCTTCTACTTTCCGGGTATCATTGTTATTGTTTATTTCTTGTATTCCGGCTCAGATCCTTTTGTCTTTGATCTAGCTGAGTGATCTATTTTATTGAGCTGCATGCGACATTATACTCAGTCTTAGAACACATAATATATTATTGCAGTGTTTGGTGTCCTTCTTTATTTGCATGCTTATTCATATACTGTTAAACAACTCTTTACCTGAAACACACATGCAAAAACACCATGCATGTTAAAACCCAATTAATAAACGCATCCAGGAACACAAAGTGTATCAGTTACAACATCAGTTTCTGGACAATTTAGTCACCTATTCCGATCTGTGGAATCAGGGATATTACAGAGGGAGAAACTGAAGAGCATTAAAATGACCAAGACTGAAAATGTTGCCACCTACTTACCAAGCTTACTCAGATGAAGGATGAACTTGGTGTTGTTGGGGAGGTTGTTGTTGACAATAAACTTGTGTGGATTGCTTTGAATGGGGTAACCAAACAATGGGCTGCCTTTGTTAAGGGCATTGTGTCAAGGGAAAATCTTCTCAAGTGGGACCGTGTTTGGGATTACTTCATTCAGGAGGAAACTCGAAGAGGCTATGTACATGGGAGTTCATCTACTGGTAATAAAGAGGAGAATGTGGTACTTGTAGCTAAAGGCAAGAGCAAGTCCAAGAAAGGTTCCAAGGGAGGGAACAAGCAGAAAGGTGAAGGGAAGAAAGACACGAGCAAAGTCAAGTGCTTTGCAATGTGCATGTCACAGGTTTGAACACTATGCTGGACAGTGTCCTAACAAGAAGAAGAAGAAGCAGGTTGCAACTTCAACAAATGTGGAGGAGTTTACCCACAGGTTCGAGAAGGAGTATTCATTGTTGGTGTGTATTTCCTCTAGAGGATCATCTACCAGTATTTGGTACATTGATAACGGTGCCTCCCGCCATATGACAGGTGTTTGTGAGTACTTCATTGATCTTACAGAGATTGGAGATCTTGAGGTGGTGCTTGGAGATGATTCAGTGGTCAAGGCAGTTGGTAGTGGGACAATATCATTTCAGAGGGAGTCTCTACCTCCCATGTTGTTGAGGGATGTCTTATATGTTCTGGGCTTGAAGAAGAACTTGGTGTCAGTTTCCACTATTGAGGATAAGGGATATGAGTTTCCGTGATGGGCATGTGCTCTTGTATCTTAAGGGATCCATTATCACTTCGGCCAAAGTGATTAGGATCCGACATGAGAAGCTGTACAAGCTCATGTTTTAGCCTGCTAGAGCATTGATATATAGTACCAACAAAAATGACCTTTGTGATTTATGGCATAGGGGGATGACCCATTTGCACCATGGGGCTCTGCGGATCTTGAGAGAGATTGTCACTGGAGTGCCAGAGTTCAGTATAGAGCACCAGGAGGTGTGCAAGGGGTGTGCTCTCGGGAAGTATGCCAAGATTGCTTTTCCAAGCAGTCACAACAAAGTAGCAGGTATTCTTGATTTGATTCATAGTTCTGTATGTGGTCCTATGTCTTCTGCCTCTTTGATTGGATTTTTGTATTATGTCACTTTCATTGATGACTTCTCTTGAAAGTCTTGGATTTTCTTCATGAAGACCAAAGGACAGGTCTTCCAGCGGTTCCAAGAGTTCAAAGCTCTTGTGGAGAACCAAACTGGGAAGAAGATCAAAGTGTTGAGATCTGATAATGGGGGTGAGTATACCTCTAATGAGTTTAGTGACTTTTGTGTTATGGAGGGCATTAAGAGAGAAGTGACAGTTCCTTACAACCCACAACAAAATGGGGTTGTTGAGAGGAAGAACAAGGCTATTGTTGGGGCTGCGAGAGCCATGTTATATGATTAGGGGCTACCACTGTTTCTTTGGGTTGAGGCTTGCAACATTGCAGTTTATTTGCAGAATCGAAGTCCACACAGAGTCTTTGTGGCTAAGACTCCTAAGGAGGCTTTCTCTGGGAAGAAGCCTGAGTTGAGGCACTTTAGGATCTTTGGGTGCCTTACCTATTCACATGTCCCTTTTGAGAAGAGGACAAAGCTAGAGCCCACAACAGAGAAGGGCATCTTTGTTGGGTATAGTGAGACCTTGAAGGATTTCTGCATATACATGCCCTCTTTGAGGAAGACACTTGTGCGATGGGATGTGAGGTTTGAGGAGGATAGAGCCTTTCTGAGGTCACTAGATATGGAGCAGGGGGAGCAGTCAGTTCCTTAGACACAGGTGAGCCCTTCACAAAATATAGTGACACAGAGTTCGGGACCACCTGTTTCGGGGACTACTAGTCCACATATGACAGGGTGAAGTCAGTGGTGACTTCCAAGTGACTCTACAAGATCAAGTATGCTGTTGATGGAAACATTGAGAAATTCAAAGCTCAGTTTGTGGATTGTGGGTTCTTACAGGTAGAGGGAGTTGACTATGATGAAACCTTTGTAGAAAACTGAGGAACCTTTGTAGAAAACTGAGGAACTATGAGGGTGCTCAACATGCCTGTCATATGACCTCTTGTTCTGCTCTAAGTTATGTCTCCAAAACTGTCCTTTGCTGCTGTTTTAGGACAACAAACAGTCAAGTAAAATTCTGCTCATAATTTTTATGGTTAAGTGCTCTTTTGAGGTGCCCTTGCAAGTGTTATCGTAACCCAATGTTAGCACATGCAATATACTCAAAACAAATAACACTCCTCTATATCTTTACAACTCTAAAATGCTGATCTACACATATAAGCATGCATGAAATTGGACATAGTTATTTTTGGTCAACGTGACGCTGGATAAAACCCCCCATGGGAAAACTAGTTTGGAGATATATGTATATAGAAGATCTCAAAGAAAAATGTACAACAAGGAAAACATATACTAGTGAACCTGGTACAATAGCAACCACTCTCGGATGCTTTGGAGTCTCTTGAAGATATGCCTGCTAGCCCATTGAAGCTAGGTGCCCTTTGCCTTGGTGCACCCTTCTTCCTTTGCTAATGGCTTGGTCCTCTTTCCTTGTGCTTGCCTTTGCCTTTGCCTTTGCTTGAACCTTGAACCTTGCCTTGTGCCTTTGCTTTGCCCTTGGTCTTGTGCCCTCCTCACAAGAGTGCCTCCCTCCAAGGCTTGGTGCACACTAAGCCTAAGTGCGCCCCTCCTCTAGCAAAAACCCCACAAAATTATGCGCCCTCCTTCACCCTTGCGTCCTCTAATCCTCTAGAGTGCACCTCTCCATGTTGAATGAGCCTCCTCCAAGAGATGGTGACTTCTCCCAAGCTAGATGCGCCCTCCTCACAAGATGTGCCTCTCCTCACTAGCATATGCGCCCCTACTCCTCAAGAATGCGCCCCTACTCAAGATGGTGCCCAAGCCTCCATGAATGACCCTCCATGCAAGCTAGCACCCAAGCTATGGCTTCTCCTCAACTCTTGACCTCATGTGCCCTTCTCTCCTCAAGAAATTTGCCCAAGAGCTTCTCTCTTCTCCTCCTTTCCTCTCAATTCTCTCAAATGAAGAATGAGTCTCATCCTTACCTTTTCCCTCCTTTAGCCTCTCTTTGGCAAAACCCGAAAAGATCAATGGCCTAGATCCAATCTAGCCATGTCTAATCAATGGGTGAGATTTAATCCAAAAATCTCACTTAGGAAACCCACTCTCCTTAGTTTGCCTCATGTCCTTTAACTCACCCACAAAGTGAATTAAATGTCACTTTAATAACTTAAGTGACATATTTCACTTTTGACTTAAACTCCTAAGTCAACGTGAAATTAGAACATAAAGTAAAGTAATAAGGGTAATAGTCTCCCCCTTTGTGTTTAGAGACTCAGGGGACCACTTTCCAAGGTACCCAAATCGCAACAACCTTCGCTGCGATTGCCAGATATACCTCGATCAGGGCAGTGATCTCTATGGCAACAGAGATGGGTTGGAAGATCCATCGGATGGGTGTGAAGACAACATTTTTGAATGGTCTCATAGAGGAGGAGGTGTACATTGAGCAACCTCAGGGCTTTGAGGTGCATGAGAGAGATTCTATTGTGTGCAAACTGAAGAAGGCGTTGTATGGGATGAAGCAAGCTCCTAGAGCTTGGTATTCCAAGATAGATACATACTTGCGGTAGATGGGTTTCGAGAAGAGTGAGGCGTATCCCAACTTATATTACATTGTGGTTGGAGAGGATCCTCTCATTCTTGTGCTATATGTGGATGATCTCTTCATTACAGGGGTTGAGAGACTCATAGTTGGTTGCAAGGGGAGCCTTGCTTCAGAGTTCGAGATGAAAGACATTGGTCTAATGCATTGCTTCTTGGGATTGGAGGTTTGGCAGGAGCCTTGACACATCTTTCTGGGACAAGGCAGATATGCTGTTGATATTCTGATGAGATTCTGGATAGAGGATTGTAGGCCCATGTCTACTCCTATGATAACCAACTGGAAGAAGCTTCATTCTTCCGAGTTAGAGTTGGTTGATGCCACGTTATATTGTTAGTTGATTGGTTCGCTATTGTATCTGGTCAACACCAGACCAGATCTTTGTTTTGCTGTCAACTCACTGAGTTAGTTCATGGTGGAACCTCGGAGAGTACACTGGGTGGCAGCAAAACATGTGCTTAGGTACCTTATTGGTACGGTGGATTATGGCCTGAACTATGAGATTGTGGATGGAGTTAGATTGATTGGCTACATTGATTCAGATTGGGCAGGATGTGCCAGTGACAGGAAGAGTACCTCAGGTTGTTTCTTTGGATTGGGCTCAATAGTGGAGTCTTGGTTCAGTCGGAAGCAAAAGTCGGTGGCTTTGAGTTCTGCAGAGGCTAAGTATATGGAAACCAATCAAACCAGTTGTGAGGCCATTTGGCTTTGCAAGTTGTTGGTTGGGATATTTGGTGTGCAGATGAGGCCCTGTTAACACAAATTTCTACCCTCCAATTTGAGCTGATAAACCTGTTATGACAGAAGTAAAAACTTGGCTAATTATAGGAGACATAGCCCCAGATGTCACGGGCTAAACTCCCCTCCGTTTGGGCTAGTGCTTGCTAGCCTCTGGGGGGAGTCCATAGGCACAATGAAGCGCCTTGCTGGCTGATCTAAGGTCTGATTTTCTGCGTTAAAACTAAAAAATCAGCGAGCTGTTTTGTCTTGGACAGCCTGTGAAAGCGGTCCAAAATAGTGAGAAAATCGATCTTATACACTTGGAGGGAACCTGCAGGGTTAGCACAATGAAGATAGACTAGAAAGAAGATGAAAACTATTCAAAATGATCGAAATTAACCATGATAAACAGTTCAGAAAATGACATATCAGATTACAAATCTACCATAATATCGCCAAGAAAAGAGTTTGAATGAAAAGCACACACTTCTTTATTGATAAAGCTTCCAAGAGAGCTGATTGCACCACACTTGACAAGCCTACAACTGATAAAATGACTACTTTGCTCAAAGAGGAGCCACTAGACTAGAGAAAGAGAGAAGAGAATGAGAGAGACACAATGCTACTACTGCAAGAACCAACCGAAAGCATCCAATATATAACTAAAAGGCGCATCTCTCCAACAAGTAATAATCACGTGCATGAGGTAAGCCAAATCAAGCAATCCCATGAGTTAAGTGAGAGTGAGTCGACTTGCGTAATATGGAGAAGCCTTATTGCATGGGAGTAAAGAGGAAGGGAGTTTGCGCATGGGAGAGTGCATGCACTAGGATCCGAGCGAACAAGCTAAAGTGGCCGAGCGAGTGGGTCATGCGCATGCATGGGAGGTAGATGAGAGGGAGGAGGTGTAGGTTTCAATGAGTGGAAGTGGAGGATGGAGTAGCATACAGATGTGATAGTAGATGTCTAAGGTAAGATAGGCATGCATGGAATATGGATGCATGAGGTGAGGGAGATAGATGAGTGGAGATAGCTTAGATGAGTGACGGATGTGAGCGGATGAGGTGGAGGATAGGACGGTGAGTGGGTGTGAGGGTAATGGCTCACGTGGAGTGAGAAGGTGAGACGACACACTTGAATGGGTGAGTTGCACGGTGTATTAAGTGCATGGAGTTGATATAACGTGAAGTGGATATAACGTATGCATTCCATAAAAGGAATAAACATGAGCATACGTCATATTTAAGTGATACGGTTTTTTAACAAGGGCATGAACATAATGCATAAAGTGGATTGGAACGCATGCATTCCATAAAGGGAATAAACATGCATTTATTAAAAGGAATGGATGTGTTAAAGAGAAAGGGGCGTATGTCAGGATTAAAGGGGGGACAAAAGCCTTTAATTAATTAATTAAAAATTTAAAGGGGGACATAGAAAAGGTATCCATACATGGGATATGACTTAATAGAAAGGGCATGGGTTATATTAAAGGGAAACGTGAGTATGGTTAAAAGGGGGCAAAACTTTTTATTAAATTTTACACTTTAATTAATAAAAAAAATAAAATAAAGTGAAATTTTAATTTAATAAAAGTAAGATAGAGGGGTTAAGTGAATGGGGTTAGGAGAAATGTGAGTGAGGGTAGTGTGGAAAGGGGAAATGGGCTTAGGATTAGGATAGAGGTTTAGTATAAAGGGATTTGGGTTTAGGATTAGGATAGAATTAAATGGAAATGGGTTTTAGGGATAATGTACGAAAAGTGGTTTTATGACGAGTGCAGAAGAATTAGCGAGAAAAGTTAGCCCAATTGGCTAAACTTTCTCCATGGAAGTTCTACCCCATGCGCCCTTGGTCAAATAATGCCACGTAGATGCCACATCTCACTAAAACTCGGCCACTTGTCGGAATCTGATCTCGCTACTTGTCACTGCTGGAGATGACTAGACTTGCTAAATATAGCATTTGCTAAAAATATCCATCCGGTCCCAAAATTTTGAAACTTGCCGAAACTGACCCAAACTTTCCACAAATGCTCAGCATGACTGGGGGAGCACCATCATTTGTCTACTGCTAAAAATATAAATCTGGGTGACATCATCTGCAAAAAGGTCCAAAGGCCTATGGATGCCTCAAGGATTAGTACTGCACTCTCGGAATTTGAATCTAGGGCCTGGATCACAACTTGCCAAAAATAGCAAGTTCCTGCATGTCGCTTGGAAAAAGTGTTATTGGGCCTAGAATCTGGCAAGGACTCATACTGTATGCTCTAAACTGCCCCAAACAGCCAGGAGACCCACTCAAACCGTGTCTCCTAAAAAGTAGCAACACCTATATGTATACATCTCTCTCAAAAATGCATGGAAATCAAGTAGAATGTGACTCTGAACTAAGCAACCTTGTACTGATCATGCACCTGCCTCTTGTGTGAAACAACCTCCTGCTCAATATAAGTGCTTAAAACCCTGGAAAAATCTCAGTATGACAACCAAAGTGCTGCATGCTGGCTCTTAACCCTCAAGACTTTCAAGGGTGAAAATCTAGTGGTTAACAGGCCCACAATGATCTACTGTGACAATCAAAGTTGTATCAAACTCTCTGAGAATTCAGTTTTTCATGACAGGTCTAAACATATCGAGATTAGATATCACTTTATCCGTGATTATGTTTAGAGAGGAGCAATTGAGCTACAATATATCTCCACAGATGAGCAGGTGGCGAACATCCTCACAAAAGCTTTGGGGAGAGGGAAGTTTGAGCCTTTCAAAGATAAGCTTGGGGTGGTGAGGAACACTTTCCTCGGTAAGAGGGAGTGTTGAATTGAATTAATAAAGTGCGAAGGACAAGTGTTTCTCATCACTTAGGTGCCTAGGGGTGAGAAAGTGTCCAATGTGGTCCCTAGTGCATTAATGTCATGAGATATGAGATTAAATGAGACTTTATGAAAGTGAAATGAAATGGGTGAATGAAAAGTCATTTCATCTCAGCCATCCATCTAATCTATCCTCCATCGTTAGATTAGATGTCTCTTCACCTTCCCTCATGAAGTCGAATTAGGGAAAGGGCACCCCCATTCACTTGGTATTCTTCTTCATGTGATTTGGAGGGAGCAAGCAAAGAGAGAGTTGAGCTGAGAAAGAGCAGAGCAGAGTAACAAGAAGTTCTTGCAAGTGTTACAGCGAGTAGCAACAGTGTTACAGCGAGTAGCAGCAGAGTAACAGCGAGTTGCAGCAAGGAGAGAGTACAACAGCATTGAGTCAAAACTTCTTTACACAACTCCTTCACTTCATGCCCAATGCATTGACTGGTATTTGAAGCATCAAATGCTGCTACTTTCCAGGTCCCATCCTCTTTGTAAGCCCTGATAATTCCACATGAGATGGGCTGAGAACTATTTTGAACTCATGTCAGCAGATGCTTCTCTCTGTAGCGTCCAATTTTCTTATTATACGAAAACCAACCTCCAAGAGAATCATATCAGCCACATGTGTTCCTTTTGGAAATTTACTTCATTTTTTTGGAGGATTTTCTTTGTTAATAAAGACCTTATCTTTTCCCAACCATATGGTTATTCCTTATTAATTAAGCACTCATCTTTTGTTTTGTCATATTTATTGCATGAATGAAGTCTTCAAGGAACACAATAGAAGCATTTATCATGGTTCTAATTGGTATTTACTCACTGTCTAGGAGTCGTCTATGTATGCTACGTTTCCTTACATATTGGTAGCATTGATTTTGTAACTGTCTATGATATGTAGAATAATGATCTTGTTACTTTTCAGCTATGCAAAAACATAGTCTTGGCAGGTATTGGTAATTTGACGTTGATGGATGATAGTCCAGTCACAGCAGAAGCTTCATCAGCAAATTTTTTGATTCTTGCCGAGGAATCCAATCACAAGGGAAAATCGATTGCTGAAGTCTGCCGGGAATCATTAAGGGATTTCAATCCTATGGTCCATGTCTCTGTTGAAAAAGGTCAGCATACATATACTGATTCATGGCAAGGATTCTGTTTGTTGTGCCAACTTCACTGATATTCAGTTCCAGTACAGGTTGATACTCTCTTGCAATGTATATAGTAAACATATTAGTTTTGCACACTTGAGACAAATGGAACTGCAAATGAATTACAGTTTCTAAGAATTAGACTTATTTGTGGATTTTTTTAACCTCTGAATGAGACATGTTGTTAAACTTTTTCTATATGTCTATTTGTTTTTTATTAAATCTTTCTTTGTTTGTGAGCTTGGATTAGTTCAATTCCAATCATTCTTTGCTTGGGAGGAATGATTAATGGGCACTTGTATTAGAAATCTGCTCTTATTTTGTTTTGCTTGGAAAAAAAGAGCTTATTATCTAAAATAACATAACTTAAGCTCTGCCTGGTTCCTCCCCCCCAAGGAAAACCTCATGGGAAACCCAAGGGATGCTTCCCCATATTCATGGATGGAATCCCTAGTAAACCTGTTGACGTATACTAGTGTGGGGGACTCAAACTGGGCACCTGCTGGCACAAAACTAGCCAAATGCCCAACAACATTGGCGACAGCTAGTTGAGCTAACCCCTTGGGCTTAAATGCCTGGAAACATCTAGTCCCACCTTCAAGCACTTAAGTGAGAATGAGATTGTTGGTACCTTTGTTAGAGAGTGTACCTCAGATAGTCTTCTACAGCACTATGGACACATGTGGTTGATCTGGGCGCTTTTCTACTACAGCAGCATCACACACACAGAAGATCTGTACAGCATTGATTTCCGTGCTGTATGGTGGTTTGTAGATGAGAGCATAGCATTAAAGAAGGCTAGAGGGTGCATCACTATATCTAGGCTTCCATCTTTGAAAGCACATGCATGCAGGTATGTGCCAGCTATAGATAGGATAGGATAAGATTATCCTTATATTCCAGTTCTAAGAGATTGCATATCATTTTAAGTTAAGTAAAAGATGGCGCATGAAGTTGCATGTGTTAATTTCAGTTTATTAAGCAGTTTTGTAATTGTAACTTAAGTCTAAGTTCAGTTCGGTGCATGCATGCACATAAGGGCACAGATCTCTAGGAGGATGCATGCTTGCATGCCAAAGATCATCTCCAGTTAAGGTACTGTTGTGCATGTGTCCAGATTCGCTGTACCTACTCTTCTTCTTAGTCTATAAAGAAGAAAGCAGGGGTATAGTTTTATCCATCCAGTTCAGCAGCAAGCTGTGAATTAGCTTGCTGTATTTTCCCTGTAGCATATTTCAGTGAGAAAGCAGTAACAGTCTACTGAGTTTCTGTTTTGCTTTTAACAGTGATTTATCAAGTATGCTGTAATTCTGTTTCCTGCTGAATGACAGTGATGCGATTTAGGACAGACCTGTGAGTTTTAGCTATATATTTTCTACAAAATGTGTTAGTGGATTTTAGCATTATTAGAAAAACAGTTTTGAGCGGCTTTTAAGGTTCAACTATCTAGTAGGTTAGGAATTCTTTGAGTGCAAATTCTGCTTCCCATGGTTTAAGAAAATGTAACAACCTTGCAAGCCCTAATTGTCCTATGAGAGACAAATTTGTCACAAGCAGGATTTGAACCTGGGTGGGGAGGATAACAACTTCTCCTCTTAACCACCCCAGCTAGAATCAATTAACCAAAATGTTTGGAACACTTCATCCCACCCCCAAGCACTTAAGCGAGAGTGAGATTGCTGGTACCTTGCCAGCCCCATATAGATCGAGGAGTATACCCCGTACTTGCACCTCACATTTGTCCCTGGAGGGGCTTAAAGACCCCCCCGCTTTCTGGTCGGAACAAATTGCAGTGAGTTTTGAATCTGGATGGGCAGGGGGAAGTCTGGACTCCTCTTGCTTTCCCATCGCACCACATGCTCATGTGCAAAGTATGTTTGGTTCCATCTCTCTGCACTAGAAGTTTCCCTGAGTCTTTCCTTCTTCAGCTACAGTTAAAAATTAAAATGTGTCTTACCTGCTTGGAAGGATCATTGTCTAAATAAAAAAAAATAAACAAACATGACATTATGATAGTGTTAAAATTTCAATTCATGATATATAGATTTGAACTCAAAGATCTAACCTAAAGCTGAAACTTAAAATCTTATGAAATACCAAGCACAGCATTGTATTTTCAAAAACTAAAACCATAGAAGTATTGTTCAGGGGTAGAAACACAACATATCAATCCGCCAAGTCACGGCCTGTAGATCTGAAAAATACTAATTCTGAAAATCAATATCAGCAAGTTTGAAATAAGTTACAGCAATCACATACTTCTCGTTAACCTCAAAAGAGTGGTTACTCGAATCAACTCACACTCAAACTCACCATGTGCTCATCTCAAGCATCCCAGTGGTGGAGGGAGGCAACTGGCAGATGAAGAAGATAACAAAATACACACAAAACTCTCATAAACTGACAGATTGGCTATATTAGGAAGATCGCCTCACATGAGAGAATGTCTCACTGAAGTTTCACTGACATGCGTCGAGTGAACTGGAGTAGATTTGGCTCTTCCTCTCTTGATGAGGCGTGTTAATTTTCTGAAACCTAGCACACGATTGCTAGTTCTGAGCAAAACTAATTTACTGAATCACAATACAGCTAGGTTCTTAACAAACATCAGCGGAAGCATTAACAACAGAAACCATAAAACATTTGCACACTAGATTCGGGTAAAACCCCTGGAAAAACCCTCGTGGGAAAACCAGTTCTGTGATGATTTTATTGCCATAAAATCAGGGCTCTCGCCCTGGGATAATGGCCCTTCTGAGGAAATACAAATCAGCGAATAGCCTAGCCCAAGATCTGTCCTTCGATCTTGCTGGCTGCTATCTTCCTTGCTGCCCCTTTGCACCCTTTCCTCGGCCCCTGCCCCGGTGCACCTGAGTGCTCACTCACTGTGTCTCATCCTCTCACCTTAGCTGCCTTTTTATAATCTTGAGATTAGACCAAATCAAACCCTAAACCAAAACCCTAGATCTCCAAAGTGATAAAAGGCTGAGATCTAATCTCACTTTCACTTAAGATCTAACGATCATGACTTAATCAACTTTTCACTTAAGTTACTAAAGCCAATAACTTAGGCTTTTAACTTAATTAACCTCCATTAATTACAAAAAGTCATTCACTTACACAAAACAGACTTCTAAGGTTCTAAGAGGCATTAGATGACTTCCACGTGCTAGACACAGGCCAACGTGGAAGTACCTGTCTGATGCTACAACTTTCAACAAGGTGCACTTGTGCATGAGGAGTGAGGCACACTAGTGGAGATAATATTCTCTCTAATTAAAGTGCTCATCTCATTATAGGATGGCTGTTATCTTCCCCATCTATATCTTGAAACTTATAGGTGAACTGCATTTGCAGCCAACTGTTTAACTTTATTAGGCATTATCTAATATGTTTGTTTCTTTAGTATTATTGAGGTTTTATCTTTATATTTTGCTCGAGATGTCTTCTGGACTCCTTTTGTGTATATAGATGCATAAAATTTCGATACAGTTATAATATGCCTTAGTTATGTATAGCATATTGTAGTTATTACTCCCTTTCAACTTTTTTGGTCGTCTGTCAATATTTATATATCTTATTTCCGTCTTTTCAATCAATAGAAGTTCATTACTGGTTAAGAGAAAACATGACACGCTATTTTGTATTTAGTGTTCAGTTTGGTGTTAGGTTGTAAGCATGGTGTGTTGGTCCTCTTTTATAATGCAACATATGCCAATCTATTAGACTTTGCATCAGTTGCATTCATGCTTTCATCTTACTATATTGTTTTGGGGCAGCATTGCATATAAGTGAACATCTCTCATGATAAAATGCAATTTAATTAAAATTAATTACCGGTGGGAGGAATGCAAGTTTAGGTATTGGCTGCTTGGGTACTATGTTTGTTCTAAAGCAATCAGTTTTGAAATATGGCATTAATAAATTTTTGAGGGGGTGTTTCTGTTTGTAGAAGTTCTTATTTGCACATAGCTATCAGACATGAAAAAGTAGATGAATGACTGGTTTCTAGATGAAAGGTTGGTTTTATCCTTTTATAGATAGGGCACACCAGGGTTAGTTTGTCAAAAGTACATGTATCTGAAAACAAATCTGAAATAAAACTTGTATACTCTGCTATTAGACATGTAAAAGTAGGTATATGAAAGGTTGGTTTTATCCTTTTATAGATAAGGCATGTTATCGCATAGTTTGTAGCTAGGAGAAAAGGCTATAAGATAGAAAGGCTCAAACTGGCGTAACAGGAACCTATCCCACCCAATGTCACCACAATGGGATGGTTCTTTCTCTTTAGGGAGGTGAGGCCCAGGGGAGATGTTCCCGGTGACCTGGGACTTTGAGGAGGCTAAAGGATATTAAGACAAGGGTAAAGAATCCCCCCTCACAGATCACCACCAAACAGATAGTCCCAGCTAAACAACCAATAATAAAGTAAATCCCCAATGAAAAACACCTGCCTAAAACAACAACAAACTGATATATGCAAGCTATATTTCAATGGGTTAGTACTTCATAAGACTATCTGATGAATATATATAAGCAATTAGCAATAAATGTTGATGAAGTCAATGTTTATCAATAGCAATGAAAAGATATAACACTTCACCAATAAATATTGGGACAATGTG
>ML781180.1:8953-42867 GCA_009831015.1 Picea engelmannii | reverse complement strand
GATCATTCTATCCGTGCATGCAGCAGATCTGCTGTCTTCTTGCGGTCACGGGTATTTCTTTGTCATTTGATTGTATTCCAGTACAGATCCATGAGATCTGACTGACGGTTAGTCTATATATTTCAGTAGGCGATTTGTATTCCGACGCATGCACTGTTATTTTTCATAATATTGAGTTGTTGGTCTTATATGCTATTGCATGCGTCATTTTATGATTGTAAAACCTTTGTTATGCTACATGCAACTATAATAACCTACATGCAACCATAATAATTGACATGCAAACACTTTAAACAAAAGAACATCTTCATCGACCACTAAAACGCATCCAGAAACCCCCAGTGTATCAGATCTGCACGTTGGAACAGTAAGACAGTAGCAAATATCTTGATCAGCCGGATCATGGATATTTCATCTGCCCCCTGATGGGGTCTCAGCATCCATCTGGTGGGCTCTTCAGTCCCATGGAGGTCCGAACTGATCATCTCCCCATCTGTACCGGTCCAAATGGTACCTGTCCGTTGAGCATGGTCCTGCACATCAAAGGTTACGCCTTCCGTGGGCTCCTCAGTCACATGGATCATAGCAATGTCGATCACATCTCATCATCAATATTATTAAACATATGCAGAAAATCCCTAATACATTGGTTAACAGCTCAAAGATGTTACACAAGCCTGCAATACAAGTCTGGAGAAAAGGACAAGGCGTCCTATTGGGCTAGTATCCACAGGAAAAGGAAAGTTCCTGAAAAGACTTCATCCAAGCCATGTAAGTGGGTGATGTGGTCGGGGGATGTCCAAGCATGTGGGTGCAGTGAAGGCCAAGGATGCAAAAGTGTTACCTGTGGGTGCCTTTGTAGAAGGCGAGCTGTCCCTGTCATGGATGCATTCTTTCCAAGCCCATTCTTGCCTTTATTCTTTTTATTCTTTTATTCTTTTTTGCTTTTTTTGTTCAAGAGCTAATCAGGGGACACTGCCTTGGCATGGTGACCAGAGCTGACAATGTTACCCACAAGTACTTTCATAGAGATGAGAAGGCTGGCTCGTGATGAGACCCCCTTTCCCTTGGCCATGCAACCAAGAGTCACTGCTCTGGCGTGTTAACCAGCTGGTGGCAATGTCATACTGCTAGGTACCCATGGACCTAATAGGCTGGCTCGTGATGAGACCTCCTATCCTCTGACTAGGTCTTGTTCTACTATTTTTCCGGGTCCCTCTTGTTTCTTGCTGAGAAGCTTTTTATTGCTTTCTCAGGGATCCCTGGGCAAAGCATCTCGAGGTTTTATTCTTAGGATTTTATCTTTTACCAGCTTGCTTTTACCTTCTGGGCCTTTAGCCCCTTCTTCCCTTGAGGTAAGGTGCAGTCCTGAAAATAGGTCAACCCAATGCCCGGACAAGGGGAATGGGGTAAGTGAGTGGGAAGTAAGATGAAGAAGTGGTGTTGTGAGGGGAGCAGACGATGGCTTTTCAGAAATCCCCCCAGTGGCAAACCAAAACCTACGGATACAGGCTTGCTAGGGCACCTTGTCAATTCCCCCAAACATGGTCAAGTGGGCAAATGTAAGATCCAAGCAGTTGTTAGAAATAAAAGGAATCAGATGCATACATTTAAAGGTTTTAACGATCGAATGTGACACATACCATGATACCTGGACTAATTACTTCATGAAGCAAGAACCTCTTTTGATACAGGACCAAATCGATGGTGATGGATGCTGCTGCTGCTGACAAGATAAAGACGATGGAAGAAGAAAAGGTGGGCCCTCCAGGGCCATGCTCAGGTCAATCCTGCTCTCGGTACTCCATATCTAGGACTTGTGGGCCTCGAGACATGATCTCCTAGTTATCCCTGAAAAGTGGGGATAACAGGGCACATCAGGGTTAGTTTGTCAAAAGTACATGTATCTGAAAGCAAATTTGAAATAAAACATGTATGGTGATAATATCTTTTGACTTACTAATTCTTCGTGGGTTGTAAACTGAATTTTTAATGTTTAGGAACAAGGGAATGATAAAGTTAGACCAAGTTAGAATGGAGAACTGTTTTGACTTCACGAATGAACCATGGTGTGAATTTAAGAGTTGTCATAATATATTTTTTTTCAAATGAGTATTTTTATTGCAATAAGCTTGTTATTTAACTTGGAATCAAAACTAAATAGGAAAGGACATCATTGGCCTTGATTTAAAAACTACAAATTTTTATTTTATGTCTTCATTTTCCTTCTGCAAAGAACTAATGCTCCCATATGAAATCACTCGTAGGAAAAGAAACTGAATAGTTATATTTCTCATCCTCCCGTTTAAGTTGGGCCCTTTTGATTCTAAATCATATTGAAATAATCTCTTGTATAGTATTTAAATCATTTCCAATATTTCTAGATGCTATTTTGTTGTATGTTGCTTTGCTTCCTACTCTAGAACATGCATAAATATCAATATTCCTCTCAACATATTCGTTGTTTTCTATATTGTTATGCAAACTAAATTAAATTATGCATGTGATGTGTTCTTGCAGGCAGTGTGAAAGACATATCTGCCAACTTTCTGGACAATTTTGATGCTGTTGTTCTTGGGCGTGCCTCAGTTATTGTGAAAGTACGATTTATTCTCCAGCTGTTTTTCCTTAGAAAAAATTGTAAAATTTCATTTCAGTAAGAGAAATAAAGTTACATTCATAACGTGCATGGAAACACCCTGTTGATGAAACACAGGAAGAAAAACCTGAGTGAAATATCTTACCCCCAAAAAGATGAGCCTGAAAAAGTCCCTACACATGATGCCCTTAATTACGTTTTTCTATTCGACTTGCACAAAAAGGGATTTTAAACCCCTTATTCATCACCAAAAAAGCAGTTGAGACCAGATTGAACCAGAAAAAAGTCAATATAACAGCAGTACCAAGGAATGGACACGAAGGTCAACCAGCATGTAGGGATCTCAAGGAAGCTGGGAGAGAAACTCCAGCTTATTCTTCATTAATCTACCACTTACACTCTGTTAAAATCAGTGCTGTTTTAGACAGAGTATCTGCTTCCATGTCGAGCTCTCTATGAATATGAGAATAATAAATGACTGAAAAGGCAGCTTCCAGGGACTTTAATTGATTGAAAAAAGGTCTGAGATTGAGGTTCTGCATAGCAATGGAACCATTTACCCAATCAATGACCAAGTTTGAGTTCCGCATCACCTGAATATGATTGATACCTCATTCCATAGCCAGCCTTAAAAGAATTGACAGAGCCTTCCATTCTGCCAGAATATTTGTGCCCTCCCCTAGTCCAGCTTTGAAAGAAATTTTGTGGGAAAGAGAGAAGTAGATCACACCTCCAGCACCATGTAGTCCACGACTGCCCTGACATGCACCATCAAAAAAAGACCATGGCTGGGACTTGTCTATCTCCAGTTACCCACCTGCCTTGTCCTTTTCAACTTCGGGGCAAGCTTAATTCCTTCAAATAGAAACTTTATTTGATGTTGAACATGAATAGGAGTTTCCTTGTCTTCAAAATGCTTGCATTCCTAGCTAATCAGAGAGGCCAGGATACCATTAAGGAAATGGGTCTATATTGTTGGAGAGCTTGCTCATCAAACCTTTTCTTCATACATTCGAACAGAGAAATCTCGTTCCAGGTACCCTTCTCACCAGTCAGCAACAGAATAGAACCCCATACATCTTTTGTAAAGTCAGTGTACCGGCAAATGATCAATGTATTCACCATCTTTTTTACACAAGCTGCATATGCCAGGCCCTTTTCTGAAGGACATCCCAGGTCAATGTTTTCTTTGCTAGAGACAGCCACATAAAGATTCTGGATTTCATAGGTGATCTACTTTCCAGATGTTACTCCACCACCAATCTGTTTCTCCATTTCCTTCCTCAAACATGGCCTTGTAGCCTGGACTTGCAGTATAATTACCATTTGCTGGGTTTTTAGACCATACCAGAGAGTCATCCTCCATTCTTGATCAGATATAAGCCTGGGAAACCTCTGAATGAATGTGATCCAATGCTCCAAGAATGCCCTCCAATCCTAAAGTCTCTGCCTACTTCCACCCCTGCTGCCACAATTGAATATAGGCACGGGACAACCTCTCAGTGAACACGATCCAATGCTCAGTGTTATCCCCCAATTTAGGGATAACTAAAGAGATTATGTCTCGAGGCCTGCAGGTCCTAGACATGGAGTATCGAGAGCCAGATCGACTTGATCATGCCCCTAGAGGGCCCATCTTTTCTTTTTTTCAGCGCCTCCACTTTGTCAGCATCAACAACATCCAACACCTCGGCCTGGTCCTGTAGCAGAAGTGGATCTTGCTCCATGAGGTAATGAGTCTGGGTATCATGATATGTGTCACTCTGATCCTCAAAACCTTTGAATATGTGCATTCAATTCTTTTTGTTTCTAACGGGTGCTTGGATCTTATAACTATCCACTTGACCATGTCTGGGGGGAATGACAGGATGCCCTAGTAAGCTTGTGCCCATAGGTTTTGAGTTGTCACTAGGGGGATTCACGAGAAGTCATCGTCTGCTCCCACCATACTTACCACTTTCCATCTTTCTCCCGCTCATCCATCCCATAACACTGGTCCGGGCATTGGATTGGCCAAATATTTAAGGGTTGCACCTTACCTTGTGGGAAGAAAGGGCTAAAGGACCAGAGGATAAAAGCAGCTGGCAAAAGATAGAAGCCAAATAATGAAACCTCGAGATGCTTCGCCCAGGGATCCCTGAGAAAGCAATAAAAGGCTTCTCAGCAAGAAACAGAGGGACCCATAAAAAATAATTAAAAAAAAGACCTAGTTAGAGGATAGGGGGTCTCATCACGAGCCAACCTATTAGGTCCATGGGCATGTAGCGATATGACACTATCAACAGCTGGTCATCATGCCAGGGTAGTGGCTCTTGGTGGCATAGCTAAGAGAAAGGGGTCTCATCACGAGCCAACCTTCTCATTTTCCTGAAATGTTTGTGGGTAACATTGACACCATTGGTCACCACGCCAGGGCAGTGTCCCCTGACTAGCTTCTTGAAGAAAAAACAATAAGAAAAAAAAGACAAAAGGCATGAATGGGCTGGAAACATTTGCATCCATGACAGGTGCAACTCACCCTCCACAAAGGCATCCATAGGTAAGCCATGTATTTCCTTGCTATCATTGCACCCCTTGTCTAGACATCCTTTACCACCTCATCCACTCACATGGCTTGGATTTGATTTCTCCCGGAAACACCCCACATCTAGTGAGCATTAGCCCAATAGGACGCCCTGTCACTTCCTCCAAGCTTGGCTTGTAGATTAGTATAATGTCTTTGAGCACCTGACTGGGTAAAAGAGGTTTTATGCACATGTTTAATAAAATTGATGATTAGATGTGATTGACATTGCTATGATCCCTGTGACTTATGAGCCCATGGAGGGTGTATCTGTTGATGTGCAGGATCATACCCGATGGACAGGTACACATGGGGAGATGATTAGTTCGGACCTCCATGGGGTTGAAAGCCCATCAGATGGATGCTGAGACCCCAGTAGGAGGCAAAGACAGATCAGAGGGTTTGCACCGAAGAAGAGGAGGACGTTCCACCAGAGGCAGCGTAGCAGGTCTGTATCGAGGGGGGTTGTGCCCTTTCCACCAGGATGTTGGCCTTGGAAGTCCCATGACGTTACCCAGGACACTCATGACGTCATCCAGTGCTTGTGAAGGTTTTGGGCGGCAGTTGTGGCACGTGTGGCAACTTCCGGAGGCCCAAGGAGGCCTAACGTTCTGCTCCTGGAGGCCAACGTTGCCCTAAAAGGGGCTAACGTCACCCAAAAAGGGCACGACGTCTTCATTTATGCTTGATTTAGGGTTTTATCATGACATTTAATGTAAAACAGTATTATTATGTATTTTTCGCCATGTTGGCCTTTTGTGACCTAAAAATTAATTAAGGTCATTGCTACTGTATAAGTAAGAGAGATAAACGTCTCTTTTATTCATCATCTTTCACTCACACTTGTGTGAGGTCTGAAATTTGCGCCGTCCTTTAGGGTTTTTGGCTGAAATTACTAGTGCGCACTTGTTGAAGGAGGCTTATCTTGGCTATTTTTGGCATTTTTCTTGGTGGAAGGTTGACAACCAGGGTTTGGTTTAATGAATGCTTGGTGAACGTAAGTGAATTTCTGCAATCCTTCCTTTACTTGATTGGTTATAGTATTTTATTTCCATTTTGTTAATGAATTTGCTAGAATAAACCCTAGGAAATAAGCACATGCTGGTGTCCTTATTTTAATTCCCTACTAAGATTGTGCCAAGGAGTTTTTTTGTTGTTGAAGACATTGCTAGGGCCTTGCTATTGCAACACCCTACCTTTGCTCTTCATCCCAGCCGTTTTACTTTGTTATCGAGCTAAAGGAGGAAAACACACTAAGGCCCAGGGTTACTACACCTTAGTGAGTTGTTTTCCCCTAGGGTTTGATGGTTGAAGCCTTGGCTTTCCAACACTTCACCATCAAATTCTCTTGTCTTTAGCCCTAGTATTATCATTTTGTTCCTTCAACTCTTGTTGCTACTTTTTGACTTCATTTGCCCTATGAATGCACTGATCTAAGACCTTTTACTTGAGTGTTTTGATCATAATCTCCAAAATCTTTGAACAACCATTAATACCTTCTAACCCTAACCTACTAACCCTATTGCTGCCATTTATCCATTTGATTTATAGTTATACTTTGCAACATTTAATCCTTTTATAAGCAATTGAAAGATTGGCTAAATGCGTAGTAGTCTTTGCTTATGATGAATGTTGGTATTGTAACATTGTTGATGAATCATCCTTGCTCATTGTGAAGCTTCTTCTTAAGCATTTATTGCGAAGTAACATATTGTGATTATTGCTATTGTACATTATTGATTTGCTTCATCAACATTATCGGTCAATTGCTTTATATCAGAAAGTCCTTGATTATATGAAATACTAACGAGCAAGTGATCTTGCAAATATATAGTTTCTTGTTGCTTTGTTCCAGGCAGGTACATTTCTGGTTATCATTATCTTTATTGGCTGTTTAGCCGGACTTTCTGATCGGTGGTGACTTGTGAGGGGGAAACTTTTACTTAGCTTTAAAACCTTTGCCTTCTCAAAACCCCAGGTCACCGGGGATGTCTCCCCTCGGCCTACCACCCTAAATAGAAAGAGATACCCTATTGAGGTGACAGTGGTAGGGTAGTATCCTGTTGCGTCAGTTTGTCTTCTTTACCTTTCCTTTATCCTTCAAAGTACAAATTGTGCGATAACATTTTGGCGCTGTTGCCGGGGAACACTGAGTCAATTTTCCTCAGAGACGACACTTTTTGGTAAGCCTTTCCGCAAGAGTCTTTATCTTACAAGCTTACGTGGCGACTCCACTAAGGATGATTCCCTTATTTCTTTGATAATTTCAAGAAAATTATCTGGTGACTCCACTAATGACGAAGCCAACCATGACTTCTTAGTGGGACCCGAGAAATTTTAAACCCCTAGACATGAGTAAAATCCCGGGATACCCTAGACAAATGCACTCGAAGTACGAAAAATGGCTCCCTAGATTCACTGGTAGTGATGGGGAAAGAGCTGACTACCATATGGTTGATTTTTGGTCTTTCTTCCAACTCCATCCTATCGATGATGATGCTGAGGATTCGGTGATGAAACTTTTCTCTCCCACTCTTCATGGGAATGCTAGAAAATGGTATGATGATCTCCTTGTTGCTAGCATCACTTTTATGGACCAGTTGGAAGAAACCTTTCTCAAAAGGTGGGGCATGAAATTGGAAGATATCCAAACGTTACTAAAAGAACTCGAGTATGCAAAACAAACTGAAAATGAGACTGTCAGGGATTTCCGGGATAGGTTTGACAGATTGCTATATCAGATTCCTGTAAACCATCATTCTGAAGACAAGTACCTTCTGTATCTCTTTACCAATGCACTCTTTGTGCATTTAGGGTTCCTCCTAAGTAAGAAGAGGCCAAAAACACTCAATGAAGCTTATAACATGGCCATGCGAATCGAGGTAAATATCTCCTTGTCCAAGGGAAAACACATTTTCTCTCTAGCGACCAAAATCAGTGATCCCAAAGGCACCCCAGACAATCTTGGTTTGGAAAGATTAGTTTCCCTTGAAACTTTTACCGTTGATTTCCAAGAGAAAGGGGAACAAATCATTGAACAACAAAATGCTAAGAGAAAAGATCTTGATGAGGCTTTCCAACCCCACAGGGAGGGGCAAAGGATTGTTGAAGACACAGTTGAGGAGCTGGAACCAGAACAAGATGATGAAGTATCGAGATGCCCTCCTTTTGATGAAGCCATCCACGAGCCTTTCCCCCCTGCACAAGAAGAAGAGAGTGAGGTTAGTCACTTTCCTTTTCAAAATCTTGACAATGCCTTGTGTTATGATTCAAAGAAGGAAGAAGAAATGGAATCCTCGTACGAAGTAGATCTTCCTGGTTGTACAGTTGAAGATGAAGGGGAAACTCATGAGGATGAAACGATGATGCATGCTAAAGACACCCAAGTCCTCAATCTTTCTGCACAAGAAGAAACAAACACAGTAAGTTACCCTCTCCAAAACTTTGATAATTTTCTACTTTATGATTTGGGAAGTGAGGAGGAGATAGATGAGCCCTTGAAGGTTTCAAATCCTTCATGTTATGATACAGACAGTGACATGGTTAATAACATTGATGAGTTCATACATGTTGGAAGACATAAGTGGGATGTAGTTGGTTATGATATGGACCCCATTTTCGACATTGAGAATCATTTCCAAGTGTTGCCTTCACAGTTATCACGACATGTTACTTTTGATTTTGACCAGTGGCAACAAGGGGATGATATATTTACTGATACTTTCCAAACACCCAAGGTTGACCTAGTCCCATATTTTCCTGATGATTTTCGGTCATACCTTGAGGATTTTGATGAGTACTCCTCTGAGCACTTGGATTCATTCCATGGAGAAGATTACCAACCACTGTTATGCTTGGTTCTTAATAGGAGTAAGAACATTGTTTGCCTAAAGAAGGATTCTTGTGACAGTTTTCTCCAGCCACCTCCGATTACTTTACCTTGCTGTGTCATTAAAGGTGTAGTTGGGAAATATGTTTTTTGTATTGAGTTTCCTCTGAGGCAAAACCTAGAGTTCAAGGGTAGGTTGAATACCTCAATAAAAAGTCTGCCATCTCAGCCTTTCAACCATCCCTTAAGAGTTTGTCAGTCATCTTCTAGATCTTTGTCAATCCCTTCCAAGGTTTTAGATTATGAGGACGTCCTAGGTAGCCAGTTTTCAGGCCTTTTGAGTCAGTTTTCTGAACCTTTGACTTTTCACGATCCCTTCCTGAAGTGGATTGAGCACTTTCCTCAGAGAATGACTTGGCATGACTTTATCCCTCCCACCCGCCTCCATGAGTTAGACTTTATGGTTTCCGATGGTACGATACATCCTCTAACCCATGTTATTTTTGTGCTTAACCTATCACTGTTTTGGTTTATGATGAAGCACAGAGGCAGGTATTGTGAGACATTGCTAGGATGGTTTCACTGGTCGTTTGACTACACCTAGCATTCAACTTACAGGTAAGTAGGCATTTGCATTCATTCTATATACGATTTGCATTTCATGCTAGAATAGTTTGCTTTCACATGTGTACATATGCTTGTTTTCCATATATATGAGCCGGGGGTGATATCACCACCCCAATTGATTGTTAATAACTTTATGTTGAGATCAAGCAGGTTACATGTTATGCTAGAGATGCTGAGGTTCTCATGCGCTCTACGGTGAGCACATGTCCCCGAGTTGGAGCCAGATGTTATCCCTTAGTTTAGGGATAACTAAGGAGATTATGTCTCGAGGCCCACAGGTCCTAGACATGGAGTACCAAGAGCTAGATCGACTTGAGCATGGCCCTGGAGGGCCCATCTTTTCTTTTCTTCAACGCCTCCACTTTGTTAGCAACAACAACATCCATCACCTCGGCCTGGTCCTGGTCTTGTAGCAGAAGTGGATCTTGCTCCATGAGGTAATGAGTCCGGGTATCATGGTATGTGTTACTTTGATCCTCAAAACCTTTGAATATGTGCATTCAATTCTTTTTGTTTCTAACGGGTGCTTGGATCTTATACCTATCCACTTGACCATGTCTGGGGGGAATAACATGATGCCCTAGTAAGCTTGTGCCCATAGGTTTTGAGTTGCCACTGGGGGGATTCATGAGAAGTCATCGTTCACTCCCACCATACTTACTACTTTCCATCTTTCTCCCGCTCATCCATCCCATAACACTGGTCCGGGCATTGGGTTGGCCAAATATTTAAGGGTTGCACCTTACCTTGTGGGAAGAAGGGGCTAAAGGACTAGAGGGTAAAAGCAGCTGGCAAAAGATAGAAGCCAAAGAATGAAATCTCGATATGCTTCACCTAGGGATCCCCGAGAAAGCAGTAAAAGGCTTCTCAGCAAGAAACAAAGGGACCCATAAAAAATAATAAAAAACAAGACCTAGTTAGAGGATAGGGGGTCTCATCATGAGCCAGCCTATTAGGTCCATGGGCATGTAGCGGTATGACACTACCAACAACTGGTCACCACGCCAGGGTAGTGGCTGTTGGTGGCATAGCCAAGAGAAAGGGGGTCTCATCACGAGCCAACCTTCTCATTTTCGTGAAATGTTTGTGGGTAACATTGCCACCACTAGTCACCACGCCAAGGCAGTGTCCCCTGACTAGCTTCTTGAAGAAAAAACAATAAGAAAAAAAAGACAAAAGGCATGAATGGGCTTGGAAACATTTGCATCCATGACAGGTGCAACTCACCCTCCACAAAGGCACCCACAGGTAAGCCATGCATTTCCCTGCTATCACTGCACCCCTTGTCCAGACATCCTTTACCACCTCATCCACTCACATGGCTTGGATTTGATTTCTCCCGGAAACACCCCACATCTAGTGAGCATTAGCCCAATAGGACGCCCTATCACTTCCTCCAAGCTTGGCTTGTAGATTAGTATGATGTCTTTGAGCACTTGACTGGGTAAAAGGGGTTTTATGCACATGTTTAATAAAATTGATGATTAGATGTGATTGACATTGCGATGATCCCTGTGACTTATGAGCCCATGGAGGGTGTATCTGTTGATGTGTAGGATCATACCCGACGGGCTAGGTACCCTTATGGACAGGTACACATGGGGAGATGATTAGTTCGGACCTCCATGGGTCTGAAAGCCCATCAGATGGATGCTAAGACCCCAACAAGGGATAGAGACAGATCAGAAGGTTTGCACCGAAGAAGAGGAGGACGTTCCACCAGAGGCAGCTTAGCAGGTATGTACCCAGGGGGGTTGTGCCCTTTCGACCAGGACGTTGGCCTTGGAAGGCCCATGACGTCACCCAGGACACTCATGAGGTCATCCAATGCTTGTGGAGGTTTTGGGAGGCAGTTGTGGCAGTTGTGCACGTGTGGCAGCTTTCGGAGGCCCAAGGAGGCTTAATGTTTTGCTCCTGGAGGCCAACGTTGCCCTAAAAGGGGCTAACGTCAACCTAAAAGGGCATGACGTCTTCATTTATGCTTGATTTAGGGTTTTATCATGACATTTAATGTAAAACATTATTATTATGTATTTTTGGCCATGTCGGTCTTTTGTGACCTAAAAATTAATTAAGGTCATTGCTACTGTATAAGTAAGAGAGATAAACGTCTCTTTTATTCATCATCTTTCACTCACACTTGTGTGAGGTCTGAAATTTGCGCCCTCCTTTAGGGTTTTTGGCTGAAATTACTAGTGCGCACTTGTTGAAGGAGGCTTATCTTGGCTATTTTTGGCATTTTTCTTGGTGGAAGGTTTACAACCAGGGTTTGGCTTAATGAATGCTTGGTGAATGTAAGTGAATTTCAACAATCCTTCCATTACTTGAATGGTTATAGTATTTTACTTGCATTTTTTTAATGAATTTGCTGGAATAAACCCTAGGAAATAAGCACATGTTGTTGTCCTTATTTTAATTCCCTACTAAGATTGTGCCAAGGAGTTTTTTACTTGTTGAAGACATTGCTAGGGCCTTGCCATTGAAACACCCTACCTTTGCTCTTCATCCTAGCTGTTTTGCTGTCATTGAGCTAAAGAAGGAGGAAAACGGACTAAGGCCTAGGGTTACTACACCTTAGTGAGCCGTTTTACCCTAGGGTTTGATGGTTGAAGCCTTGGCTTACCAACACTTCACCATCAAATTCTCTTGTCTTTAGCCCTAGTATTATCATTTTGTTCCTTCAACTCTTGCTACTACTTTTTGACTCCATTTGCCCTATGAATGCACTGATCTAAGACCTTTTACTTGAGTGTTTTGATCATAATCTCCAAAATCTTTGAACAACCATTAATACCTTCTAACCCTAACCTACTAATCCTATTGCTGCCATTTATCCATTTGATTTATAGTTATACTTTGCAACATTTAATCCTTTTATAAGCAATTGAAAGATTGGCTAAATGCGTAGTATTCTTTGCTTATGATGAATGCTAGTATTGTAACATTGATGATAAATTGTCCTTGCTCATTGTGAAGCTTCTTCTTAAGCATTTATTGTGAAGTGACATATTGTGATTATTGCTATTGTACATTATTGATTTGCTTCATCAATATTATCGGTCAATTGCTTTATATCAGAAAGTCCTTGATTATATGAAATATTAACCATCAAGTGATCTTGCAAATATATAGTTTCTTGTTGCTTTGTTTTGAGCAGGTACATTTCTGGTTATCATTATCTTTATTGGCTGTTTAGTTGGACTTTCTGATCGGTGGTGACTTGTGAGGGGGAAACTTTTACTTAGCTTTAAAACCTTTGCCTTCTCAAAACCTTAGGTCACCGGGGACGTCTCCCCTGGGCCTACCACCCTAAATAGAAAGAGATACCCTATTGAGGTGACAGTGGTAGGGTAGTATCTTGTTGCGTCAGTTTGTCTTCTTTACCTTTCCTTTATCCTTCAAAGTATAAACTGTGCGATAACACTTAGCAAGAATGCCCTCGAGGCTCCAATCCTAAAGCCTTTGCCACCTTTTGCCCCTGCTGGCACATATTAGTGCTCAATTGGTCAACGACATCAATCTGTTCTCCACCTGTCCTAGTAACATCATGTATTTTCATTCAGGCTTCTCCATGCATGTTCTTGATTAATGTACACATATATGCTTTTAATTTGAATGAAGTTTGAGCCCTGAGCTTCACCAGCTCAAAATCAAAATAAAATTTTGTGTTTAAAAGTTTGTTGAGCTTTTCTTATGTGTCCTTTCTTTTGAGTACATATATGTATTTAACATGTGCTATTGGTAGATGCAAAGACAACCTTAAGAAGCGAAATTGCTATGTGAAAAGAATAATTGTGACATTGGTGTTCTATCTCAGTCAGATGGTATTCAGTTTAAATGTTTTCAAGTGTTAGATAGAGTTGGCATTTTTTTGTTGACAAATTATATGTCTTTGTTGGGATTATTCAGTTTCAATTGTCAGACAGAGTTAGGGACAATCGAAAGGTTAGAAAGATAAAGTATAGGAGAGAAAGAATGTAAAAACACACAAAACAACAAACAAAAGCTGAGGAAGATAGAAATGAAACTAAGGAAAGGAGGAGGAAAACAAGCACAAAAAAGACCAAAGTGTTAACTCTGAAGAATGGGGAGCCAAGATCTACTTAGCTTAAGGCCATCATCCCTATTCTTCAGAGCTAACCTTTTGGAGGTGACAAATGTGCTATATGTACCAGGGCTAACCAAGAACCTACTCACAGTCTCAGCCATGGAAGACAAGGGTATGTAGTCGATTTCCTGGATGGACATGTAGTTGTCTGGTCGAGAGCTTCTAGTCCAAGTTTAGGATAGGTAATTGGAAGCAGAGAGGGTAACTTGTACTTGTTGAAGGGTCAGCCTGTATGTGTCCTAGTTCATGATAGTGACAGTGACAACTTGTGCGAGTTATGGCACAAGAGGATGGGTCACTTGCACCACAAGGCTTTACCAATATTGAGGGAGAGTGTCATTGGTCTTCTAGAGTTAAGTGTACAGAAACATGGTGTGTGCAAGGGATGTGCACTTGGCATGCCAAGACGACCTTTCCTAGCAGTGATAGCAGGGCCAAAAGGATATTGGATCTAGTACATTCAGATGTGTGTGGTCCTATGTCAGTGGGGTCCTTGAGTGGGTTCAACTATTATGTGACCTTTATAGATCATTGTCCAAGAGGACGTGGATCTACTTCATGAAGACCATGGATGATATAGTCAGTTGGGTTCAAGAGTTCAAAGCTCTCATGGAGAACCAGACAGGGAGGAAAGTTAGAGTCCTTAGATTGGACAATGGGGGTGAGTATACCTCATGAGTTCAAGGACTTTTGCAGAGAGGTGGGCATAAAGAAGGAGTTGACAGTTCCTTACAACCCACAACAAAATGGGGTTGCTGAGAGGAAAAATAGGGCCATCGTCGGGGCTGCTAAAGCCACGATTCATGATCACATCTTCCTATGTTCATGAGGGAAGAAGCATGCAACACATTAGTCTACATTCAGAACATGAGTCCTCACAAGGTCTTGGGGGACAAGACTCCTGAGGAGGTATTAACAATAATGAAACTGGAGGTGGGGCATTTCTGTATCTTTGGGTGTTCGATGTATATCCATGTACCAGGAGAGAAGAGGACAAAGTTGGAGCCCTCAGGATGGAATGGTATTTTTGTTGGTTATAGTGAGACTTCCAAGGCATATAGAGGGTATATCCCTTCGTAGGGAAGACTATGATGAACAGGGATGTGAGGTTTGAGGAGCACAGGGCCTTGAGGTAGTCACATGATACAGTACCAGCTGTGGTAGATGATCAGGAGCATGAGGCTCCGAAGATTGAGGAGAAGCCATAAACATGTACTTAGTCTTTGTTGAAATATTGTAACTGCAAAGAGTATTCTATTTTATTATTGATGTATTATTCATTAGATCAATCCCCTTTTGTGGATTGATCATGTCGGGCATTGTAAATGACCAAATCCCATTTTGCGGATTCATCAAACCCTAATTGTAATATGCATAATGAGAAGTCGCCCCCCAGAATTAATTAAAGTGGTTATAACCACCCAGAAGGAGATGTTGGCCCTGCCAGTGAAGAGACACATCCTTTCAACACCTGCCAGATTGTATAAATAAAGGAGGCTAGCGCCTCATTTATTCACTCACTCGCTTTATCATCAAAGCACAAGTTTGGAGCTGCAGTTGGAGAAGGAAGAGAGAGAGAGGCGCATTACTTGGAGAGGAATTTCTGTAGTGTTTGGTTTATTCTCTTGGCATTGTATTGGCTATCTATATTAAGGAAGTTTTTGCTGGGTTTTCTCCCCCATGAGGGTTTCCTAGGAAAAATGATGTGTCTCTTGTGATTGTGTATTTCTCAGTGATCCTATCTATGCTATGGTTATCTAGTGAATTGAAAAGAAACCTAATGATAGTGTAAACTGTAACATGGTATTAGAGCTAAGCTGAAGAGAGCATCTTTCACAAGAAGAAGAAAACCGTCATTGTTGTCGTACATGAAAATTAGGGCTTTTTATTGAAGAAGAATTTCAGCCCAGAAGCCTCTAGAAAAGTGCGCCCTAGCTCAAGGAACTCTTTGGCACCTTCAGTGCACCTTTTCAGCGGATAGAACTCTCGGAAAGTGAAACACTAGTTTTCACTGGTACCAGAAAACCAGAAGCACTAGTCTAGAAATCCGCTGATCAAGTTTGAGGAGAAAATATTTGGATTTTCAGAAATCTGACTCTACCAACCTACTCGCCTCAGCTCAGCGCATCTAGCCCTTGGATCAGAATTTCAAAATTTGAAGTTTGAAAAATTAGGGTTTCCTCATAAAACCCTAAGTTGCAGTTGCAGTTGCAATTTCAGAATCAGTCGTAGTATCAATTACAGTTGCAGTATCAGTTGAAGTATCAATTGTAGTATCAATTGTAGTCACCCTTGAAGTTCTTAAAGAGTTGGTAATTATTACCGCTGCTACCAAATGGTGCCACTACCTACAAATTCTATTAGAGGTATGTACTCACATATGTTAAGCTTTAAAAGGTATTTACAAGAGAAGGGATCTCTTGCCATAGATCCAGAAGGATCTCAAGATCCAACACATTCAAATGAATAATGCAACCCAGGTTTGATTATTCTGATATGCATCTATTTGATATGACATTATTTGATTAGTGTTGCATGTTGAAGCTATGACCATCATACTAATCTTTGGTCAAAAATTAAAGTCAAAGTATTAGATGGATTAAAGTTGAGATCATAGAGTTATTCTCTAACCCAACCTTCTGTCAAGATAACATATTGTCTTAGTACAAGAAGACAGGTTGAATAAAGCACTCGTCATCTTGAGTGAAGGAGACTTGGAAGAAAAGAAACACACTCATTCTTGAGGACAAGGCTCCAGGTTCCAGGTTTTATTAATTAAGTTGATAAGATTCAAAATTTCACATGGCAAGTTTATAACTGCCTCTTTACAAGTAAACATTATAGTTGAGGTAGCAGTATTTGAAAAGTATTATACTTGGTAGCATGTGAGCATATCAATATAAATGCTTAATGTAATCATTTACCAGATACAACTAACATCTCCTCTAGGAGAAACTTCTTGTGTTGATTCCAGGTTACCTTGGATGAATGTTTGATCAACACTAGAAGAGTGTTGATCTCATTTCGTATTGTATCTCTTACTTTTGATCTTTGCCTCAGACAGGTCACAAGTGAAAGCTCTAAAGGAGCTACTGTGATGATTATTCGTGTCTTTGTTTTATCTACTATTATCAAAAGAGTATTATTCTTGCTTGTTGTTTTGTTGACCTTGTTTCAGGTCTCAGGTGATAACCTTGAGGAAGCTATAGTGAAGGTGTCAGAAGGCAACATATTAAATGAGATATGAAGCAGACCATGTACATGACCATATACACTCATGTACCAAAGAAGATGAAGAAGAAGCTATCTTTTGAGATTCAGAGTATCTCATATGAAGATTGATTGAAAGGAGCAGAAGGCTCCAAAGATGACCGAACATTAGAACAAGAACTCACAATAGAATTGTTCAAAGGTTAATGAAGCCACCTTGACAGGAAGCAAAACTCATTTGAAGCCTGACTCTGTATTTCATATTTAGACTTGGTATTCAACACCAAGTATACCCTGTAAGAGATGATGAAGTCCTTGTAGACTCAGAAGAAATCGAAAGTAAGCCTCATCTCAGAAAGGATTAGATGAAGAGACAACTTCCAGGACTGGGAGACAGATGTCGTGAGAAGACTAGATCGTAGCTTCAGAAACTTCTAGGAGATATGAAATCTCCTGGGAAGATTTCCTTGTTTCAGTAACAGAGAAGAAAGCCAGTCAGAAAGACTAGGATATGGATTCTTTCGTGAGACTAGAAGAGAAGTCAGTATTTACTATTGACTTCCAAGATTGATCTATACAGATCAAACATGTTGCAGATGTACAAAGCCTGATGTGTGTCAAGAGGATTCTCCCAGCAAGAGGGAGAAGACTATGACGAGACACTTACTCCAGTAATTGAAGAAATAGTTCCAATATTTATGAAGACAACCAGACAACCATGATTCATATATAGTATGAGATGCAGGGGGAGCAATCCCCATATTTAAAATTGAGTGGCAGTTGGTGCATTACATTAGTTGGATCATGGAGACATGACTTACAATGAAAGATAGAGTTACCTCCATGAAAGAAGAAGAGCTACTTTCAGTATCAATTATTGAGCCACTCTCAGTTTCAGATGAAGCTGTTGCTGTGATAGAATAAGAGGATCTACTCACAGATTTCAATAGCCACAGTGAGAATGAAGCAGTCATTCTCAGCTTCAGAGCAGTTGCAGGTGCAGAGTCCCAGTTCTAGAAGGAACAATTGCAGAAAGAGGAGAGGACATACTCTCAGGCAGTGAGACAGATAGTGCCTTGTAGAGAGCACATAGAGCTAGCACATGATTGTGCAAATTGAGTTGCAACTGAACAAGTGTACCAGATTGGTACAATGTAATGAGAAAATTTGATTTGAAGATTGAAGATAGAAAGACTCATGTTTGTTGGTTGAAGGAAGCTCTGTACATGTTGAAGCAAGCTCCTAGAGCTTGGTATGGAAGAATTGACAGTTTCCTGACGAGCTTGTGCTTTACCAAGAGTAAAGTTGATTCTAACCTTTATCTCAAGGTTATGAATGATGAGCCAGTGATGTTACTACTATATGTAGATGATGTATTCTTGACAAGATGAAGAAAAGCTCATCACATATTGCAGAAGAAGGTCGCTACAGAGTTTGATGGAAGACCTAAATGCATTATCTCTTAGGTCTTGAAGTTTGGCAGAGCACAGAGAAAATCTTCCTTAACCAAGGGAAGTATGCAGTTAAAATGAAGAGGTTTGACATGTTGAAATGTAAATCCATGTACACACCCATGGAAACGAAGTTGAAGCTCTTGGTAGATACCTCGTCAGAATTGGTTGATGCTACTTTGTACAGACAAATTATTGGTTCTGTGATGTATCTGACGAATACCAGGCTAGATATATGTTTTGCCTTGAGTTAGTATCTGGTAGAACCCAAACATTTTCACATTGTTGCTGTAAAACATATGATGAGATACCTTAAGGGTACGTTGGATTTTGGTCTCTATTATACTAGAGATCATGACTTCAGACTGAGTGGTTACATCGATTCATATTGAGCTGGAAGTGTTTCTGATAGAAAGAGTACTTCAGGATGTTGTTTCAGTCTGAGGTCAGCCATGACTTCATGGAAGAATAGGGAGCAACTCAACATTGCTCCGAGCACGGCAGAAGCGGAATACATTGTTGCATGTTCCACCAGTTGTGAAGCCGTATGGCTTCGGATGTTGTTGACAGATCTATTTGATATGGAGATGGAAGCCACTGTGATCCTATGTGATAACTAGAGTTGTATGGAGATGATGTGTTCTATAATGCGTCGTAGCACATAGAGATCCGGTATCACTTCATTCGTGATATGTTGTAGAGAGGAGCCATAAAGCTCCAGTATGTTAGCACGGATGAATATGTTGCTGATGTGTCGACCAAGCCTCTATCTTGTGTAAAGTTTGAGCACTTTCGGGATAAGCTTGGTGTAGTCCGAAAGGACCTCCCTCGAAAGGGGGAATAGTGTTGCTGTGATGCGAGCCTAGTGCTAAAGATTTTCAGCTTCGTGTTGATGATGTGTTCCCAGCCTCGTGCTGTGATGTGCCAGCCTCATGCTGTGATGTGCTAGCCTAGTGCTGTGATGCCAACTTTGTGCTGATGATGTGCCAACCTAGTGCTGATGATGTAACAACCTTGTTCTTTGATGATGTGCCAACCTAGTGCTGTGATGCCAGCCTCGTGCTGATGATGTACCAGCCTTGTGCTGTGATGATGTGACAACCTTGTGCTGATGATATACCAGCCTCATGCTGTGATGATCTGCCAGCCTAGTGCTGTGATGCCAGCCTTGTGCTGATGATGTACCAACCTCGTGCTATGATGATGTGCCAACCTCGTGCTGTGATAATGTTACCAGCCTCGTGCTGTGATGCCAGCCTCGAGATGTGATGATGTGTTGCCAGCCTCGTTCTGTGATGATGTGTTACCAATCTCGTGCTGTGATGCCAACTTCGTGCTAAAGATGTTGTGTTGCCAGTCTCGTACTGTGATGCCAGCTTCGTGCTGATGATATTGTGTAGCCAGCTTTGTGCTGTGATGCCAACTTCATGTTGAAGACTCTCAGCCTAGTGCCGATGTTATTGATGCTCCAGCCTTTGTGCTGTGATATTGTTGTTGTTGATGTTGTATTAGCCTTGTGCTGTTATTGATTATGATGATGTATTAGTGTTATACTAATCCATGTTGATGCAGATGATGATGATGATGCCACTTTAGCTTCTTGCTGAAGATGATGATGTTACTGTAGCCTCATGCTAAAGACAATGATGATATTATAATATTACTTTAGCCTCATGTTAAAGAAGATGATAATGTTACTTTAGCTTCATGCTAAAGATGATGATGATGTTACTTTAGCCTCATACTGATGAGGATGATGATGCTACTCCAGCCCCATGTTGTGAATGATGATGATGAGAAAAACTTCCGATGATTTATAGATACGCCAGTCAGTGTTCCGAGATGTTGTTGATGATGTTGCCCTTTCTCTCACCTGATGCTGTTGTAGAATACCCTTCTTGTTAAGGGGGAGTGTTGAAATATTGTAATTGCAAAGAGTATTCTATTTTATTATTGATGTATTATTCATTAGATCAATCCCCTTTTGTGGATTGATCATGTCGGGCATTGTAAATGACCAAATCCCCTTTTGCGGATTGGTCCAACCCTAATTGTATATGCATAATGAGAAGTCGGCCCCCAGAATTAATTAAAGTGGTTATAACCACCCAGAAAGAGAAGTCGGCCCTTCCAGTGAAAAGACACGTCCTTTTAGCACTTGCCAGATTTTATAAATAAAGGAGGCTAGCGCCTCATTTGTTCACTCACTCACTTGATCATCAGAGCGCAAGTTTGGAGCTGCAGTTGGAGAAGAAGGAAGAGAGAGAGGCGCATTACTTGGAGAGGAATTTCTGTAGTGTTTGGTTTATTCTCTTGGCATTGTATTGGCTATCTATATTAAGGAAGTTTTTGGTGGGTTTTCTCCCCCATGAGGGTTTCCTAGGATAAATGATGTGTTTCTTATGATTGTGTATTTCTCAGTGATCCTATCTATGCAATGGTTATCTAATGAATTGAAAAGAAACCTAATGATAGCTTAAATTCTAACAGTCTTTAGGTCAGGAGGATGAGCAGGAGGCACCTTCTACTTCTTCTAGGAGAAGGCCAAGATGGCTTGAGCAAACACTGGGAGATGCTCAGGAGCATGTGGATGCTCCTAGGAACACTTTCAGAAAGAGCAGACGATCGAGACAGTTTCCTAGCTACATGGCCCTCATGAGTGACATCATTGACTGTAAGTTTAGCAGTTATGAAGAGGCAGCAGGCCGATAGGTTTGGAGGATGCCATGGTGGAAGAGTATGCCTCCATCATGAAGAATGATGTGCGAGATATTGTGTGGAATCAATGGTCACTTCGAGGTGGATCTATAAGATCAAACATGCTGCAGATGGCAGCATCGAGAAGTACAAGGCTAGGTTCGTAGCGAGAGGGTTCTCCTAGAAGGAGGTAGTGGATTATGAGGAGACATTCGCTCTTGTTGCCAAGTACACTTCTATCAGGGTCGTGATATCTATTGCTTCAGAGATGGGGTGGAGGATACATCAGATAGATGTGAAGACAACCTTCCTCAATGGGGTTTATTGAGGGGGAAGTGCACATCAAGCAGTTGCAGGGATTTGAGGTGCATGGGAGAGAGTCACATGTGTGCAGGTTAAAGAAGGCATTTTATGGTCTCAAATAGGCACCTAGAGCATGGTACTCGAGGATTGATGGGTATATACTAGGTATGGGCTTCACCAAGAGTGAGGTGGATCCCAACTTGTACTACACACTTGTTGGAGAT
Source organism: Picea engelmannii (assembly GCA_009831015.1). NCBI lineage: Eukaryota > Viridiplantae > Streptophyta > Pinopsida > Pinales > Pinaceae > Picea > Picea engelmannii. The sequence continues at coordinate 21,256 of ML781180.1, read as the reverse complement.
GATCCACTCATCTTGGTACTATATGTTGATGATTTATATCTCACAGGTTCGAAGAAGCTCATAGAGATGTGCAAGAGGGGTCTTGCTACGGAGTTTGAGATGAAGGACATTGGCATGCTGCATTACTTTTTGGATTGGAGGTGTGGCAACTGACAGGTGAGATCTTCCTTGGACAAGGCAAGTATGTAGTTGAGATCTTGAAGAGATTCATGATGGAGGATTTGCAGGCTTGTGTCGACACCCATGATTACCAACTTGAGGAAGTTGAATGATTCTGAGAGTGAGTTGGTAGATCCCACATTGTACAGGCAACTGATAGGTTCTTTGATGTATCTGGTCAACACTAGGCCAGATATATGCTTTGCTATGAATACACTGGGCTAGTTTATGGTTGGAGTTGAGGAGGGTTCATTGGGTGGCAGTGAAGCATGTGCTCAGGTATCTTCGAGGTACAGTGGATTGTGGGCTCAAGTATGTTAGAGGTGATGGAATGCAGTTAGTGGGTTATACAAACTCAGATTAGGCTGGGAGTGCTTCGGATAGAAAAAGCACCTTAGGGTGTTGCTTCAGTTTGGGATCAAAAAGGATCTCATGGTTTAGCAGGAAGCAGAGTTCAATGGCGCTCAGTTCAGAAGAGGCCGAGTACATGGCTGTGAGTTTGGCGAGTTGTGAAGCCATTTGGCTTCGCAAGATGCTCACAGGGTTGTTTGGTCTTGAGTTGGATCTGACAGTGATCCATTGTGATAATTAGAGTTGCATAAAACTCTTGGAGAATCCAATGTTTCATGACAGGTCCAAACACATAGAGATCATATATCACTTCATCAGGGACAGAGTTCAGAGGGGAGCAATGAAGCTTCGGTATATATCCACAGATGAGCATGTTGCAGACATTCTCACCAAGCCCTTGGTGAAGTGGAATTTTTTTTTCTACAGAGATAAGCTGGGGGTGGTGCAGAATACCTTCCTCGATAGGAGGGAGTGTTGATGTTATTAACTCGGACAGGTGTTTCTGCATAGGCTTGGTGTCTTAGCATGTAGAAGATGTCAAATTACCTCTTCAGGTGCTTGCTTGAGAGGAGTAAGTGTTATTGTGATTTCTTTCCTAAGTTTAACTTATGAAAAGTACAATAATGAATTTAATTAATGATTGTGGACTATTAAGCTAAGTTTCTAAGGATAAATAATTAAATTATTTAAGTGACTTAGATATAATCTCAACCGTTGATCTCAAGTGAGGCCTTAGATCTAATCCTAGCCATTGATCACTTAGGAGATTAGGGTTAGGGATTTTGGCTTAATGAAATTATAAAACAAGCCTAAGGGAGAGGTGAAGACATATCCTATTGTGATTGAGGAAGCGATTTTCTCAAGTAGTGAGAGACTCAAGACTGAAGAGAAGATAAAAGTGTGCAACAAGGAGATTTCAAGAGAATGGTCTGAAGGAACCGAGTTTGAAGAGAAAGGAGGCCGAGATTTGGAGAAGGCCAAAGCTTGTGAGTGGCCGAGATCTTTTCCAGTGCGCATGGCCGTACATGGTGAGAAAGGGGAGGGTGATTTGCAGGTGGAGTAGTCGAATTTAGGTGGAGTAGTCGAATTTTTCCATGGCCGAAATTTCCGAAGGGCCGAATTCTTCAGGAGGTCGAAATTTCCAGGGGACTGAAAATCCAAGTTTCATTTGCTGTATTTTCTGTGTATTATTTGAGGGTTATTTTCACTGGTAAGGGAGCACTAATTTTCCTGAGTAATAGAAAAGTGAAGGATAATTTGGAGGGTGAATTTCTGCTGTGTTTTATGACTAATTTTTCCTATTAATTCCCGGTGCAATTTATTTTTGAAAAGTTAAGAATACCAGTGAATTTATTTTCCAGCAGTTTTCAAGTTTTGTTGAGAAACAATTTTCTGGGTATAAAATAATTGTTGAGAAAAAATAAATCAGATCTGGTATTTAAAAGTTAACAAGTGGGATGCTTTTGATTTTGGAGAAAAGACAAGTTAACAAGTCAAAATTAAGTTGCACGAAACATGGAAATGTGTACAAGTTTTTGAAACGAGAACGACTAGAAACGTCCCTCACTTAAAATGGGTATGTGGAGGAAACATAGTATATAAAAGCTGCAAAAAATATAGATATATAGTTTTTTTTAATAACACATTTTTTTGCAAGAAAATAAGCAAGATACACATAAATGACATGTTAGAACGAAACCCATGTCTATATTAACTCTCATAGATGATTACATGATGCAAAATCCCATAGCTCGATGGTGTTGACAGTTGGATAATGCCAATCCCATACTCTCATACATGATAAAATCCAGTGGAAATGCTACAATCCTGCCAACCTTGAAACCTTGAAAATTGTTAAGTTTTCTAAAGTCTAAATGGGATATGAAATTTTACTTTCTCCATATGAAGTCCGATGAGGTTGGAACCACTATCAAACATCTTGAAACAATTAATGGTATGTTAAAAATTTAAGTAAAAGGATAGAAAGGTAAGATAAAGGAGAATGCCAACTTTTAGTTTAAGAATTTAATATTACCAGTAATTACCCAGGTGACAAACTCCTCAAGGCTCAATCCCCTATCTCTATTTTGTCTTTAAGGGTCATTGGCACAGACAGGGCAATATTTTCCTTTGGGTCCCATGCCCCTCATGGGCGTTTGGGTGGGCCCTAAAACTTCCAAAAAAGCACCCGAAATGTCACTGGAGATCACGGAAATGCCTTGGAAATGCTGCTGACTGCACTATACGATGTTTCTAGACTTGGAAATGCTATATGGTACAACCATCGAGGTTTTTGAAGCGTTTCCTACCTGTTTCGATGTTTTTGGGCATTTTGGGTATTAGAATGCTATTTGGGTAGGGGTTTCCTGCAACACAGAGGCAAAGATTACCCTTAAAGAAAGCATGTGCATGATGTCATGTGGGGGGCATTTCTTCATAGGCTAAGGATAAGACAAGTGTTAAGCTAGCAAGGAATGGAACCACTTTAAGGAATGCTCCTTACTCCTCTAGGTGTTGGAGCTCTCTTGATAGATTGGTGGACGCCCTTCATTGTGGCCAAATGGAGAGTTCACTTGCTTGAAGAACACCCTTCTTGGGAGGAGGAACATTGTGCATCTTGGAGGAGGGTATGAAGCCCTAGATAGCATGGGGCTGCTTGGATTCCTGTTTAGAGGCTTGGAGTTGGCTTGGGGAAGCTTGGGCCGCGACAATGTTCTTACAGGGGTCAATTGACTCAGTGGAGTGCATTGCTTAGGAGCAGGGTATAAATTGGACAGGCACTGCTACCTGTCAAGTAAAATTTTTATGACGGGTTTGTCTTTAAAATTGCCCTTCGCATGAAGTTTTATATTTTTTTTCCCGTCAGTTAAATCAAAGATAGATCACTTAACAAAATGCAATCAGATACCCACTGTATTAAAATACTCCTTTCCAGTTATCAGTTCCATTTCATTCCATTCGAAATTGGTCACGTTTACGACGTCATTCTTTCTTCTGTGGAGATGGGGAGTTCTCTATGCCATGAGAAGGCTCATACAAACAAAGGGGAATGGAAGGCTGGACCCAAGAAGAAGATGCCTGCCTCATCGTCCACATTCAAGCCCACGACGAAGGCTGTTGGCGGTCCCTTCCTAGAGCTGCAAGTTTCTTGCCTCGCCTCTACTTTTTCAATGAATTACTTGCTTCTATTAAATAAAAAGAAGAGATTATACTATATAGCTTTGTTTTATTTCTAGAGTGCAAGGTTGTTGCGATGCTGTAAGAGCTGCAGGCTCCGAAGACATCTAAAAACACAGGTGGGAAGGTATTTAAGATGTGCATTCTGGAAAACCAAACTTAGTGAGAAAATAGGTGTGAAAGAAGGTGTTTTTAAAATTGACGTAGCCGTGTAGATTCAGTCAAACAAATACAATTTCCATCCTCATACAAAGACAATTTTCATCCTCATACAGTGACAATTTTCAAAAATTCGAACAATAAAAGTGAGGGTGACGATGTTCATTCCAATTGAAATTTACTACTAAATTTTTATGAGCCTTACCTTTCTGGGTAGTTGCCTGCAGGTTGTGGGCAGTATTCTTGAATCCTTGATCTTTACTTTCCTCTCAACGTTCAATTTTCAGCCTATAAGATGTGATATAGTCCAAAGAGTACTCGTGACTTGTGAGTGTGCAGGTGCTGCACAACCTGCGTTATAGAATTTATTACCTGTGCTATGCATGCAACCTCTGCTATAGAACTTATAACTTGTGCTATGCATGCAACCTCTGTCATAGAATTTATAACTTGTGCTATGCATGCTTTACACAAAAATCAACCTTCGAATTTCAGAAATTGTTACTTATGTCGAAGTTGGAACTAGCAGTGAGGATTGCAAATTTGCATGATGCTATTCACAAGGGCTTTTTCTAGCAGGCGACATGTCCAAAGAATCAAGACCCGTCACCCACTATGAGTGTGACGCGCACCGTACAACTTGTTACTTATCTTTGATACAACCTGTTATATAAATATATTAGATAAAATATATATATTATATATAAATATATGGATAAACGCAAATTTTTGACCTGCCCATCAAATTGACGGTTTAAAAAATTAAGTGGACGTCGTTAATGACGTGTAAATTTAAAAAATGCCTGTATTTGATGATTAAATATGGAAAAAATGGGTAAATACCCATCAAATTTAACCACTGCTTAGAAGGATCGATTGAGTTTGTGGAGGCTTGTGAGAGAGGGATGTGGACTTACCTTGTCTAGTGTTAGCACAAATTTCTGCACTTGAATGTACGTGAATAAATTGTAAATCAGCAAGCTAGAAATCCGTGCAACTCTATGAGAAGATGCCTCAAATGTCACCGACAAATCTCCTCTCCGTTTGGGTGGTGCTTGACAACCTCAGGGGGGTGTCCCTAGGTTATCCTCCTGCTGCTTTAGACCTGCAAATCTGCAATAAAACCCTTAAAAACAGCAGTAAGAAAGGTACCTTTTGGCCACGATTAAACAACCATAAAGTTATAAATTTTGATTTTAAATTGAAGTGGAAGAATTCCTTGCAACATTAGCTTTGAGAAGTATGGAAAAAAGAGAAAGTTAAAGCGCTACTAGAAGTTTGAATGCACCACAATAATAGGCTAAGAACTTCTAAACAATGCATAAATTTCAAACACAATACCAACAATCTTTGAAAGCTTGACAGTAGCATAACAAAGTTTTATTCCTGCACTTGCCAAAAGGCTAGTTGCGCCATAAAAAACAAGTACAAGAACTGGTATAGTGATGAACCCTACACAAAGAGAATAGAAGCTAGAGAGAATGCGAGAGATTCTGTTGCTGTTGCTGCTGAAGAAATCGGCCCAGAACCAATGAAGAAACCTTATATCGATCCAAGAGGGCCCTCATCTCAAAAAATACCCTTTCTTCATGCAAGGCACATTAAAGAAAGAGTGAAGTGAAGTAAACCTACGCTCCAAGTGTAACTGTTGAGATGATGGTCATAACTCATGTGAATGCCCATGTTAACTGAAGACAACTAAGGAAGAAAGGAGGAAATAAGAGGAAGGATCCATGCACAATGCTAAAGAGGAGATGCGCATGGGTAGGAGGAGGAGTTAAGTGGGAAAAGATGGAGTGGTGCATGAGTTGAAGTATACATGCACTAAAGAGAGAAGCAATGCGGCAACACAAGGAGTGTGGAGTCACTAAATAGGGAACATTGAGTAGGAAAGGTGCATGAGATGTTTAAAGGAGTAATGCACATGAAGCTCACACGTGTAGAAGATAAGAGGATGTGAGGGATAAGATAAGGTGATGGAGTAATAAGGAGTTAGCACATGGGAATAGAGAAATATGAGGAGAATAGGAGTAGATGTGCTAGGAAATAGGGATATGCGCTATAGAATAGGGATAATTGCGCGTGGGAAGGAGGAGAAGTATGGGAAAGGGAGTGAAGTAGGAGGTGTTGACCGCCTCGTCAACTAGGGGGTCAACTCCATGTACTGTGAAGATATGCATCATCAGATGCAAACATGTCAAAAACTAATTGGTTCTACAAGGCATATTTTGCTCCAGCACACAGTTTTGTAAGCAGGATTTTCGCACCCTTGCGCGGGTTTATAATGTAATAGGTCTACATGGATCATGTTAGGTCAGTTGCCTTAGGGTTTCTTCATTAGGAGAGTTCCTTTCACTGAGTGTTTTTTATCCTCAGGAGGTTAATGTGGCCTAACTAGCTGGGTTAATCTCCCTTGAGTTTTTCACTCCCACCCAATAGATCCTCCAAAGTGGTGAAAAACATTCTAATGAAGTCATTCCTAGGTAGCTAGTGTTTAGGAATGTTGTAAATGACCATGTAAGATAGCACACAAAATTTCGCGGAATTCCGTCAAGTCTAGCTAGGTTTTTTTTTAAAGTTGGGAATTAATTAATTCTGGGTATTTAATGTAAAACTTAGGTCCCGAGATTTTTGATAGGGGTATTTGTACTCAAAAGAAAGATAATGAGACCCCCTAAACCCGTGGACCAAGTTTCAACTCAGTCGGACAAGTTTTTCTAGGTTTTTGCTCCACTTAGGAGTTTTTTCGGAAAACGACGATTTTAATTGCCAAACCCAAGACATGGGCAAATATCAATTTTGTAATAATGAGTCAAATAAGATGAAGTAAAGTGTGATTTTAATGAGGGAGACCCCACCTAACCCTTTACCTACCCTTTACCCACTCATTTAATTAATGTTTAATTTATTTCTGACTTAAAGTTACGTCCCCCATTTGGGTGGTACGTCCCCACTCCATGCATCTCTTTTGTAATGATTTGGTTCTTGGTTGAGGCCCCCTCCTCTTAAGTTACGCCTCTCCTCCTTACACCTCATCCAAGAGTGTGTTTGACACACTCCTTTCACACTCCATCACTCACCTCACGCACCTCACGCACCTCACCTTAACCCACACATTCCATTTTGGATATGCGTCCCCACTCCCACGTAACATTTAATTCCTCCCTTAATTTAATTCGTGGGTCCCCTCTCCACCAATCGCTTGTCATTTAGGAGTGTGCCAACACACTCCCAACATACGTCCTCTTTACCTCACGCTTTCCTCTAAAGAACACGCCTTCTTCCATTCTTCACGCTTTCCTTTCATTCTCATGCATTGCCTCTTGGCTTACGTCTCCCTCCCACGTAACACTTGGAACCTCCTTCAAATAGAAATGTGGGTCCCTTCCTCCCATCCTTGCGCCTTACCTTAGCCTCCCATGTGCCATTTGGGAGTGTGCTACCCACACTCCTCATGAAAGCTCACACTTTCCTTCTCAAACTCACGCTCCCTTTGGTAACTTACGCTCTATTTGTTGGAATGAGATGGAAACATCCCATTTGAAATTGGAAACTTGAAAGCGTGGGTCTCCTCCTTAATCTTGTATGACTGCCCCACTTGCCAAATTCACCCTCATCCCTTGCTTTTTCCTCATCCACTTTCCATTCCCCTCACCCTAAAAGCTCTTCATCTCATTGGTTGCTTTCCTCATTGAGTTGTCTTCACCTTTGGATCTTTGACAAGTGTTGAAGATCGAAGAGGGGTCTCCTTAGCTTCTCAAGCTATTTAAGAGACCTCTCACTCCCTCATTTAGAATCATTCTTCACAGTAATGTTATGCTACTATTTTCTCACCATCCCATTCTCTCTCTCTCTCATTACTTTCACATTGCTTCACTGGTTTTGGCTCTTGAAGAGCTTGTAGCAGCATTGTTGCTACAACCTCTTCCCATTTAATAATACACAATTGCTTTGGAGGAACTGTGGCGTTCAAGGTTAGTCTGGATGTGCCACTTATTGTGAGGTGATATCATTCTGAATCTTTATGTGTTTTGGTCAATAGTTGCTCAAGTAAATTAGTTTACTAGGCTAGGTGAGGCAATAGTGTAGTTGCCCATCTATATATTTTGTGCATGCTTATATGATAGAAACTATGTTGTATTGTCTATGCATGCAGGATATTATCTGTTGTTCCATCTCACTTTTGATTTAAGTTTTGCAGATCACCTCTATGAAGTTGTTGGGATAGCTTCAAGGATGAATCTATCCTCATCTTCGCTTACACTTCACAAGCGATTTTCTGTTCTTATTCCTCATTCTTTCATATTCAGATTTTTGTGGCTAACGTGCTTAGATTGGTCGATTTAATCATATAAAATTCTAGTTTACATATGTACGAAATTTCTTCCTAAAAACAAAAATTTCATAACGTTTTTTTTAGTGTGTTGCAGCTCAAATCAACAAGCAATAACTTGCTGATTTTTGCAGATTCTCGCCAGGACAAGAGGGCATGCTGCCCAATTCCACGCACAACACACCCTCAAACAACTCCTCTCATTGTGGTGGTAGTTTTTTTTCTTTCTAAAATATTGTAAATGCAAGCCCAAAGGAGTTGTACCCAAGCGGCTTGCCTTCCTTTCCTCCAGTCTTTACTTTGCAAGTTTAGATTAGTTTTATTCTCTGTCTTTCCTTGCTTAGTTTAGCTAGATTAGTAGTGATTTCTACATGCATGCTTAAAGCTAAAATAATCTAGAGTAGATCTCACACTTAATAGGTGGCTTAGATTAGATCTTAATTTCCGTTGCATGAAATTTTCAGTTTCTCTAATCTTTATCTTACACATGCGCATGCTAACACCAGTTTCATAAAGGCATAAAGTAATCATCTTTTACAATTCCTTAAGTTACTTTCAGTTCTTACACTTCATATATGCGATCTCATAATCTAAGAACTTAATCATTAATTCCGGTTTTGGGTCCCCAAGGCCCTTTCCGAAAATTAAAATTTAAACTTGCAATCTATTGGTTCAAAGGCTTCAACCTTCATTTTCACAGTTTTCAGTTTCACAAAGCAATTTCAGTCCTTGATATTTACATGCAATAATTCCAACTTAAGAACTTATTTTGCAGCTTCATTGTTTAAAGGCATCAACGTTCTTATCTTTCGTTTTTCAGTACTTTGGCAACTTTATTTGAGCAAGCTACAAGCACTCAAACGTACATCATATTATTTAGCTCATAGGTCTAAAATTAATTAATTAGACTTAATAGGACACCATAACTCACCATCTTCGCCATTTAAAACGGGGTCGGAGGAAGGCAACGGAAGGTGCTAGGCCGGGGACTGTCTCACGGCGCGCGACATCCTTTCCGAGAGTACTCTGATCTTAGGGTTGATCTGTGAAGCTAGGGTAGGCCTCGTTGCCTCACTTCTTGAGCATCCAACAATCACTTGGTAATTGGGGGAGGAGAGTTTTTGGGTTGACACCTAGATAGGGCTAAAATTAATCTCACACTAATCACTTAACTTAATCCTTAGTCTACAACATCTGGAATATTCTTTTACACTTGCAAGCACTGATCTCATTATCTCTTTATATCGTACAAGTTATCTTTTATATGTTGTAGAATAATTGCTTAAGTGGTTACATCTCTTCATCTGGAGCACTTTACTTTCAAAGCTTTCATTTATATTTTGTTCCTGTATTTATGGTGTGATCCTTCAAGTAGTGCGCATCCATCTGGAGGCATTCTCTTGATTGGGTCTTGAGTGCTTTGCGTCTTTTGCCATTGATAAGTAGTCCAACGGAATTCTATTTGTTGTGAGCATGCTTGGCTTGATGTGTTGATTATCTCTCATCTCTGAATATCTTCTTTCTTGCACATTTCAAGCACTTGCTAGTATATTGTATATCTTGTATCTAGATTAGCTAGCTTTATATATCTGACATATTCTTTTGTATCTAGTTGTATCTATCTTTTGTAATATTTGTAACTTGTAATTATCTTGTAATGAACCTCCCCTTAACTTAGTTGACCCCTTGCCCAATCTTAGGAACTAGTCTTAGTTGCCCTATGAAAAGGTCTGACTTTCATACTTAGATAATTGCATCTTGCATTTGTTGCTTAACATCATAGGCTAGATTCCCCCTGACCTTTTAAACAATTAAAACCAACTCCTAGAACACTTAGTCGCTAATCTCATCTAGTAACTAGGGTCTACCCCCCTTGGCTTCCCTAGGAGTTAGCCTAGACGGAAGAGGTTCAAGTCAAAGTGATAGCGTGGACTTTGAACCTAGGCATTGTGCCTCCGAGGACACACTAAGTGAGTAGGACTTAGGTCACGTTTGCAAGTGTGTATAAGGATGACAACATGAGGCATAAGGAGTTAAGTGGGAGAAGGGAAAATAACTCTTCAATTAACTCAACTTGCCAACTATTCGTTCCAACCAAGCAACAATTCATCTCAACTAGAAACATGTGCCACATGTCCTCAAGAAAAACAAAGCATCTATTATTCTCATGCATGTATGTGCCATATGTCGCACTATGAAGTTGCCAAATGTCAGAATTTAGACTTGCCACATCTCACCCATCATGGCAACCACGCCTGCTAACAATAGCCCTGCTAAAAATAGACATGCTAAAAATAGCAGTTCGATCGAAAAATATGAAAAGACCAAATATGTTCGGGACTGCTAGGAGAACCATGCCAAATATAGTATGCCTAAATATAGGCACTTCTAAAAATATAAACTTCTCGCATGGCAATGAAAATGGGCTCATTGAATTCAATTTTCTGCAAGGAACTCGGATATGTACTCAGAATCATCATCTGAACCCTGGATCTCCAACTGCTATAAAGTGCATGTCATTCGAAAAACGCTCACTGGGATTGTGAGCTCGCAAGGACTCTAAATATGTGATCAAAACTGCCATGTGGATCTCTGTCTCCTAAAAAGTAGGGAATATGCTAATTATAGAAATTTCTCTCTATCCATGAAGACCTGTGCAAACTCGTGTCTATGAAGCAAGAAACACCACTATACCAATCCTATACTTGAACCCATACGGGAACCAACCTTGGCACATGCCAAGCTATCTCCGGGAAAAATATCTGAATGCCAGCCAAATAAGACATGCTAGCTCTTAACCCTTAGGATTTGCAAGTGAGAAAATCCAGGGGTTAACAATGGTGACGGGATCCCCCTACGGGATGTCAAAAACCTATGAATCTTTGTGTTTGGAACCAATAATAATAATCTATGAGAAATATGGAGAAACACATCGATAGATCCCTGTGCCTGTTTGTAGAAGAGAAATGTCTTGTAAGCCGACTTGTGATCCAAAATGCCTATCTAGTGGGAAATGGAGTCAAAAATAAATATAATCCTCCCACTAATCGGATGAAAAATAAGGGGTGTCGTCCAAATTTGCTACCTGCTACCACCTACCATGTACACTCCTCCTTGTGGAAAATGTGCTGAAGTCGACACATGGGAGAGAGTCACCTAGTCAGATGTCAATAATGTAAACACCTTCCAAGTGTGAAGAAACCCACCAATAAGGCTAATGGGCCCTAATGTATGAGCACAACTTGTCACTGTGAAAGATGTATTGAAGTTGAACATTGACAAGAATGATTAAATCAAGGCCCAATGATGACTAGCTTTGTTGAATGCAAAATGACCTTTAATGAGCTAACGACCATCAAGGTGCTCCACTTCTAGATCATCCACCAGATGATGTGTTGGAGTCGATGCGGGATTGAGACGAACAAAGTTCGCTCACACAAGAATAATCCAAAATATCTGGAATATAGTAAAGTAATCCATATAGGACTGTAAATAATAAATGAATAGATAAGATATAAGATAAGATATAATGAGATATTTACAATTGAGAATGAGGGCTCGTTTATATACCCACGCAGGGGTGCCCTTTGCTAATAGTCATGTCCTTTGAGACGTGACCTTTCATTATTAATAATTATTATTTATTAACTATTATTATGTTTATGAATATCTATTTATGTATATTTATGTTCATAACATTGCCTTCCCCTTAAAAATGCTTTGTCCTCAAAGCATAAGCATTGGAAGGCGTCCCTTGGAACTTTTGTTCTGGCACACGATGTCTTCTCAAATCTTTTGTGCTTGTAGTTGCGACTCTCGACGAAACATGATGATATAACCTTCGAATTCCCAAACTAATGTGTTGCATCTTTTGGGGAGTGATCCATCCCAAATCTACTTTCATTGGAAATGTTTGATGATTGATTGTTCCAAGTTGTTGATTTTGTCTTCGTGCTTTTTTAGTGTGGTATTTTATTTGTGGGTAAGAAGAACATTGTTTATTTTCCTCTTTTCCTAGTCGTTGGTCAGAAGGACTCTTGTGATTTGGATGATGATAAGGCATCCTAATCTCTTGTGACCTTTCCTTGGAATCATATTCTTTCGATGTTTGTAGTGATCTGTCC
>ML781179.1:517889-567525 GCA_009831015.1 Picea engelmannii | reverse complement strand
AGATGCTACTCTTTTGGTCGCTTGCACCAAGAAGAATATCAAGGCTAGAACCATCATTGATGCCATTAAGTAGCATGTGATTCCACATGTGTCTGGTAAAGCTAATGCCTATGCGATGTGGGAGTCCTTAACCAAACTATACCAAAGTTCCAATGAAAACTAGAAAATGGTATTGAGGGAAAAACTAAAGGGTATAAAAATTACTAAGACTGAAAACGTTGCCACATATCTTACCAAGATAACTCAGGTTAAATATGAGCTCAGTGTTGTTGGGGAGGTGATTGCTTACAGTGAACTTGTGAGGACTACTTTAAATGTTGTGACCAAGCAATGGGTTGTCTTTGTTGAGGGCATTGTTGCAAGAGAAAGTTTTCCCAAGTGGGATTGTCTTTGGGATGCTTTCATATAGGAAGAAAATCAAAGAGGATATGTGCAAGGGATTTCATTGAATGGTAATGATCAGGAGAACATGTCTCTTGTTGCCAAGAGCAAGAAGAAGTCCAAGAAGGGTTCCAAGGGTGGGAACAAGTCAAAGGGTGAAGGAAAGAAGGACATAAAGTCAAGTGCTTTGCTTGTCACAAGATGGGGCACTGTGTTGGACAATGTCCTAATAAGAAGAAGAATAAAACTACAACTTCAGTAGATGTGGAGGAGTTTTCCACTAGGTTCAAGAAGGATTTTTCTTCATTAGTGTGTCTTTACTCTAGAGCATCATCTACCAGTGTTTTTTACATTGATAGTGGAGCCTCCCTCCATATGAGAGATGTTTGTGAGCATTTTATAGATCTTACAGAGATTGAGGATCTTGAGGTGGTGCTTGGAGATGACTCGATGGGCAAGGCAGTTGGTAGTGGGACAACATCCTTTCAGAGGGAGTCCCAACCTCCCATGTTGGTGAGGGATGTCCTATATGTTCTAGGCTTGAAGAAGAAATTGATATCAGTTTCCCCTATTGAGGATAGGGGATATGAGTTGGTGTTATGTGATTGATAGGTTCTCTTGTATCCCAAGGGATCCAATATCACCTCGGTCAAAGTGATTGGGATCCAACATGGGAAGTTGTACAAACTCATGTTTCAACCAACTAGAGCATTGATACATAGTACCAACAACAATGACCTTTATGAGCTATGGCATAGGGGGGTGGCCCATTTGCATCATGGGGCTCTGAAGATATTGAGAGAGATTGTTACCGATGTACCAAATTTTAGTACAGAGCACCAGGAAGTGTGCAAGGGGTGTGCACTGGGGAAGTACGCCAAGACCAATTTTCCAGGTAGTGACAGTAGAGCAACAATTATTCTTGACTTCATACATTCTTATGTATGCGGTCCTATGTCTTCTGCATCTTTGAGTGGATTTGAGTATATGTCACTTCTACTGATGACTTCTATAGGAAGTCTTGGATTTTCTTCATGAAGACCAAAGGACAGGTCTTCAAGCAATTCCAAGAGTTCAAAGCTCTTGTGGAGAACCAAATAGGGAAGAAAATCAAGGTGTTGAGGTCGGACAATGGGGGTGAGTATACCTCCAATGAATTCAATGACTTATGTGCAAGAGAAGGCATTAAGAAATACTTGACAATTTCTTACAACCCACAATATAATGGGGTTGTTCATAGGAAGAACATGGCCATAATTGGGGTTGAGAGAGGCAATTGGGGTTGAGAGAGCCATGCTACATGATCAGGGGCTACCACTCTTTCTTTGGGATGACACATGCAACACTGCAGTTTTTCTACAAAACATGAGTCCACACATAATATCGAGGAATAAGACTCCTAAGGAGGCTTTGTCTGGAAAGAAGCCTGAGGTTGGGCACTTTAGGATCTTTGGGTACCTAACATATTCACATGTCCCTTCTGAGAAGAGGACAAAGCTAGGACCCACAACAAAAAATGGAATTTTTGTTGGGTATAGCGAGACCTCAAAGGTTTTCTATATATACATTCCCTCCTTGAGGAAGACAGTTGTGAGATGAGATGTGAGATTTGAAGAGAATAGAGCTTTTAGGAGGTCATGAGATGTTGAGAAGGGGGACCAGTAGGCTCCTCAACTTCAGGTGAGTTCACCACACAGTACAGTGTCACAGAGTTCAGGACCACTTATTTCAGATCCGACTAGTTCACATGTGTCAGGGTCACAGATCATTGGTCCTCAGATTACTAGTTCACGGGGTATTGTTTCCCAATCCATTGGTTCTCAGACGACCACAAGATCATCATCTTCAGGTAATCCATCTTTAGGTGGTGGGATTAAGGAGGAGGATTCCCCTCCACGGGATGCTACTTCAAAGAAGAGGAAGACAAAATGGCTTCAAGACACTTTGAAGGATGCTTAGGGATCTGTGGGGAATCCTAGGAAGGTTGTCAAGGAGAGTAAACCTCCAGAGAGATTTTGTATCTATTTAGCTATGGTGAGCAAAATCAATGAATCCAAGCCTTCCACGTTTGAGGAGTCATCAAATCAATAGGTTTGGAAGGATGCTATGGTGGAAGAGTACAATTCCATCATGAAGAATGATGTATGGGACGTTGTTCCGAGACCTAAGGGGAAGTTAGTGGTGACTTCTAAGTGGCTCTATAAAATCAAGCATGTTGCAAATGGCACCATTGAGAAGTACAAGGCTTGATTTGTGGCTCTAGGGTTCTCAAAGGTAGAGGGATTTGATTATGATGAGATCTTCGCTCTGGTTGCTAGATATACCTCAATCAGGGAAATGATCTCCATTACAATAGAGATGGGTTGGAAGATCCATTAGATGGATGTGAAGACTGCATTTTTGAATGGTCTCATAAAGGAGGAGGTGTACATTGAGCATCCATAGGGCTTTGAGGTGCATGGGAGAGATTCTCATTTGTGCAGATTGAAGAAGGCACTATATGGACTGAAGTGAGCTCCCAGAGCATGGTATTGAAGGATTGATACATACTTGCAACAGATGGGTTTCAAGAAGAGTGAGGCAGATCCTAATCTTTACTACATTATGGTTGGAAATGATCCTCTTATTCTTGTTCTTTATGTGGATGATGTTTTCATTACAGGAGCAGAGAGACTAATAGATGGTTGCAAGCAAAGTCTTGCTTCAAAGTTTGAGATGAAAGACATTGGATTGATGCATTATTTCATGGGATTGGAGGTTTGGCAGGAGCCAGGACACATTTTTATGGGGCAGGGAAAGTATTCTATTGATATTCTGAAGAGATTTTAGATGGAGGATTGTAGGCCCATGTCCTCCACACCCATTATTACCAACTGGAAGAAGCTCAATGCTTATGAGACATAGTTGGTTGATCCCATGATTTATCATCTCTTTGATGTATTTGGTCAACACCAAACCAAATATTTGTTATGTTGTCAACACTCTCAGTCAATTTATGGTGGAGCCTAGGGGACTGCATTGGGTGGCAACAAAACATGTGCTCATGTACCTATGAGGTATGGTGGATTATGGCTTGGACTATGTGCGAGGGGATGGATTCAGATTGATAGGCTATACAAACTCAAATTGGGCAAGATATGTTGTTGACAGGAAGAGTACTTCAGGATGATGTTTCAAATTGGGCTCAACAGTTGTGTTTTGGTTCAGTTGGAAACAAAATTCAGTGGTACTGAGTTTTGTTGAGGCTGAGTACAAGGCAGCAAGTCAGGCTGATTGTCAGGCCATATGGATTTGCAAGTTGTTTGTTGGGATATTTGGTGTGTAGTTGAGGCCCGTGGTGATTTACTGTGACAATCAGAGTTGCATAAACTCTTTGAGAATCTAGTTTTCCATGACATGTCTAAACACATTGAGATTAGATATTACTTCATATGAGACTATGTTTAGAGAGGGGCAGTTGAGCTTCGGTTCATATTCACTGATGAGCAGGTAGCAGACATCCTCACTAAGGCTTTGGGAAGAGGCAAGTTTGTACCCTTCATAGATAAGCTGGGTGTAGTGATGAACACTTTCCTTGGTAAGAGGGAGTGTTAAAAAGTGTACTTAGGACAAGTGTTTCTCACGTAACTTAGGTGCCTAGTATGTGGGAAAGTGTCCAATGTGGTCCCTAGCACATTAACTTTATGAGATATAAAGTTAAAAATGACTTTGAGAATATTTATGAAAAGGGTGACTAAAGAGACTTTTAATCACCATCATTGATCTTGATGGCCCAAGATCTAATCTCATCCATTGGATCATGTGACTTTTCATTTACCCTCCAAGAGTGTATCTAGGGATTGAGGCGCCCCCCTTGAGCTCATTCTTCATGAGAATTTGGAGAGGTTGAGAGAGAGAGAGAGAGCAGAGAAAAGAGAAGAGGAGTTGAATTGCAGCTAGAGGCACGATTTCCAAGAAAAGTAGCTAGCATGATTTCCAATAAAATCATCTGGCACGTAAATTGAGGAAGAGGGTACAACAAGAAAGGATTTCATACTGTACGGATTGTGAACACACAGTACAATTGATTTATAGCACAAAAATCGAGGGAAAAGACAACACGATTTTTGAGGCATTTGGGTGTTGTCGTACAATAGTTTTGGCAAAAAATCAAGGCTAAATTTGGGCACAATTTACTAGACAAATCGTACACTAGACATGCATAGATTTCAAGGAGCTGAATTGTATTGTTTGTACATGAAAACATAACACACTTTTCGAGGAGTTTATCACAAAAATCTAGAAGATTGCTTGGCTCGATTTTCTAGATAAGTGTGTGCATTTAATGTCGTTACATTCTCCTGTAAAGAAAAATTTCTCTGAACTCAAGAATAATAAAAGGCCTCTCTCTCACTGGTTTTCCCCTTGCAGGTTTTTCCAGGGTCGATTTGACCAAAAATCTTTGTGTTACAATTTCTAAGTTTGAGCATTTATTTCCCATTCTCTTTGCTATTAAGAGGCTCTTGTGTTTCCTTTTACAAGTTTTAGTTTGTTCTAATATCATTTACAACAATGAATTAAATGTGGATTGGGCATTAAACTGAGAAAACTTGTTGAGGCTTGAAACTGGGTTGGGGTCTAAGAAATTTGCAAGAAATGAGGAGGAAAACCATGTATAGTCAAAACACGGATGCCTTATCTGTAAGAGGACGTTCCCAAGATAGAAATAAAAGTAATTCCTCAACTAGGAGATGTAAATCTAGAGGTAGATCTAAATCTATAGGAAAATCCTTAAGGAAATGCTAGAATTGTGATAAAATTGAACATTACAAGAAGGATTTTAGATCTAAAAGTGTTGAGAGAGGGGAGTGATCTGATGATGTTCCTTCCATAGAAGGGAATACCTCCTCATAGGAAGGAGGGGATGTGTACTTGGCTTCTTCAAGCACACATGCAAATCATGATGTATGGTTGATTGATTTGGGTATTTATTTTCATATGACTCCCAACAAGGAGTAGTTTTGTGAATATGAAAAGTATAATGGAGGTGATGTTTTCCTAGGGGAAAAATCGACATATAGAATCACAGGATGAGGAAAATTCAAGTTGGTACTCAAGGATGGAAGGATTATAACACTCCCTTGGGTTTTGCACTTTCTAGATCTATCTAAAAACTTGATCTATATAAGTAAGATGAGTGATGCGGGTGTACATACTGTGTTTGAAAAGGCAAATTGTGAAATGGTTCAAGGAGCAATAGTGTAGATGAGGGGAGTTTGGAATGGAACTCTATACAATCCATTGGGAAGCATGATCAGTTATGGGTGTAATTGTTCATGAGGATGGAAATGAAGAAGACTAAACCCATATGGTCTCTGGAGAAAAGACAATGCTCTGGCATTAAAGACTAGGACATATTGAAGAGAAGGACCTTTGAGAACTATGTGGTAAAGGTATAGTTGAAGGTATGTCTAATTGCACACTCGATTTTGATTTCTGTAAACATTGCATATACGGTAAACATAATCGAGTAAGATTCTCATCTTGTGCTATGTGATAAAAGGGAATCTAAATGTTAAGTTTTAGTGTTGTTATTAGTTTATTAAATCATTTCCAAAACAACAACATAAAAAGGATCACTGAAAGAAACACAATCACAAGGTACACAACATTTTATACTGGGAAACCCTCATGGGGGAGAAAACCTAACAAAAACTTCCTCAATAATAGATTGTCAATACAATGCCAAGACTAAGACCAAAAAAACAAGAATAAACTAGTACTGAGCATTCACCTCTCTTCTCCTTCCTCCTCCAACTGCATCTGCCTTCAAAAGATGCACACTAAATGAGTGAGTGAATGAATGTAAGAGTGAGGCACCATCCTCACTTATAAATACTAGGTGAGGAGGTGCTAGGGTTATGTCTCTTCACTTAGTAGGGCCGACTTCTTCCAAGAGTGGTTAAAACCACTTTATAAACCCCGGGGGATGACTTTTACAAATACCACCATATAAATATGGTTTGACCAATCCACAAAAGGGGATTTGGTCTTATACAAGACCCGACATGATCAATCCACAAAAGGGGATTTGATCTGTAATATAATAACTCAAATATACTTAGAATATTATTCGACGTTACAATATTTCAACACTCCCCCTTAATGAGAAGGGTACTCTATTGACATGACCCAATACAACATCATCAAGAGAAGGAGAGGGAAGCATCATCATTGGCATATGGAACATTGACTGGCACATCTATAAATCATCGGAAGTTTTTCTCATCATTAATACCATTGTCGTTCACAACATGGAGCTGGAGTACCATCATCATCATCATTCACAACATGGAGCTGGAGTAACATTATCATCATCATCGACAGCATGAAGTTGAAACATCAACATCAATAACATGAAGCTTAAAACAACAATCTCACCAACACGAGGCTGGTACAACATCATCAACAACACAAGGCTAATACAACAACATCATCAACACGAGGTTGAGACAACAACATCATCAATATGAGGTTGAGACAACAACATCATCAGCACGAGGCTGAGACAACAACATCATCAACACAAAGGTGAGACAACAACATCATTAGCACGAGGCTGAGACAACAACATCATTAGCACAAGGCTGAGACAACAACATCATTAACATATGGAAACAGAATGAGGCAGGTGAATCAACAACAACATTTGTGGTACTCTGACAGATCGACCTTATTGGACCTTCGAGATCTGCCCAAGAATCATAAGATTCCCTAGGATATAAAATCCTAGCAAGCTACCACGTGGTACTTTGACAGACCGTCCTTACCGGACCTTCGGGATCTAGCCAAGAATCAAAAGATTCCCTAGGAAATAAAATCCTAACGGAGCTACCACTGCTGACCACAGCTGGAATATACATGCACATGTACTCTGACAGACTGTCCTTACCCGACCTTTGGGATCTGTCCAGGGATGATCAATCCCCTAGGATATAAAATCCTAATGGATCTACCTGTTGTTGGTCAGGATACCGCATTATCATCAACATCACTCCCCCTTTCAAGAGAGGTCCTTTGGGACAACACCAAGTTTGTCTCAGAAGTACTCAAACTTCACACGAGACAGAGGCTTGGTCAACACATCTGCAACCTGCTCATCAGTGCCAACATATTCGAGCTTTACAACTCCCCTCTACACCATATCACGAATGTAGTGATACCAGATCTCTATGTGCTTCGACTTATCATGGAACATTGGGTTCTTCATCATTTTTATACAACTCTAGTTATCACATAGAATCGCGGTGGCTTCCATCTCCAGATCGAACATACCTGTCAAGAAATTTCAAAGCCATATGGCTTCACAAATGGCAGAACATGTTGCAATGTATTCTGCTTCTGTTGTGCTGAGAGAAATACTAGATTGCTTCCTGCGTTGCCATGAAGTCATGGTTGACCCCAAACTGAAAAAACATCCTGAAGTACTCTTTCTACCTGAGACACTTCCAGCCCAATCTGAATCAATATAACCACATAGTTTGAAGTCATGATCTCCAGTATAACAGAGACCATAATCCAACGTATCCTTAAGGTATCTCATCACATGCTTTGCATCTACAAGATGAACACGTCTAGGCTCCACCAGATACTGACTCAAGGTGTTCACAACAAAGCATATATTTGGCCTGGTATTCGTCAGATACATCAACAAACCAATAATTTATTTTTACAGAGTAGCATCAACCAACTCTAACAAAGTATCAACCATGAGTTTCAAGTTTGTTTCCATGGGTGTGTTCATGGCTTTACATTCCAACATGTCAAATCTATTCAGTATTTCAACTGTATACTTCCCTTGGTTAAGGAAGATCTTCTCTGGGCTCTACCAAACTTCAAGACCTAATAAATAATGCATCGGGCCTAGGTATTTCATCTCAAACTCTGCAACGAGCTTCTTCTTGCAATCTGTGATGAGATTTTATTCTCTTGTTAAGAATAAGTCATCCACATATAGTAACAATATAACTGGGTCAACATTCATAACCTTGAAGTAAAGGTTAGAATCAACTTTACCCTTGGTAAAGCCCAAGCTCCTCAGGAAACTATCAGTTCTGCCATACCAAGTTCTAGGAGCTTGCTTCAACCCGTACAGAGCTTTCTTCAACTTGCAGACATGAGTCTTTCTATCTTCAACTTCAAATCCTCGTGGTTTTTCTATATACACTTCTTCTTCAATACCACCATTTAAGAAGGTTGTTTTCACATCCATCTGGTGTAACTTCCACTTCATTTTGGTTGCAAGAGTTATGGTGGTTCTGATAGAAGTGTATTTGGCTACATGAGCAAATGTCTCTTCATAATCAATACCTTCCTTCTGAGAAAATCCATGAGCCACTATCAATTCTTCCATACCAAGCTCTAGGAGCTTGCTTCAACCTGTACAGAGCTTTCTTCAACTTGCAGACATGAGTCTTTCTATCTTCAACTTCAAATCCTCATGGTTGTTCTATATACACTTCTTCTTCAATACCACCATTTAAGAAGGTTGTTTTCACATCCATCTGGTGTAACTTCCACTTCATTTTGGTTGCAAGAGCTATGATGGTTCTGATAGAAGTGTATCTGACTACAGGAGCAAATGTCTCTTCATAATCAATACCTTCCTTCTAAGAAAATCCACGAGCCACAAATCTTGCCTTATGCTTTTCAATACTTTCGTCGGCTGCATGTTTTATTTTGTATATCCACTTGGAAGATACCACATCTTTGTTCTTTGGTCTGGGAAATACTTCCCATACATCATTCTTTATAATGGATGGGTATTCTCCAGTCATGGCATGCATCCATTATTTCTTATGAATGGCTTCTTCAAAGCAAGTAGGTTCCTTTTCTATGAGATCACACATCAAGGCCATATAGCTGGAGAATGGATTAGGTTTCTTGCTTTGTCTCATGGTTCCTTCTTGGGCACCATACTTCTCTATATCTTGAATAAGTTCTCTCATTCAAGTTGGATTTATCTTGTGAGAGCTCCTCATATGAGGAGGTTCTTGAGATTCTATCATATCATGATCTTCTGGAATATCATCATCAGGGTTAACTGTAACTTCCTTTACGGGTTCTCCAACTCTGGGAGCTACATGTTCCTCTTCATATATGTCTTCAAGCTCACATTTCCTTGATCTTTTGAGTGTTGCATCTTCATAAAAGGTTACATCTCTTCTAATCTCAATATGATGGTAACCTAGTATGTAAATTTTGAAGGCCTTGGAGACCTCACAATATCCAACAAATATTCCCTTCTTTCCTGAAGGATCCAACTTAGTTCTCTTTTCTTTTGGAATGTGTACAAATACTGGACAACCAAATATTTTGAGATGGCTTACTTCAGGCTTCTTTCCGGTGAACATTTCTTTGGGAGTTTTGAATCCAAGTGCACTATGGGATAATTTGTTTTGGACATAAACTGTTGTTCTTGTTGCTTCAACCCATAAGAGCATTCGAAGATCTTGATCATGAATCATAGTCTTTACTGCTTCCATAATTGTTCTATTCTTTCTTTCTGCTACACCACTTTGTTGAGGATTATAGGGAGTGGTGAGCTCCCTCTTAATCCCACATCTCTACAAAATCTTTTAAATTCATTTGAGGTGTACTCTCCTCCATTATCTGACCTGAGTATCTTGATTTTTCTTCCAGAGAGGTTTTCTAGCAAGGCTTTGAATTCCTTGAACTTTCCAAGTACTTCATCTTTTGACTTCAAGAAATAAACCCGAAGTCTTATGAGAGTAATCATCAATAAAGGATACATAGCATACATACCTGCTTGGAGAGATTGAAGGCATTGGACCGCATACATCTTAGTGGACAAGTACAAACCTCCTTCTTTTGATACATAGGATACATCCTTCATTCTCATCGAAAATCTTGTCATGTGCTTAAGAGCGAAGTGTTGAGGAAAAGGTACAGAGAACCTTACTCAAGAATTTTCAGATCTTGTCGGGCTAAGGCAAGATAGTTTGGAATGCCACCCGGGGTTTATGGCCAAAAAAAAAA
Organism: Picea engelmannii; assembly: GCA_009831015.1. NCBI lineage: Eukaryota > Viridiplantae > Streptophyta > Pinopsida > Pinales > Pinaceae > Picea > Picea engelmannii. The sequence continues at coordinate 557,106 of ML781179.1, read as the reverse complement.
ATCACTTAATCCACAAGTATTAAGTACAAGGGACCAAGGCTGGTTTGTTTTATATATTATATGTAACTGTGCAGAAAAGAAATAAACTTAAACAAAAATTACATAAGTGTGTACATGGAGATAAAAGAAAAAAATGAACTAGATCATCAAAATACATATGTGAGATTGAAATAAAAAAACTAAATTTTGTATTGATTTTATTCTGAGATACAAGACTGAATTTTCTTTACAAACCCCTACGAGGGTAGGGACCAAAGTCAAATTTAGAATCCTCCAATGGGAACCATACAAAAAGACTCCGACAACAAAAGAAAACTGAAGCTGAAGATCTGGATCAACTTGCCACAAAATGTTGTCACTTGACTTTGCAAAATATTCTTTATCAGTTATAAAATGTAATTTATAAGCATACAAGAACACACAGACTGCCAAAGATAAATCATACACCTTTAAAACAAGTTGCTGAAATATTTGATTCAATTTTGAATCTTGTTGCCTTCAATAAGACCTTGTTGTCATCAAGATGGTTACGCCTTCTAGTAAACTCAGAATGAATGAAAGATGAAAGTATCTCACTAGTATAGAGAAAACCTTATGGTTGAAGTTCTCCTTCTATTTTTCTCCCCCCTTGTCTCTTCCTTTCATTGAGCTTTTATTCCTTCTCAATAGGTTATGGTAGTTCAACTACCTTTTTGGTTAAGCTTAACTAGCTTAACTAATTATTTGAGACAAAATAATAATAATATATTTAAGTAAGGGTCTAATTAAATAATACTAAATAGGTGGGATCCCTTGTGACTCCCATTTCCATCTCTTTTAATAATCTTCAAACATGAAATATAAAACCCCAATCATTTGATTCAAATATCCTCCTTGTAACTCTTGTTATCATATTTATATTAAATATCAACAAAAAATAACATGGCCATATCCAAAAATAGCATTATATCCATGTTGTCCCAAAAAAATGCCTAAATATATGCTTGTTGTCCAAAACATTGTCAATGTAAATATACTTTCCTCAATAGAAAATAACATAAACCATCATTAAAAACCATATTTATTGTGAGAGGCATTTGGACTCTTCTCACTGCTATCCCCTTTTGATCTTTCTGTGGAAACCTTAGGCTGATTGGAACCTTGAGTCTTGACTGCATTGATAATGTGAGAACAATCATCCTTAAGATGAAGACGTGAAGACACGGATTCGAAGGAATCTTTGGATGATTGGGAGGCAATGGCCACTCCTTTTCCTTTATCTTGCACAGGCTTGGGAACATTGGTTTTTAATCTCTTACTAGCATGAGATGACTGCACGGGAGAGACAACATGATCAACGTGGGAAATCGGATTCTTTGGCGGTGGCAAAGGGGCTAATGGAAAAGAAGCAGTAGGCCAATCGTGGTGATGAACAACGGGCTGATGGACAATCTCTTGCCAACTATCATTGGCAGACAATTCTGGTTGCATAGACACATGAGGGGGAATGTGGATACCGGAAATTTTTTGATGTGGCTGGAAGGGTGGTCTCCTAGGTCGAGGATAGAGGATCCCATGGCCAACTAGGTTAAATAATCCATCTTGAAAGAGCTGGTTTAATTCCTGTGGATCAACATCAAAATGTATTGAAAACCGAGGCTTTCTATGACTCCTCTACCAATTTCCTCTGCCTCTATTGCCTCTAGTAATACTGCCTCTTATAAAGAAGCTCATCCTGAAGAAATATTCCAACATGTTATGAAAAACTCTTGACAATCCATGCATAAAACTCTACCTAAATAAAATCAAAAGGTTGGCTCTATTATTCACACAGAAGCACATGCAATCCATCCATCAACTCTAAAAAAACCCAATCAATCAATTTTCCTTTTGAACACGGAGTGGTAGGGCTATTTGGAAGACAAGGGGGATATAATGTGTGAAAAGTGGTAGCATGGATGGGGAACGACCGACGAGTACAATTCAAACAATTGCAGACGTAACAAAAACTGTATCCATGTTCAACTTTCAAACACCAGTCATTATCTTAGTCTTTTCTGTTTTGTTGTTAACCCTTTCTTTTTTTTAAATGGATTTAAATTTTACAATAATAGAATAGGGAATGCTTTAAATGTACTTAGGAAGGCGAGGGGGATATAATGTGCGAAAATTGATATAATGAGAGGGAAAAACTATTCTTGTTCAATTATATGCAATGATATCCAAAAAACGCCATTGCCATCAGTAAAATAATTGCCAAAACTTTTTCTCTGTTTAGTAAGTCAAATCCAACACAATTGTTTTCATATCATCCAATATAAAACCCCAGGAAAATTCCAGGACTGTCAACTGTACAAATTTCCACTTCCTTCTCTTTTTATCATTAGAGTTTTTGGGAAAGACTGTTAACAAAGACATTCAACACAATTAAAACTAAATTACATCAAGTGTGCGTGGGAGGCTGAGAAAACGATCTAATCCAATCATCATAAAACGATGGTATTACAAATTTAATACCCGCTGTGTAAACAGACTAGGTTCGAAACCCATGTGCAAGTGGTGCTTGTTTATTTTATCATTATACAGTTTTCAAAATCGACCAAAACTCCATGGATATATGAAAAATGAGACATGAATAGCCAACCTCCCAAATGTTGGATTAACCACTGATAACAAACATCAAGTTCAGAGTTTGAAATTGCGACTCATCAATAAAAGAACTGAAGTCTGGGAAAAAACGAAGGCGAAACTTTCAAGGGTTTTGCAAAAAAGAACATTTTAACCATCTCTTATCACAACATACTTTCCACCGACCTCTCCACATACCCCTCATGAAGGCCGCAAAACAAATATGCCCATACATATACAAACAAATGACAGACAATTTGAAGGAGCTGCAAATATTTCAAGACTGGGTAATGGCATTAAGAAAACAACCATCCTTTTATATCACAGAGAGAAGAAAAACCTCAAATTTTAATGACCAGAGACAAGTGAAACCCAAACAACATTTGCCCTAATTATTTGCTAACAGACATAGCAACATAGCAACCACATATTCTGGACGCAATGTCATTCAAATAAAAAGAAAATTTCGACTATGAATCAACTTGAACACTCAAACACCAACATGGAGGAACTCCATTTAATATGAGATTTCATAGTTGAAAACCACATACATTCATTTAATCTTTGGAAAGAAAGCACAACCTGTGAGAAAATCTAAGATGCAACATCAAGATTTTATTTTGAGCGGAGCTATGTTTCATGAATGAAGAGGCAAGAGCCATCATACCTGTATGCAAAATGCCAAGAAAATAATGAGCATGATTCTTCTTTCCAAGGCCGAGCAAAACAGAGGCAACACCAGCCAAAACAACAAACCCAAATGTGAACCAAGTGAGGGTGGTGACCTCGAGGTAGGGTTAGAGCGACGTGCAATAATTGCACGTTGTTTCCTACATTAACTCCATCAACCACAACCAAGTACGAGCACACCAACACATAGTCCACTATGTGTGCCATCAAAACAAAACAAATCACATTTTCCACCTTCCAATAACTCATGTGCATAGTTTAATACTTAGCACCAAATACATCCAATATCCCACATTCCTCGCTAGGGGAAAATTACCACCCTAAACAACTTAATCAGTGTCCACGATAATAACAAGAATTCATAAGTGCCATATGCTCTAACCATATACAACCCATGTTTGGAGTTCAAATCAACCATTCAAAATATATATGCAGCAGAATAAACCAAGATGCTCATTAAAACAACACCTTTTCCCTTTCTTCTTTAAATTAAATCGCCAATAAATCTATCATTTGCCCATTTCACTTGAAAATCAGTTTCAATTATCATTTTTAAACTGTAGAGTCATTTTTGCAAAATATACATAAGTGCAAACAATAAGAGCGTCCTTCATCATTATTCACACAGCGGGGTCACACCTATCTAGTATATTATTAATTATATATATATAATAAGGCATTGCAACCAATTTGCATTCAGGGATTCCACGTTGCTCTTTTGGGCGTCAACAAACTGGCGACTCCACAGGGAAATATGTTCCTAACAGATTCATAAATCAGAATGTCTGGTTTCACAGACCAGTAGAAGTAGATGATAGAAAAAACTGTTGAAAAGACTAGTTATGCAACAAGGGGGAAAGTTCGTTTAAGGGAAATAATGAGACAAGACTTTGGGAATAACTTATGGAAAGTGGTACGCATGAGGGGGTTTGGTCCTATATGCATAACATTCGAACAATATGTAATAGATAATGCTTCTTAAACTTTCAAGGAGAATGCTTATGATATGCTCTTGAATCTCAAGATGGAGGGAAGAAAGGGTTAGCAGAAACAGGGAAGAAGACAAGATCAACTATCCTACAACAATATTGAAAGAAAAAAAAAAATTCACTGATGTCTGAAAGGAGGACATCGTGACAACCGTTTGTATCTTATTATCATTGATCAACAATATTTACAGAATGGCATTGTAATGGAAAAACTGATGCAAACTTTATTTCTGATTATTTCGAGAAGCACACAACAAAAATTGAAAACTTCAGCAAAAATTGAAAACTCAACAAACCAAAGTAAAAAAGAAAATAGTAAAACAAAGGACTATATACATCAGTCATTTTTATACAAGCGTTCAACGATCAAGTCTGTTCCACATAATGTTTCCAGTGGGAACCATTAGTACTGTAAGAGAACAATCACTCTTCCAAATCCTTTAAGAGGTATGAGTTTGTGCCTAGGATAAAAGCGATTTTGAAAGGACCTAGCCATAGTTTTTGGAACTTAGAATGTCTTCCTATTTCAACATGGTCTGAGTCCCATAGTAGGAATTTATCATCAATCTTGAATTCAACAAATTTTGCTCATCTGTTAAAATACTTTTTCACAATTTTCTGCCTTCTTTTTATGTTCTCCAAGGAAAAATTTATTTGTTCTTCCAGGGCTAACAGTGCATTTATCCTTTGGGGAACATTTGAAGAATTTAATTCTTCAATCTGTAGCATCATCCGCAAGGAGGAAATTTCTAGCTTGGTAGGTAGAATCGCCTCTTGACCATATACGAGTTGAAAGGGGGTACAGTCTGTACTTGCTTTGGAGGTTGCGCGATCTACCCAGAGAGCATAAGTGAGAAGCGTGTGCCATTGGTCAGGTTTGTCTTCTATAATTTTCTTTACGATCCTAACCAGAGTCTTGTTAGTGGACTTTGCTTTCCCATTTACCTAAGGGTAACAAGAAGATGAAGTGAAATGTTTAACCCCCAACTTAACCAGAAATTGAGTCAATTTTGTAGAAATGAACGTTGGGTTGTTGTTTGTAATGATCTCTAATGGAATGTTGAATCTAGAAAAGATATTAGGTTCTAGGAAAGAAATTACCTGCTCATCCTTTGCATGTCTAAGAGGGACAACCTCGGTCCACTTGGTAAAGTAATCAGTGGCTGTCAAAATAAAGATATGCCCCGCGAATGACGGAGGATTGATAAGACCAATAAATTATAGGCCCCATTTAGAAAAAGGGAAATCCAGGAGGACAATTTGTAAAGGCATGGAAGAAAGGCGTTCTTTCCCAACGAATTTCTGGCACTTATCACAAGATCTTGCGAATTTATAATAATCCTAGAATATCGTAGGCCAAAAGTAACCATTTCTTATGATTTTTAATGTAGTAGCCTTAGCAGTAAAATGACCACCAATGTGAATGACATAAGCCGACGATCCATGATTTTCGTGTACCAATTTATGTGCTTCTTCATCATTTACACATAGAAGTAACAAACCATCAACAAACCTTCTAAGCAAAAGTATCCTAAAATGATATACTTGGAAGCTTCAAGGCAGAGTCTCCTTCTCTGGTGAGGATCAAGCTCATTTGGACACTTTTGATACTGCAAATAAAACACCATATTTGTATACCAAGGATGTTTAGATATAGAAAGATTTTGATTCTCAATATAAAAGTGAGCTGAAAGAGGATTATCTTGATCATCGAGTTCTTCACTTGGTTCAGGATGCTGAGCTAAGTGAAGAGCTAGGTCTCGTCCCTTGATTGTCTTTGAAGTCATGATCGTCAAATCATGCTCCTAAATTTTGGCAAGCCAATGTGCAAGTTTTCCTGAAAGATAAGTTTGTGAAAGCATAAAATTCACATCAGGAAAAGGGACTCTTACCTACGTATGATTGCCTAAACTAAAGTGGCAAATTTTTTCTATACTCTTAACAACAGTAAAAGCGTGTTTCTCAATATAATAGTACTTGATTTCATCATTTGATAGACTCTGGCTCATGTAAGCTACAAGTTTTTCGTTGTTTTGGTCATCACTTTGGAAGAGGATAACAAAAATTGCTTCCTCGATGGCATTGGTATATATGATAAAAAAATTCTCAAAATTTGGTTTCGCCAGAACTGGTGCAGAACTGATTGCTTTCTTAATCCTAAGGAAAACATTTTCGATGTCATCTATCCAAGAAAAAGAACAATCTTGCTTCAAAAGATTATGAATTGGTTTAACCATGACAACAAAATTAGGAACAAACCTATGGATAAAGTTAATAATGCCCATGAAATCTTGAACTTCTTTCTTGGAAGTGGGGGCAGGAAGGTTTAGAATCGCAGTAATCCTTTCAGGATCAATGCTTCTTCCTAAATAAAAAACAATATGACATAGGAGTTTTCCCTTTGTGACACCAAAAATAGATTTGGAAGGATTTAAAGAAATGCCAAATTTTCTGCAATGCATGATAACTTTTCTAAGATGACCAAAATGATCCAACCGGTTCTTTGAATAAATAGTAAAATCATCAAGATAAACTTGGATAATCTTACTGATTAGATCGTCAAAAGTTATCTGCATAGCTCTTTGAAAAGTGGGACTTGCATTAGGCAAGCCAAAAGGCACACGGTCATAAGCAAAGGTTCCCCAACATGTAGTAAAAGTGGTTTTATACCTATCGGTCCTTTTTACCTTGATTTGATTATATCCAGAAAATCCATCAAGTAAGGACATCATTTGTGACCATGCAACCTGTTGTAAAATCATTTCCATATTAGGAAGTGGAAAATGGTCTTTGACACTCGCTCTATTCAACGCGTGGAAATCGACACATAATTTGATCTGTCTAGTAGTCTTCTGAACAGGGACCATATTTGAACCACTCATAATACTTAACCTAAAATATTATATTAGCTTTTAATAAATTTTCCAATTCTTTTCGAATAGTAGTTTCGACTGCAGGGTTAATAGGTCTTTGTTTTTTCCCAACTGGTTTTACCCCTTCCTTGATAGGAATGACATGTTGTATAAGAGCAGGATCAAAACTACAGAGATCCTCGTATGACCATGCAAAAACATCTTGAAATTCACGGAGTAGCTTAGTGAATTTCAATTTTTCTTCATCAAAACATTGGGCACCTAGTTTAATGATCTTTGGAGATTTGGGTGTCCCAATATTCAAGGAAATGGTATCACCCACTTTCCTTTTTGACTCCTCTTCCTTATGACTTTCTTTGTTGCCTACATCACTCGACAAAAATGAACTTTCGAGAGGAGTCAAGCCTTTAGGAAATTTGTCATCTTCCATAGATATGATTTCCTTGGGCTTAAGCGGTTCATTTTGTATGAAAGCTTAAATTCCTTCATCATTTGGGAAAACCTGCCATGATTCTACGTTATCAGGGATGTGAGGACGATATAGAGATTGGAAAGTACAATCAGGTCTTTGAGGTAAAAGTTGTCAGATAGGAGATGCTGCAAACACAACTAATCTATCAACCATTGAATTAAGTTCCCTCTTAACATGATTTATGTTAAATGATAACATATTTGAAATGAGCATCCACACAACTTGGGTATAGCGTTTAAGCAACTTGTTGCTTGGCGAATAAATCTTACCTACAAGGTTCACAACAAGTTCAGAAGCATGAAAAACTGTAAGGTGGCTACAACCAAGGTTACATGCATTTTTTATGTCTAACAATAAGGCCTCAAACTCGGTGACATTGTTTGTACAAGCAAATTTTAACCTATAAGAAAAATTGTGGATTTTACCTGTAGGAGAATATAGAACGATGTCGTCCCTATTACCTTCATTTGAGCATGATCCATCAAAATGCATGTGCCATATGCCATCGTCAAAATCAATTGGTTCAAGCATAGTGTCACCCTCATTAGCGAAGATAGACTACAACCCCAAATCTTCTTCGAGATAATTTACATTGGGTTGGGGAACGCTCTCTATATATGGTAAAATTTGTCCTTCCCTAAGGACTATAATGTTCTTTCCATTCCGAGGGACAAAAAAATGTGTTCCATCAAGTGAAAGACATCCACTCGTTAAGGCTTGCCAGTCTATTCCTAAAATAATTGAATAGTTACTCACTGGCATATCAATTAATTGGATGCTGAGAGTTGTTCTTATATCGGGATGTGCACATAGAACTAAGGTTACATATTTGATTTCACCTATAGTTGATTGTTGCAAATTGTTATAAGAGGGCATGCTTCTAGAATTTTCATTAGTGCATGATAAGCCAAGCTCTTCCATGATAATTTTTCACATTACACTTGGACCAGACCTGCCATCGATTAGGCAACAATGAGCTATTTTGTCCATAATTTTTACAGAAATATAAAAGGAGGTTTTTTACAGTGTTCCTAAAATTATTTACACATATTTTATTTACAGTTGAATCCTCTTCTTTTGACTCTTCAAATAGATTGGCTATGGTAGAAATTTTACCTTCCATAAAGTTTTTGAGATCCTTTGTTGTTCTGGGATGGAAACCATGTCCAAAAGAGTAGCATCAACTTTGATATTAGCCAATTGATTAATGATATTATATTTAGAAGAGGGAAGAGGAGAAGGCACTCCTTGATTATCAAGAGTTCTGACAGTTTGTGTATCATCAACTTGAGAAGATGAGCTTGGGATAGAAGAAGTACGAGGATGGTCATATTTCTCTTGGCAGTGTAACATTTATTCTTGGTATTTATTACCATAACATATCCTGGTTCAACCCAATCTAAAATAACAATTGTGGTATCGAGCCTTTTGCCAAAGATCTTATCCCTGACATTTTTCTTAACTTCGCAAGTACTTTATTCATGATTTTATTCACAGAAGTTACACCAACTGCGAGACATAATGGCCTTTGGCTGAAAATTGTTTTTATTATTATTCCTAAAAGGCGCTAAGGAAGAATAATATGCCCTAGGGGCAGAGGAAGAGGCATTTCCTTTTTTCTCATAGGATATCATCCTATTATTCATATCTTGCATGAGTTATAGGAGGGTAGACATATATGTTTTCTAGACCAAGTCTCCCTTGGGGAGACCCGTTCTTTCGAGTTGCTCCTCATATTCTATGCAAGTATGAAGAGCAGAACCAAGATTGTCAATAGCCTTCTCTTCAAGTCTATGATGATAAGAAGAAGGTAATGCATTATAATAATGCATGAAAGAAACTTGATTTTGAGGGCAGATTAGTTCAGGGATTTGATTATATAATTTGGTGAAGCGAAGGTTAAAAGACTTAATGGTTTCACCATCTTTATAGGAAATGTTGTTGTATTCCCTCAACTGCTCAGTTGAACTCTTGTACTGTCCATAAGTGGACTTGAACCAATAAACCAATTCTTCCCATGTGGAAAGAATTTTGGGAAGGAGATCAAAAAAATATGCTACAACTTTCCCTTCGAGGGAGTTGACAAATAGACACATGCAAGTGTCGTTATCGTTAGCCCCGATATTATGAAAAGCATTAGAAAATGCTACCAGGTGTTTGTTTGTAGTAACGATATTATTTCCTGAAAACCTAGGTAAATTCTCCTTGAACTTTAGTAACGGGTGAGTAGCAGGTGCTAGATTCAAGGGAGAAGATACGTGCCATCGGGTGGTCATAGAATCTTCCTCAAATTGGAAAAGCCCATATTTATTTATAACTTTAGTAGGATTGGTAGTGGATTGAACAATGACTTGATGAGTGTATATACTACCAATCATTAACGAAGTAGAAGGCTACGAGGAGGGGGAACCTCTTGTTTCACTACCACTACCTGCAAATATCATGTTGAAGGTGATAGGTATGGGTAATGAAGGTGAATTAGCAGAATCCGATAAAGTTCGCCGTAGAGCACTTTCTTGTGTTGATAAAACAATTTTCCTCCTTCCTATTTCAAAAACAGGAGTGGCTTCAAGGGACAATCCTCTTCTCCTTCGAAAGATACGAGGATTAGAGGACATGAAAAGAAAGACCAAAGATATAGGAAAGGGGAGGTTACTTCTGATTTCTGGGCTGTGTTTACCTAGCTTCCCAACGTTCACAGATACTTATGTCCCTTTCGATTACTTCCTAGGAAATTTCAAGTTCAGCGTGAGTACAAGAATTCATAAGTGCCATATGCTATAACCATATACAACCCATGTTTGGAGTTCAAATCAACCATTCAAAATATATATGCAACAAAATAAACCAAGATGCTCATTAAAAGAATACCTTTTCCCTTTCTTCTTTAAATTAAATCTCCAATAAATCTATCATTTTCCCATTTCACTTGTGTTAGCACTAGAAGTCACTCTTTGATTGCAGAGAAATTAAGCCCAGTACCCATCAGTTTGTATGTCACAGGTTGGTTTTTAAAAAGGTCAAATGGGTGTAGATTCGAGATGATATCGTTTTAACTCAGAAAACTGGATTGGTATGCACATGTAGGTAAGGTCTTAATTGACTTCAGTCAGTAAGTTGGAGTAAGGGCGAGTAGAGGGAAGACTTTGGTGAGGAGAGAGTAGAGATCTGTTGTAGACATTAGGTCTTCCAGCAGCCTAAGGAGGAAAATCTTCAAATACAAGATCCTCTTGGATTCAAAACTTCAGAAAAATGAAGAACATAAATAACAACACTGCAATCAAATATACATTACAATATAGTCAAACAATCCATGTGAATCCTTCAATCATGGACACTTCAGTATCAGAGGCAAATAGGATGAAAAAGAAGCTGATTTTCATTAAAGAAGAAGTCTCAGATCAAAATACATAACCAACAAACCAAAGTTCTTCCTCAAAAGTTTACAATACGGGAGCCTAGCTCAACCATTGACCATAAAAAAATATCAAAACTAATTACATATACTCAAAAAAATTTCCCAACAGAGGCATGCTCGAGCTTTCATGGTGCCGTGTCTTCTCAGTTAGACCATGCATACAGTTTCTTCTGCACACGCCTTCCCCTGTCAGACGAAATCTCAGTTTTGCTAGTCCCTGTATGTCTCTTCGGTCATACTTTTTTGACTTTCCATTCATGGGGGAAAGATGACGTTTCAACCACCTACCCCCGCTTTCATTAACTGCTTCATCAGGATCAGAACGAGGCTGAGTCAACTTGGCACTTGGAAAACATGGCGGCCTCTTTCTGCGGCCAACAACGACGTTTCGGCCCTTGGCGTAGCTCACGTGAACTCTGCACCTTTACCTGCATGCGACCTTGGGCCCATTCTCGAGTGCTTCACGACTTCAGGCTTTAGGTGCTCTGATGTGAGCCACTCTCGAATCTCCTGATTCCGGAACTCTCGAACTGGAGCTCAGCGAGCGCTAGATCCCATTCAATATGACCTCTGCTATGACCTGGGGCTCTATCCCCGAAAGTTTCGGGACTTCGCTTCTCAGGGATAGAGCCCTTAGGGGTCGACTTTACAAATACCACCATATAAATATGGTTTGACCAATCCACAAAAGGGGATTTGGTCTTATACAAGACCCAACATGATCAATCCACAAAAGGGGATTTGGTCTTATACAAGACCCAACATGATCAATCCACAAAAGGGCATTTGATATATAAGATAATAACTCAAATATACTTAGAATATTCTTCAAAGTTACAATATTTCAATAGTACATGGTGATGTGTTTGGACTTGTGCTTGTTCCATCACAAGGTAAATATGTGTACTGTGTTTCATTCATTGATGATTTCTCGAGGAATACATGGATTTATTTCTTTCGAAAGAAATATGAGGTCTTTGGTAAATTTAAAGAGTTCAAGGCTTTTGTGGAGAATCAAACAAAGAAGAAAATAAAGGTGCTAAGAATAGATAAAGGTGGAGAGTTCCGCAAGAATGAATTCGAGGAATTTTGTAAAAAGTGTGGTTAGTGAGAAAAAATACTACTCCATACACACCTCAAAAGAACGGGGTTACAAAAAGGGTGAATAGGATGTTGATGGAAAAAACAAGGAGCATGCTCAGTGGTGCCGAGTTAGCACATGAATTCTGGGCAAAGGGAGTGGGTACTACATGTTACCTGGTAAATTGATCACCTTCATCAACGTTGGTTGAAAAAACTCCCCACAAGGCATAGACTGGTAAAAAACCCTCTCTTGAAGATCTCATTGTTTTTTGTTGTGATGCTTATAATAATATAATAATAATAATCTATTTTTAAGGTCACCGCCAAGCTAGACACCAAATTGGTGTATGAGACCCCCTCCACCCAGCGATTTGACTGGTAAAGTCTAAGGAGGTATACATACCCTACCCCCCTATGGATTTGTACGTGTTCCAAAGGAAAATTAGATTAAATTGGATAATAAAGATAAAAAGTGTATCCTTATTGGTTAAAAGGATGGTTTAAAATGTTATAAACTTTGGAACCCAACAACTAAGAAGGTTGTCTACATTTGGGATGTTGTCTTTAGAGAGGTTATAGATGTTTCCAAATAGGAAGTCCCACCAAAAGAAAAATAACCAAAGACAATAGAGTTTGAGTTGGAGGGTGAAGAATCAAACTCAACAGAAGAACATGAATCAAAAGAATAAGAACCTCATACTATAGTATCGAGGAGATCGGTTAAAGAAAGAAGAAATCCAAAAAAGTATACTCCACCTGATTTTCAATCTAGTTTTCCTTTATTTGTTACTGATGATGATCACAAGATTGTTAGGGAGGCAGTGGATTAAGAGGATGGTAAACTATGGAAAACGACCATGGTTGAAGAAATGTCAGTCTTGAATAAGAATGAGGCCTGGGATCTAGTTGAGTTGTCGGCTAGAAGAAAACCTGTCAGTAGAAAATGGGTGTTTAAAACGAAATTGAATGCAGAAGGTAAAGTGGAGAAGTATAAAGATAATCTAGTAGAAAGGGGATGTTCCCAAGTAGAGGGAATAGATTTTGGTGACATTTTTTCTCATGTTGCTAAATTAAATTCTATTAGATTTCTTTTGTTTGTTGCTGCTGATTTTTATCTTGAAGTAGAACATTTGGACATAAAGACAACATTCCTACATGGAGATCTTGAAGAAGAAATCTACATGAAACAACCAAAAGGTTTTGCAGTGAACGGTAAGAAAGAGTTGGTTTGCAAGCCTAAAAGTCCATTTACGGGTTAAAGAAATCTCCAAGGATGTGGTATCAAAAGTTTGATACTTATATTTTGAAAATTGGTTTCATAAGGAGCAAAGTTGATCATTGTGTGTATTTTAAATTAGTTGTTCAACATTTTATTTATGTGGTTTTGTATGTTGATGATAGGAAACAACAAGGAAATCATCAAGGAGGTAAAAACTTAGTGGTCTTCTAAATTTGATATGAAATATCTTGGTGCTACAAATTTTATTTTGGGCATGGAAATTAAAAGAGATCAGGCAAACAAGAAACTCTAGTTGAATTAGAGGAAATATGTTGTGACAATATTGCAAAGGTTTAATATGCATGAATGTAAAATAGTCAAGGTCCCTATTCTTGTAGTTGTAAAGTCATATGCAGATCAATGTCCCAAGACACATGAAGAGGACAAGGACATGTCTCACATTCCTTATGCTAGTATTGTTGGCAATTTGATGTATGTAATAGTATGTACTAGACCAAACATTAGACATTCAGTGGGAGTTTTGAGCAGGTATATGTCGAAACCTGAGAAGGAGCATTGGACAACTATAAATAGGGTTTTTATGTATTTGAGTGGCACTATAGATTATGGAATTTTTTACCAACGAATACCTAGCATAAAAAAAGTGTTGGACATACATGGATTTTTTGACGCAGACTGGGCTAGAGATTTGGATCACAAAAGATCTAGAAGTGGTTATGTGTTTAACCTATTTTGATTAGAAATCAATTGGATGAGAAATATACATTCTGTAGTTGCACTCTCAACTACATAATCTAAATACATGGAAGTTACTCACATGAGTAAGGAAGTTGTATGGTTATAGAGGTTGTGTTCTAGTCTTGGGTATGTACAACAAGTTGTAAGGTTAGATTATGACATTCAGAATGCAGTCTTTCTTGTAAAGAACCCAACTTATCATTCTAAGACAAAGCACGTTGATGTTCAATATCACTTTGTGAGAGACATGGATGAAGACAAGAAGGTGTTGCAGGTGAAATTCAACACTTTGAAGAATATTGTAGATTCATTGACAAATTCTGTAAGCACTGAGAATTTCTCTTGGTGTAGAGAAACAATGGGCATTGTTTCCCTGAATTGTTGATCATGTAATCCTCGGGGGCCATATATGAAAATAAAACAACATGTGGGAGAATGTTGGGTATGTTTTATATTCTTTGCATGGTTATCCCCATGTGCGATGTGTATGTGCTGAGTGAGTGGGGGTCACAGGGGCGGTGACAACCTACCCAGTCCAAGGGGGTTGCAGGGTAAGTTGGAGCCCTTACAAAAACAATTGGGTGGTTTTTTGGTCTGTTTTGGGCGTTTTTGGCACACGATTTTCCGACCCATGGTTTTCGAATTCCAATTAAGGAATTAAGGTTGTAATCTAATCCAGGTCAATGGATGTCGCATAATCATATATATTGTATTTGTAAATGGTGAAATTAATACAATGAGAGTTAGAGGTGCGGCTCTAAACATTTGTTGGTTTTCCAGGTCAATCATTTCTAAGATAAATTTCTAAGTATTATGTGTGAATGCTATTGTTTTCTTTTTGTTTTACAAATAATCTATGTGTGCATTTCTATACTATAAAGGTTTAAAATGTACAACTATGATAGGAATTCATTCCCATTAATTAATCTACCCTTAAAATTGAGCATCTTAGAAAGTAGATAGGACTATTAATAAACATTTATAAACCAACCACTGACCCTTTTTCTATCCCCCTCAAATCAATCATGGAAACATCATCAAAATAGTGGAAAATGCAAAGAGGGTCATCTATGTAATGAGGGAGTATCGTTGGGGTAGTCATATTTGGGCATGCAACATGGATAACAATCCCAATCAGGGCAATGATAAATTTCTACCTGTTGCCTTTGTCTAAACGACGCAGAGGTAATCGTTGCATGAGGAAGTTGGGTGGGAAATTTAGGTCCATATATATGACATTGTACTTAACAACAATTAGTTTAGTATTAACCAAGAACCATACGTGAAGCATATTAGAAATCACTAAATTTTAAGTGGAGACTAGAAAGGGAGTCCTAACATAATTAACAAGAGTTGTGAAGCGAAGAATATTCAAAAGAATAACGTGAAACATCAAAACTACACAAAATTTTCTTGTTTGAGACATATATAGTGAAGAAGGGAAGACCCTGGAGGTACACTTGAAATGGGAACAATAAAATGGAAAGACACAAATAAGGAAGAGGTTACATAGAAGAGCAAATAGTCAAGGCTTGATCATCAACATAAATATATCATGACACTTTTAGGATGAAGCACATGAGTAAGGACATGTTGTATCTAAACAAGTCCACTATATGTCATCGACCATTGTTTTTTCCCATCTCTATGGTTTTGATTTCATTATATAATCCACATTAGGAATAGTGGGACCAGTCAGATATAAGCCATCTTATAGGGTTGACTCACAATGAACTTAACAATGAAGTTTTTCATACTTTTTTACAAGATAGTCTATGAGTATTATGAGATGTTGAAATAATTTGAACATTGAAATATAATGTTAAATAGGTCCAACCTATCTATTATATAACAAAGTCCTCGCAAGTCATTTGGATGGATAAAATAGTTATAAAGAAATTAATTTAAAGTTAAGTAGTCTAAACACAATCCTTCAAACCATAATTAGGCCTAATTGTAGACCTTAAATAAATTAAAAATATACATAAATGAGGCTTAATTGTATTCAAAGTACTTTTAAATAATCTAAATAATTATGTTAATGGATGCCTCAGCTTAAGGACAATATGCACCTCAAGAAAGTGATGTCTTATTTATTTGGCACTCTCTTTTAGCGAAGAAAAACCCAATCCTCCAATCATAAATAGCCCACTAAACCATATCCTCTAATTATAAATAGCCCACTAAACCATATCCTCTAATTATAAATAGGCCACTATCTCTACTTATAAGGTATAATTCAATCAACTTAGCCTCAATCATTCAGTTCAATCACATACAATTCTTCCTCCATATTTAGGCTTGCAAGTGCATCCTAACCATTAGAGAGTGTGTAAATGCCTCCCATGAGAGGGCTTAATGGTTATGAACATGTGTTTTCTCCTTGGAGGTCATGGGTTTGAATCCCCAAGGAAGGTAGGCTATGGACACCTCCATAGACTAAGCAATCAAATTGCTACTTGGAGGGGGTCTCATATGCCAATATTTTGTGTTTGGCTAGGTTGTTACCTTGAATTAGATTATTATTATTAAAAAACTTAAGTACATTGTCATTATCAATGAAACCTTTTTTCTAATTGAATGCTTAGTGACTTTATTGTATGTGTTCATTTTGAGAAATTAAAAAGAAAGGTATTATATAATGTAAGAAACTATAAAGAAATATTTTGGAAGCATCCAATCCATTGGAAATCCATGGAACCATTGCAATTATTGATTGCAAATCATAATCAAGTGTTTAACACAAGAATCGAAGAGCAAGATATCTACTATGAGAATAGATTCCCTTAAGTACTTCAAGAAGTATGCATTGCATATGGACAATACAATCAAAACTACCAAAATTCTTGTATATTGTTGCATTGGCATCATGGCATTGGAAGTGACACTTACTCGGAGGTGTCAAAGGTCGAAGTGCATCTGCCAATTATTTGATAAAATGTCTACAAGAATTGAAAGGACACCCGCCAACTATTTGATGAAATGTTTAAAAGAATGTCTTAGTTTTTGTTCGAGAGGGGGCATGCAAATCTTAGTGAAAACCCTTATTAAGAACATTATGAGATTAGAGGTGGACAACTTGGACACTATTGACAATGTAAAGGCTAAGATTTAAGATAAGATAGAGAATTATCCCAACCAATAAAGATTGACCTTCACAAGTAAGTGTTATCCCCATTTTTTGGATAACTAAGGAGATTATGTCTCGAGGCCCTTAGGTTGCAGATATGGATTGTCGAGAGACTACATGACCAACGCTAACCTTTTTCATGGATGGAGACCCTTCTCACCACAACAGATGATCGAAGATATCCAGATTGCATCCACCACATCAGCTAGTTTTTGGAAGGTAGTGGGCCTTGCTCCAAGAGGTACAAGTCAATATTATGGTAAGCATCATTTCAATATTAAATCCATTCAAGTATGTTGTATCTTAGATTGCTCTAGATTTCATGATATATGCCTTTTGCCCTGCTTCACCTTGGTGATTAGCATTGTTCCCTAGTAAGTGGTTTTCCTTGGGGATGGGTTTGCTACTGAAGTGCCACTGTACCATTCCCGATCATACTTACCACTTTCCATTACTGTTCCCCCCCATTTCCCCCATCTCTTGGGATTGTAGGGTGTATTGACCCAAGAAGGGTTTTCCCTCATTTTATGCGAAGAAGGGGCTGAAGGCCCAACGATATTGATGTGGGGTAAAATATAAAAGCCTATGTATGAACCTTCTAGATGATTCACCCAGGGATCACAGAAGAAAGCAATGAAATGCTTATCTTTGAGTAAAGGGGGACCCATAATAAAATATGTTTAAAAATGCTTGAAAGGTTAGTTGGAGGATATGAGGTCTCATCACGAGACAACCTATCATGTCCATGGATATCTAGTGGTATGAAATTACCATCATCTAGTCACCAAGCTAGGGTAATGGCTCTCAGTTGCATGGATGAGAGAAAGGGGGTCTCATCATGAGCCAAATTTCTCATTTCCACTAGGTGTTTGTGGGTGGCACTACCATTATCTGGACACCACGCCAGGGAAGTGGCCTTCAACCTTTCCTTAAAATTATGAAAGAATGAAATAATGGAAAATAATGGCTTGGAAAAAGTGCATTGGAGACGAAGGTACCATACACCCTCTACAAATGCATCCATGAATGAGACACTACGACCTCTTGTATGTCATGAGCCCTATGCCCATTGAGTCTTGACCCCAACCACCTCACCCACTTTACATGGATTAGAGAGGGATATGTTGGAAACTCTCCTTGACCTAGTGCAATATCTACCCAATAGGACACCTCGTCAACCCTCCCATATTCAAGCTTGACAAGTCGCTTAATGTCTTTGAGCAATTAATTGTTTGGTATAGTGATCTTTGATGCACATGCTTAGGTGGCTCATTTATTGTTTAGATTCACTTATCATGATGTTATGACTTGAGATCCTTGGAGGGTGTGTTTATTTGTCTTTGCAGGACCTAGTTAGTGGACAGTTTTGGAAGAACAAGCCTAGCTTGGGCTTCCATGGGGCTAGAAGCCCACAAGTGGATGCCAAAGGAGAGTATGCTAGATGAGAAGGATCAAGCTTGGAAGGCCTTAAAGATGACTTGGACGACATAGTCTAGCCCCCACATGCCAAATGTTTTTCCTAGGAGAGGCAAAACATCACATCTAGAGGCATGACATTACCTAGGGGGGTTAGGGATTGGTGGTGTGGTTGATGCATTGACACTTAGATGTTTTGAGGAGAAATGAGCTTTGACCATGAAAGAGGCAACTTGGATACTTGACATGTCGCTTTGGCAAGGCTAACCACCCTCTTCCTACACCAACGACTTTCTCCAAATGCCAAAACGTCCCCTAAAGGGGTGACATCCTTCTAAATTAGGGTTTTCTTATGTGAAAAAGTGCATTTTAAATGAATTAGTTTGTTTAGGGGGAAATATTAGGGTTTTTGACCCCTATTCTTGTGGTTTACCCCTAATTATATGGACAAGTTACCTTGGTGACATTTTGTGTAAATAAGAGATCATAAGATCCCATTTTAACATAACTCTCCCTCTTGTGAGAGGCTCTTGGACTGAAATTTTTGCTCTCTTTGGTTATTTCTCTCTCTTGTGCATTTGTTTATGGCTATGTATTGGATTATTGGTTGATGGAAATGGTGCGCTAGCCTTGGAAGGCTTTCTTCATTGCTTTTTTGGTGGTTAGTCTAGATTTTATTTCCTTTTAATGCTTGAAGGTGCCATTTATCTCATTGTATTATCATTTGTACAAGTTAAGGGTTCTATTTTCTTGATCCAATTAGGGAGTATAAGGGTATACACCCCTACTTGTGTTTCCACCATTTATTTGCTAAGGGAATATTGCTTCATAAGGGTTTACTAAGAGGAGTATAATTGCATACACCCTCCTAGTTGAAACCCTAGCTAGAGAAGCTTGCCTTGGGAAGTAAAAGGGTTTACACCCCCAAGGAAGTATCCCACTTAACTTCTTCACATTATCTTGACTCCATTAACCCAAAATTTTGAAGGCACTAGGCATTTACTTGTCGCGTCCCCCTTCTCCTACTACTTTATTGGTTGTTACTAACACTAACCTACAACCATTAGGGTTGCATAATCCTAGTTGATAACTTACTCCTAACTCCTAAACTAACCATAGATTTACCCCCTAACTTTGCTAGTCTAACAAACTAAACTAGGCACATCTTTTGGGTTGTTTTTGGGCACTTGTTAATGGTTAAATTTGTTGTTGTACATCATTGAATGTTACAACCATAAGGATGATATAATACTTTATAAATATACTTCATAATAACTTTCTTTATTCAGTCCCAAAGTGCTACACTTAGTTCATAATCGAATGGTAATTTCATTGATGATATTGTTAGTTAACCATGTGCTTTTATATGCTGATTTAGATATCTTTTGTTACTGATATAACTACTGCATAATAGGGAAAGCAAGCTTAACTTGCTGATCCATCTAACAAATTGCTTTGCAAGTGGTTTTCCCTTGTGTCTCGGGCATGTATAATTATCCGACTAAGCATTATACTTTGGGGGAAGCTTTCCTTGGTCTACAATTCATATTCCTTACCCTCCTCTTACACTTAGTTTTCTTACATCTAGGGGAATTTCCATATCACTTCCGTCTCTCTTACCTTTTCCCCTAGGGTCTTCAGGATCGCCTCCCAGGAGTGACCTTATTCACCCCCAAGTGCGGGACCTACATCGAGGTGACATTAGGTGTAGTGTCCCATAATCATAGCAGTTGCTTTTGTGGTTGGGTCAGGATTTGCCCAACCTACAATTTGTGCGATAATAGTAAGCAACTAAAAAATGATTGTACCATGGCTAATTATAGCATACAAAATGAGCAAAACCTACATCTAGTGCTTCATTTCTATGGAGGCTTCAAGAATAAAGGGACAACCCTCTCATTTTCATCTCCAAACATTGCTCTATATAAAGTGGTTGGAAAAGGTAAATCATGTAAATGTGTTGAACCTACACAGAATAGATCTAGCTAAACAATAATACACACATTTGCAGAGAGAATAGAAGAAAGAAGAAGAAGGAGAGAAAGAATGGAAGAATTCTCATTAACCCTTATGAATAATGAATAATTTACACATGATATACTCTGTATAACTCAATGAGTTCGACTTGAGGTGAACCAAGTCGCCATAGTGGTGGTCTAGAGTGATCTGGACACAGATCAACAGTTACGGGAGTGAACTTCCACCTATTCTAGTCTCTCAGGCAGTTACGGGAGTGAACTGCCACCTAGTTGAGTTAACTAGTCAACTAGTCTTCAGTTAAATGACTGAACACAGAGTAGTGAGGAGTTAACTCAGGGAATCAAGGCTAATGCGCCACTTTAGTGATGATACCAAGGCAAGGTCGAATTAGCATGGTTATGATCCCAATGTTGCATGGTGATGATCCTAATGTTGCATGGTGATGATCCCAATGTTGCATGGTGATGATCCCAATGCAACATCTAAACTCAACTCAACTAGTCAAATTGAAGTGTCAACTGAAAGAGAATATTCTCCAGGTGGAATATTCTCTCCTAAAATATAGGAGACTAGATAATGACTAATTATGACTAATAAAAAAATAAAAACCTTAGGAAAAATAAATCCTAGGTGTGTGTGAAGTAACAAGTAACTCCAACAAATCAACTTCGTTTGAATACATTCTTCTTCATTTAGAGAAACCCTCGAGTAAGGTTAAGTTCACTACCTTCCTCCCCTAGTTACATACTCTAGAATTCTTCCTCACTTTTTTAGAATGTCTCTAATTCCATCCTTCATTGTATATAAGACAACCTCAATTATGACTTTGAAGATTGGTCCCAAATGAGTCAAGGGGGACAAGGACTATCACATTTAATGCATGACAATATGTAGGGGATTTAACAACATATGACCATCACTAAAAATCCTCTAGGAGTAGATTGTTCATTCCTAGGGTTGTTTCTTGGAGAATCCAAAGTTCATCCACACTACAAAAGTTTTTTTAAAACTCGATTTTATCTTAGCACGAAATTGATCTGAATTTGCTCATAAAGGACCTTTCTTTATGTACGGAGTTTGCCTCTTTATGAAACCATGGTAGCATAGTTTTAAGTTGTTTATACAATTATTAAAATAAGCTCCAACTTGGGTAAGAATGCCTAGTATTCCTTTTGAATATTAGAATAGATATACTCTTATGGCCATCGGTAATTCTTTGGGAAAGTTTATTACCTTAGGCCTAGAAACAAGAAGGAAATATACTACCATTTTTTCCCAAATATGAATTTATGCAGATATAAACAAAAGGTCTCTTTGATAAAATCATGTTGGAGTACAAGAATCACAGTTGAACACAACTTCTAGACTACAAACATATAACATTTTGTTATAAGTTTTTCTTTGAGCATAGTCATGTGGCAAATTCATGCCTAAATTCAAGGTTCTCTTAAGTTAAAAGTGGTTGAAAAGCAAGCCCACTTGGTGAAAGCACTAGGATTTACGTCATTGTTAGGTGACTCCACATATGTATCTAGAGATAATTGTACTTAGAGTTTCAATAAATGATCTTACCCTAACCACTGAGGTGGGATATGTAGACATTGATATGAACATGATCAAGGAAATGAATCTAACATCACAATGTCCTAATTACTTTATGTTTCTACTAGAAGGGCGAAGTAGAGGTATGAATTGAAAAATTCAAGCGAAGAAAGGGAATCGATTGCTTTTGCTAAGATAGAAAATGCATTACAATTAGTGTTATCAAAATATCTATCAGTATCTAGTTGGGTTGAACTTTGAAAAAAGGGGGAAAGGGGTAATTCATCAATGAGCATGATCCTTAGTCAAAGGCGTCAACAATAAGTGGCCTTGTAATAAATCGTGTAAAGTAGCCTAACCAATTTGTGGCCTCTAATGAGAAAATTTCATAATTAGTCTTTTAAAATCAAATGAAGGGTTGAGAATAAAACATCCTAAGTTAAACCTAATCTTAGAATCATACAGATTAAAATATAGAATATCAAACTCTGATCAATGTGAAATCACAATCTCACAAAAATAATTTCCTATACAATAGCAACACTGCAATCAAATATACATTACAATACAGTTAAACAAGCCATGTGAATCCTTCAATGATGGACACTTCAATATCAGAGGCAAATAGGATGAAAAAGAAGCTGATTTTCATTAAAGAAGAAGTCTTAGATCAAAATACATAACCAGAGAACCAGAGTTCTTCCTCAAAAGTTTACAATACGGGAGCCTAGCTCAACCATTGACCATAGAAAAATATTGAAACTACATACATATACTCAATTTTTTTTCCCAACAGAGGCATGCTCAAGCTTTCATGGCGCTGCGTCTTCTCAGTCAGACTGTTCATACAGTTTTTTTTGCACGCGCCTTCCCCTATCAGACGAAATCTTGACTTTGCTAGTCCCTATATGTCTCTTCGGTCAGAATTTTTTGACTTTCCATTCATGGGGGAAAGACAATGTTTCAACCACCTCACCCCACTTTCATTAACTACTTCATCAGGATCAGAATGAGGCTGAGTCGACCTAGCACCTGGAAAACATAGCGGCCTCTTTCTGTGGCCAACACCAACGTTTTGGCCCTTGGCGTAGCTCACATGAACTCTGCACCTTTACCTGCATGCGACCTTGGGCCCATTCTCAAGCGCTTCGTGACTTCAGGCTTCAGGTGCTCTGATGTGAGCCACTCCCGACTGTCCTGATTCCAGAACTCTCGAACTGGAGCTTAGCGAGTGCTAGATTCGCTTCAATATGACTTTCGATATGACCTGGGGATCTATCCCCGAATGGTTCAGGACTTCGCTTCTCAGGGATTCGGGGCATTGCATGCCTTCCTCATTTCAAAATTCCCGAAGTGGCATTCTCCGCTATCCCGATATGTGCACGCCTTAACACAACGTGCCCCAACTTTGGATGACACACATTTGTGGCTTTTTAAGCCCCCCTTGTTTCCCATTTAGTCATCCAAGGGCTAACTCCTAAGGGAAAACACCCCCCTGCAAGAATATGTGATAACATTAGCTTCCATGGGGGATAGAGTCCTCTCTACGAGGCTCTAAGATATCTTTTTTCAGTTCCAATCGCCTTCTGTTGGGCTATGGAGTCAAGCTCAAAACACCTTGTTGAGCAATACCAGTCGATAAGTAAAAAAAAATTGAAAATAAACACACATGCTCCAAGGAGCTTATTTATGTACAGTCCTAGACTAATGATTTTTACAAAATGTTAGGTGAAAGCAAACTTCCACCATAGCCATTCAAGTAACTTCCTAACTGGAAGCTCCTTTACTATGTCTGTGATCAATAACAGATAATGCAGCCGTGACAGCAGAACGGTTACATCCTTCAGCTTCTCTCCAAAGGCTGAAGTTGAGATAAAGTTGGGCGGCCCCAAGATATGAAGGAAATGCCACTCCAAGTACTCACTGACAGGCTCATAGAATGAGTGGAAAACTCCAGAAAATTTGTAATAGACAGCCCGATCTTCTCCACAGCTGCTCACACAGGGCTGAATATCTCTGTTAAGCATAGGTGGGTGAATAGTCGATGCAGGCTGACTGGTTCCAGGTGATGGTTTCTCACTGATAGGCTCTAGACAGGAGATAAACTGTCCCTCTGGCTCTTCCTCTTCTTCATTGGGATATTCATCAAAAGTTGGTTGCTCTTGGTTAGTATTTGAAATCACTTCTTCATCATAAGCAGGGCTTCCCAAAACATCCATTTCAAGGACCGAAATATCCTCTGCATCTCCTTCATAAGAGCAGCAAGCACGATCTGCCTCCAATTTGTCCATTCTCGCAGAAAGTGATTTTACTAGATTTATCAACTCCTCCGAGGTATCTTCTTCCTCCTCGCAGCCTTCATAGCTTTCATCCTCACAGCTTTCATTCTCACAACTTTCATTTGAAATAGTCATACCTTGAGCACGATCTTTATATTCTTCACAACAATTATGACAAATTAACTCAGAGGAATAATACCTTTGATAATGCTTATTGAAAGCTGTATGAAATTCTTCTAGGGAGGAGATGCTAGTAGGGGGTAAGGAGTGATACCATTCATGAGCATCTCCTACTAATGAGAACATCTTTAATAATACATCCTCATGATGTATCTCCCATTGATGCATGAGTTCATGAAACTCACGGAGATGCTCTGTAGGGTTGTCCTCTTTAAGCTCTTTAAATATGGGCAAAAAATAACCCCATTCATCCATAGTAGGAACAACATTTGGAAAACCAGGAACAAAGGAGAAATTAAAAGGAGCAAACCTTCAAGCCAGAATTTTGTCCATTTCAGACCAGTGGAGTCACCAATCGATTCTGGAGTTGCCAGGTGAATGATATGCAGAATGAGTGTGTCTGGTCTTTGTTCACCAACAAAGACCAAATCTGATCGTTGTGTTCTACCAGGGGCTATAGCTGTAGCCAGAGGCAACCAAACTGAAACCATGGAGTCGAGACAGTGGAGTCGCCAGGTGCAAGCACAATATTCAAAGGTTCTGATATTTGATGCACCTTCAGAATCAGAGGTTCGTTGTTGTTCTACCCAGGGAAAGGTCTTCAATTCGTTCCCCGGCAACGACGCAAGAAATGTTAGCACTAGAAGTCACTCTCCGATTGCAGAGAGAGTAAGCCCAGTACCCATCAGTTTGTATGTCACAGGTTGGTTTTTAAAGAGGTCAAATGGGCACAGACTCGAGATGATATCATTTTAACTCAGAAAACTGGATTGGTATGCACATGCAGGTGAGGTCTTAATTAATTTCAGTTAGTAAGTTGGAGTAAGGGTGAGTAGAGGGAAGACTTTGGTGAGGAGAGTGTAGAGATCTACCGTAGACATCAGGTCTTCTAGCAACCTAAGGAGGAAAATCTTCAAATACAATATCCTATTGGATTCAAAACTTCAGGAAACTGAAGAACGTAAATAACAACACTGCAATCAAATATACATTACAATACAGTCAAAACAATCCATGTGAATCCTTCAATCATGGACACTTCAGTATAAGAGGCAATTAGGATGAAAAAGAAGTTGATTTTCATTAAAGAAGAAGTCTCAGATCAAAATCCATAACCAGAGAACCAGAGTTCTTCCTCAAAAGTTTACAATACGGGAGCCTAGCTCAACCATCGACCATAAAAAAATATCAAAACTACATACATATACTCAAAAAATTCGCCCAATAGAGGCGTGCTCGAGCTTTCATGGCGTTGCGTCTTTTCAGTCAGACTGTGCATAAAGTTTCTTCTGCACATGCCTTCCCCTGTAGACGAAATCTCAGCTTTTCCAGTCCCTGCATGTCTCTTCAGTCAGACTTTTCTGACATTCCATTCATGGGGGAAAGACAATGTTTCAACGACCTCCCCCCGCTTTCATTAACTGCTTCATCGAGATCATAACGAGGTTGAGTTGACCTGGCACCTGGAAAACATGATGTCCTCTTTCTGTAGCCAACACCGACGTTTCAGCCCTTGGCGTAGCTCACGTGAACTCTGCACCTTTACCTACATGCGACCTTGGGCCCATTCTCGAGCGCTTCATGACTTCGGGCTTCGGGTGCTCTGATGCGAGCCACTCCCGACTCTCATGATTCCCGAACTCCCGAACTAGAGCATAGCGAGCGCTAGATCCCCTTCGATATGACCTCATTTATGACCTCATACTCTATCCCCAAATGTTTTAGGATTTCGCTTCTCAGAGAGTCGGGTGTGGTGCGCACCTTCCTCACTTCAAAATTCCCGAAGTGGCATTCTCTGTTGTCCCGATATGTGTGCGCCTTAGCACAATGCGCCCTGACTTTGGATGACACACATTTGTGGATTTTTAAGCCCCCCTTCTTTCGCATTTGGTCATCCAAGGGCCAACTCCTAAGGGAAAACACCCCCTTGCAAGAATATGTGATAACAACTTGAAAAGCGGTTTTGATTTTTTTTAAATACTGTAGAGTCATTTTTGCAAAATAGACATAAGCACAAACAATAAGAGCGTCCTTCATCATTATTCACAGAACATGGTCCCACCTATCTAGTATATTATTAATTATATATAAATAATAAGGTATTGCAACCAATTTTCATGTAGGGATTCCACGTTGTGCCTTTGGGCGTCAACACCAAGTATCTTCTCCAGGTATCACAAAACATAATCTTGAATTTCTTCTTTAGTTAACTTCTTGGGTGGCTCATCATCTTGAACTGCATGGGCATGATGTATTTTGATATTTCTCTTCTTGAATTCTTCCCTCCTTGCAGGACAGTTCTTAGCAATATGTCCCATCTTATCACAATGATAACATTGATAAGAGGAGACATTTTTTTCCTTTCTTTGACCCTTATGATATTTCTAGAATCTCTTTGGAGAGTGAGATTCTTTATGAAAGTGGCTGAATCTATTTGGAGAGTGAGATTCTTTATGAAGGTGGGTCTCCTTTTGGAAATGAGACCTTTTCTTTCCTCCTTTAGCATGAGCAACTAGGGCTTGATCTTCATCTCTTAATAGTACAACTTCTTGATTGACCACTCTTGCTTCTTCTTGAACACATTCTTCCCATATACTGTCAAATTGGAGTTTCTCTTTTCTTGCACAAATAGTTTGGATGAAGGCATCCCAAGGTCTTGTGAGACCATTAAGAGTTGTCATTATGAGTTCATATTCATCTAAGTTGTCTCCAATTGCTTCTAATTGTTCCTTGAATTGAGAAACCCTAGGGAAATAGTCTTGATTTGTTTCTCCTTTTTGCATCTTTGTATTCTTGAGTTGGGTTCTCAGATTCATCTTCCGGTTGATGTTCTTTACTTCATACATTCTAGTTAGGGCATCAAACATATATTTTGGAGTATTCTTAGAAGACACTCGAGGGATCAAGTGGTCTTTAATGTAATCTGCAATTATTCTTTTGGCACTAATCATATCCTTCTTGTACTTCTCTTTGGCTACTTCTTCTTCGGGTTCCGATAAATTTTATTTGATGAATTTTGCAAGGTCATTCTATTCAAGAATGAGTCCAATTCTGTACTTCCAGGAACGTAAATTTTCCACACCTTCTAACTTGTCAACAAGCTTTTTGCTTGCAGACATATTGACCTGGAGCTAGGAAAATGACTAGAAAATGAAAGTGCTCAGAAAATGAATCTGAACTTACCAGGAGATGCACTGGGCTGAGGCGAGTTGGCTAGAGCTGGCAGTTTCAAAAAATTCCAAGTTTTACCCCTTGAAACTTGACCTACGCACTTTTGGACTGGTACTTTTGGTATTGGTTCTTGTTTCCTGGTTCCTTGGTACCAGTCAAAATTAGGGTTTGAATTTTTGAAGAATCTGACCACTAAAAAGGTGCACTCAAGTTGCCAAAAGATGCGCTAGGGTAGGGCACACTTCCCTAGATAGTTTTTGGTCAGAAATTCCTCTTTTATAAAAAGCCCTAATTTCCTTTTACAACAACAATGACGTTTTTAGATACCTAATGAAAGGTTCTCTATTCAGTCGAGTTCTGATACCATGTTAAGTTTTAGTGTTGTTATTAGGTTATTAAAGCATTTAAAAAAAAACAACATAAAAAGGATCACTGAAAGAAACACAATCACAAGGTACGCAACATTTTGTCCTGGGAAACCTTCATGGGGGAGAAAACCCAACAAAAAATTCCTCAATAATAGATTTCCAATACAATGCCAAGACTAAGACCAAAACAACAAGAATAAACTAGGACTGAGCATTCACCTCTCTTCTCCTTCCTCCTGCAACTGCAACTACCTTCAAAAGATGTGCATTAAATGAGTGAGTGAATGAATGTAAGAGTGAGGCATCATCCTCACTTATAAATACTAGTTGAGGAGGTGCTAGGGTTATGTCTCTTCACTTAGTAGGGCCGACTTCTTCCAAGAGTGGTTAAAACCACTTTATAAATCTTAGGGGTTGACTTTACAAATACCACCATATAAATATGGTTTGACCAATCCACAAAAGGGGATTTGATCTATAAGATAATAACTCAAATATACTTAGAATATTCTTCAAAGTTACAATATTTCAACAGTACATGGTGATGTGTTTGGACCTGTGCTTGTTCCAACACTAGGTAAATATGTGTATCGTGTTTCATTCATTGATGATTTCTCGATAAATACATGGATTTATTTCTTTCGAAAGAAATATGAGGTCTTTGGTAAATTTAAAGAGTTCAAGGCTTTTGTGGAGAATCAAACAAAGAAGAAAAGAAAGGTGCTAATAATAGACAAAGGTGGAGAGTTCTGCAAGAATGAATTCGAGGAATTTTGTAAAAAGTGTGGTTAGTAAGAAAAAATACTACTCCATACACACCTCAAAAGAATGGGGTTACAAAAAGGGTGAATAGGACGTTGATGGAAAAAACAAGGAGCATGCATAGTGGTGTCGAGTTAGCACATGAATTCTGGGCAGAGGGAGTGGGTACTACATGTTACCTGGTAAATTGATCACCTTCATCAAATTTGGTTGAGAAAACTCCCCATGAGGCATAGACTGGTAAAAAACCCTCTCTTGAAGATCTCATTGTTTTTTGGTGTGATGGTTATAATAATATAATAATAATAATATGTTTTTAAGTTCACGACCAAGCTAGACACCAAATTGGTGTATGAGACCCCCTCCACCCAACGATTTGACTGGTAAAGTCTAAGGAGGTATACATACCCTACCCCCCTATGGATTTGTACGTGTTCCAAAGGAAAATTAGATTAAGTTGGATAATAAAGATAAAAAGTGTATCTTTATTGGTTATAAGGATGGTTTAAAACATTATAAACTTTGGAACCCAACAACTAAGAAGGTTGTCTACATTTGGGATGTTGTCTTTAGAGAGGTTATAAATGTTTCCAAATAGGAAGTCCCACCAAAAGAAAAATAACCAAAGACAATAGAGCTTGAGTTGGAGGGTGAAGAATCAGACTAAACAGAAGAACATGAATCAAAAGAATAAGAACCTCATACTATAGTATCGAGGAGATCGGTTCAAGAAAGAAGAAAACCAAAAAAGTATACTCCACCTTATTTTCAATCTAGTTTTGCTTTATCTATTACTGATGATGATGACATGACTGTTAGGGAGGCAGTGGATTAAGAGGATGGTAAGCTATGGGAAAAGGCCATGGTTGAAGAAATGACGGTCTTGAATAAGAATGAGGCCTAGGATCTAGTTGAGTTGTCGGCTAGAAGAAAACTTGTTAGTAGAAAATGGGTGTTTAAAACGAAATTGAATGCATAAGGTAAAATGGAGAAGTATAAAGATCATCTAGTAGTAAGGGGATGTTCCCAAGTAGAGGGAATTGATTTTGGTGACATTTTTTCTCCGGTTGCTAAATTAACTTCTATTAGATTTCTTTTGTTTGTTGTTGTTGATTTTTATCTTGAAGTAGAACACATGGACATAAAGACAACATTCCTACATGGAGATCTTGAAGAAGAAATCTACATGAAACAACCAAAAGTTTTTGTAGTGAACGGTAAGAAAGAGTTGGTTTGCAAGCCTAAAAAGTCCATTTATGGGTTAAAGCAATCTCCAAGGATGTGGTATCAAAAGATTGATACTTATATTTTGAAAATTGGTTTCACAAGGAGCAAAGTTGATCATCGTGTGTATTTTAAATTAGTTGTTCATCATTTTATTTATGTGGTTTTGTATGTTGATGACTGGAAACAACAAGGAAATCATCAAGGAGGTAAAAACTCAGTTGTCTTCTAAATTTGATATGAAATATCTTGACGCTGCAAATTTTATTTTGGGCATGGAAATTAAAAGAGATCAGGCAAACAAGAAACTCTGGTTGAATTAGAGGAAATATATTGAGACAATGTTGCAAAGGTTTAATATGCATGAATGTAAAATAGTCAAGGTCCCTATTCTTGTAGTTGTAAATTCATATGCAGATCAATGTCCCAAGACCCATGAAGAGGACAAGGACATGTCTCACGTTTCTTATGCTAGTATTGTTGGCAATTTGATGTATGGAATGGTATGTACTAGACCAAACATTGCATATTCAATGGGAGTTTTGAGTAGGTATATGTCGAAACTGGAGAAGGAGAATTGGACAACTGTAAAGAGGGTTTTTATGTATTTGAGTGGCACTATATATTATGGAATTTTTTACCAACGAATACCTAGCATAAAAAAAGTGTTGGACATACATGGATTTTTTGACCCAGACTGGGCTGGAGATTTGGATCGCAAAAGATCTAGAAGTGGTTACTTGTTTAACCTATTTTGATGAGAAAGATACAATCTGTAGTTGCACTCTCAACTACATAAACTAAATACATGGAAGTTACTCACATGAGTAAGGAAATTGTATGGTTATAGAGGTTGTGTTCCAATATTGGGTATGTACAACAAGTTGTAAGGTTAGATTTTGACATTTAGAATGCAATCTTTCTTGTAAAGAACCCAACTTAGCATTCTAAGACAAAGCACGTTGATGTTCAATATCACTTTGTGAGAGACATGGATGAAGACAAGAAGGTGTTGTAGGTGAAATTCAACACTTTGAAGAATATTGCAGATTCATTCACAAAGTCTGTAAGCACTGAGAATTTCTCTTGGTGTAGAGAAACAATGGGCATTGTTTCCCTGAATTGTTGATCATGTAATCCTCGGGGGCCATATATGAAAAGAAAACAACATGTGGGAGAATGTTGGGTATGTTTTATCTTCTTTGCATGGTTATCGCCGCGTGCGATGTGTATGTGCCGAGTGAATGGGGGGTCACAGGGGGGGTGACAACCCACCCAGTCCAAGGGGGTTGCAGGGGGAGTTGGAGCCCATACAAAAAAATTGGGTGGTTTTTTGGTCTGTTTTGGGCAGTTTTGGCACACGATTTTTTGACCCATGGTTTTCTAATTCCAATTAAGGAATTAAGGTTGTAATCTAATCCAGGTCAATGGATTAAGGTATTGGATGTCACATAATTATATATATTGTATTTGTAAATGGTGAAGTTAATACAATGAGAGTTAGAGGTGCGGCTCTAAACATTTGTTGGTTTTCCAGGTCAATCATTTCTAAGATAAATTTCTAAGTATTATGTGTGAATGCTATTGTTTTATTTTTGTTTTACAAATAATCTATGTGTGCATTTCTATACTATAAAGGTTTAAAATGTGCAACTATGGTAGGAATTCATTCCCATTAATTAATATACCCTTAAAATTGAGCATCTTAGAAAGTAGATAGGACAATTAATAAACATTTATAAACCAACCACTGACCCTTTTTCTATCCCCCTCAAATCAATCATGGAAACATCATCAAAATAGTGGAAAATGGAAACAGGGTCATCTATGTAATGAGGGAGTATCGTTGGGGTAGTCATATTTGGGCATGCAACATGGATAACAATCCCAATCAAGGCAATGATAAATTTCTACCTGTTGCCTTTGTCTAAATGACGAAGAGGTAATCATTGCATGAGGAAGTTGGGTGGGAAATTTAGGTCCATATATATATGACATTGTACTTAACAACAATTAGTTTAGTATTAACCAAGAACCATACGTGAAGGATTTTAGAAATCATTGACTTTTAAGTGGAGACTAGAAAGGGAGTCCTATCCATAATTAACAAGAGTTGTAAAGCTAAGAATATGCAAAAGAATAATGTGAAACATCAAAACTACACAAAATTTTCTTGTCTAAGACATATACAGTGAAGAAGGGAAGACCCTGGAGGTACACTTGAAATGGGAACAATAAAATGCAAAGACACAAATAAGGAAGAGGTTACATGGAAGAGCAAAGAGTTGAGGCTTGATCATCAACATAAATATATCATGACACTTTTAGGATGAAGCACATGAGTAAGGACATGTTGTATCTAAACAAGTCCACTATATGTCATCGACCATTATTTTTTTTCCATATCTATGGTTTTGATTTCTTTATATAATCCACATTAGGAATAGTGGGACCAGTCAGATATAAGCCATCTTATAGGGTTGACTCACAATGAACTTAACACTGAAGTTTATCATACTTTTTTACAAGATAGTCTATGAGTATTATGAGATGTTGAAATAATTTGAACATTGAAATATAATGTTAAATAGGTCCAACCTATCTATTATATAACAAAGTCCCCCCAAGTCATTTGGATGGATAAAATAGTTATAAAGAAATTAATTTAAAGTTAAGTAGTCTAAACATAATCCTTCAAACCTTAATTAGCCCTAATTGTAGACCTTAAATAAATTAAAAAATATATATAAACGAGGCTTAATTGTATTCAAAGTACTTTTAAATAATCTAAATAATTATGTTAATGGATGCCTCAGCTTAAGGACAATATGAGCCTCAAGAAAGTGACGTCTCATTTATTTGGCACTGCCTTTTAGCGAAGAAAAACCCAATCCTCCAATCATAAATAGCCCTCTTAACCATATCCTCTAATTATAAATAGCCCACTATCTCTACTTATAAGGTATAATTCAATCAACTTAGCCTCAATCATTCAGTTCAATCACATACAATTCTTCCTCCATTTTTAGGCTTGCAAGTGCATCCTAACCATTACAGAGTGTGTAAATGCTTCCCATGAGAGGGCTTAATGGTTATGAACATGTGTTTCCTCCTTGGAGGTCATGGGTTTGAATCCCCAAGGAAGGTAGGCTATGGACACCTCCATAGAATAAGCAATCAAATTTCTACATGGAGGGGGTCTCATATGCCAATATTTTGTGTTTGGCTAGGTTGTTACCTTGAATTAGATTATTATTATTATTATTATTAAAAAACTTAAGTACATTGTCATTATCAATGAAACCTTTTTTCTAATTCAATGCTTAGTGACTTTATTGCATGTGTTCATTTTGAGAAATTAAAAAGAAAGGTATTATATAACTTAAGAAACTATAAAGAAATATTTTAGAAGCATCCAATCCATTGCAAATCCATGGAACCATCACAATTATATATTCCAAATCATAATCAAGTGTTTAACACAAGAATCTAAGAGCAAGACATCTACCATGGGAATAGATTCCCTTATGTACTTCAAGGAGTATGCATTGCATATGGACAATACAATCAAAACTACCAAAATTCTTGTATCTTGTTGCATTGGCATCATGGCACTTGAAGTGACACTTACTAGGAGGTGTCAAAGGTCGAAGTGCATCTGCCAATTATTTGACAAAATGTCTACAAGAATTGAAAGGACACCCACCAACTATTTGATGAAATGTTTAAAAGAATGTCTTAGTTTTTGCTTGAGAGGGTCATGCAAATCTTAGTGAAAACCCTTATTAAGAACATTATGAGATTAGAGGTGGACAACTTGGACACTATTGACAATGTAAAGGCTAAGATTTAAGATAAGAAAGGGAATTATCCTAACCAATAGAGATTGACCTTCACAAGTAAGTGTTATCCCCATTTTGTGGATAACTAAGGAGATTATGTCTCGAGGCCCTTAGGTTGCAGATATGGATTGTCGAGAGACTACATGACCAATGATATCATTTTTCATGAATGGAGACCCTTCTCACCACCACAAATGATCGAATATTTCCATATGGCATCCACCACATCAACTGGCTTCTGGAAGGTAGTGGGCATTGCTCCACGAGGTGCAAGTCAATATTATGGTAATCATCATTTCAATATTTAATCCATTCAAGTATGTTGTATCTTAGATTGATCTAGATTTCATGATATATGCATGGACATTATGCCTTTTTCCCTGCTTCACTTTGGTGGTTGGCATTGAGCCCTAGTAAGTGGTCTTCCTTGGGGATGGGTTTACTACTGAAGAGCCATTGTACTGTTCCCGATCATACTTACCACTTTCCATTACTGTTCCCCCCCATTTCCCCCATCTCTTGGGATTATAGGGTGTATTGACCCAAGAAGGGTTTTCCCTCATTTTATGGGAAGAAGGGGCTGAAGGCCCAACGAGATTGATGTGGGGTAAAATATAAAAGCTTATGTATGAACCTTCTAGATGATTCACCCAGGGATCACCCAAGAAAGCAATGAAATTCTTATCTTTGAGTAAAGGGGGACCCACAATAAAATATGATTAGAAATGCTTGAAAGGTTAGTTGGAGGATATGAGGTCTCATCACGAGACAACCTATCATGTCCATGGATATCTAGTGGTATGACATTACCATCATCTAGTGACCAAGCCAGGGTAATGGCTCTCAGTTGGATGGATGAGAGAAAGGGGGTCTCATCATGAGCCAACCTTCTCATTTCCACTAGGTGTTTGTGGGTGACACTACCATTATCTGGACACCACACCAGGGCATTGGTCTTCAACCTTTCCTTAAAATTATGAAAGAATGAAATAATGGAAAATAACGGGCTTGGAAAATTTGCATTGGAGACGAAGGTACCATACACCCTCTACAAATGCATCCATGAATGAGACACTACGACCTCTTGTATGTCATGAGCCCTATGCACATTGATTCTTGACCCCAACCACCTCACCCACTTTACATGGCTTAGAGAGGGATCTCTTGGAAACCCTCCTTGACCTAGTGCAAGATCTACCCAATAGGACACCTCTTCAACTCTCCCATATTCAAGCTTGACAAGTCGCATAATGTCTTTAAGCAATTGATTGTATGGTATAGTGATCTTTGATGCACATGCTTAGGTGGATCATTTATTGTTTAGATTAACTTATCATGATGTTATGACTTGAGATCCTTGGAGGGCGTGTTTATTTGTCTTTGCAGGACCTAGTTAGTGGACAGTTTTGGAAGAACAATCCTAGCTTGGGCTTCCATGGGGCTAGAAACTCACAGGTGGATGCCAAAGGATCGCATGCCAGATGAGAAGGATCAAGCTTGGAAGGCCTTAAATATGACTTGGACGACATAGCTTAGCCCCCACATGCTAAATTTTTTTCCTAGGAGAGGCAAAATGTCACATCTAGAGGCATGACATTACCTAGGGGGGTTAGGGATTGGTGGTGTGGTTGATGCATTGACACTTAGACGTTTTGAGGAGAAATGAGCTTTGACCATGAAAGAGGCAACTTGGATACTTGACATGTGGCTTTGGCAAGGTTAGCCACCCTCCTCCTACACCAACGACTTGCTCCAAATGCCAAAACGTCCCCTAAAGGGGTGACATCCTTCTAAATTAGGGTTTTCTTATGTGCAAAAGTGCATTTTAAATGAATTATTTTGTTAAGGGGGAAATATTAGGGTTTTTGACCCCTATTCTTGTGGTTTACCCCTAAATATATGGACACGTTACCTTGGTGACATTTTGTATAAATAAGAGATCATAAGATCCCATTTTAACATAACTCTCCCTCTTGTGAGAGGCTCTTGGACTGAATTTTTTTGCTCTCTTTGGTTATTTCTCTCTCTTGTGCATTTGTTTATGGCTATGTATTGGACTATTGGTTAATGGAAATGGTGCGCTAGCCTTGGAAGGATTTCTTCATTACTTTTTTGGTGGTTAGTCTAGATTTTATTTCCTTTTAATGCTTGAAGGTGCCATTTATCTCATTGTATTATCATTTGTACAAGTTAAGGGTTCTATTTTCTTGATCCAATTAGGGAGTATAAGGGTATACACCCCTACTTGTGTTTCCACCATTTATTTGCAAAGGGAATATTGCTTCATAAGGGTTTACTAAGAGGAGTATATTTGCATACACCCTCCTAGTTGAAACCCTAGCTAGAGAAGCTTGCCTTGGGGAGTAAAAGGGTTTACACCCCCAAGGAAGTATCCCACCTAGCTTCTTCACATTATCCTGACTCCATTAACCCAAACTTTTGAAGGCAATAGTCATTTACTTGTTTCATTGGAGAAATAAATTATTGCCTTGGTAAACATGAATTTTGCAAGTTTAAAGTTTCTCTCTTGAGGAAAGTTTTCCTTGAGCCTTTGGTTGTCTTGCCTCATTGAGGCGTCCCCCTTCTCCTACTACTTTATTGGCTGTTACTAACAATAACCTACAGCCATTAGGGCTGCATAATCCTAGCTGATAACTTACTCCTAACTCCTAAACTAACCATAGATTTACCCCCTAACTTTGCTAGTCTAACACACTAAACTAGGTGCATCTTTTGGGTTGTTTTTGGGCACTTGTTAATGGTTAAATTTGTTGTTTTAAATCATTGAACGTTACAGCCATAAAGATGATATAATACTGTACAAATATACTTCATAATAACTTTCTTTATTCAGTCCCAAAGTGTTACACTTAGTTCATAATCGAATGCTAATTTCATTGATGATATTGTTTTTTTTTTTGACAGAAACGGTTAGAGGATTTTTGTATTAATAACAGTGGACATGCCATTGGGTTCGGTAAAACGGTAAATATTTTCTTACATATTGGAAAAAAATTGCCTGAAGATCCTAACTCAGTACAAAGTTGTGGAAACAAAAACGATTTCAGCGAGCCTGAACGGCTTCACGTCATTACAACATTTCTTGCTTGGAAGTTTTTTTTCTTTTTTGACACCATTTTCCATTCATTGCTTTGGTCCATAGATTGAATTTCCATCGAGCCTAGAGGGTCTTCTTCATTAGCTAGGTCTGTCCAGCGTGAGATCTGGGGTTCTGGCTGGGTGGGCGACTTGGGAGCGGCTTCTGCCTGAGCTTTCCCCTTAGCAGGGGGTTTGATTTCGGCTTCAACTTCTGCTTCTTCTACTGCTTCATGGGCCTTTCTTTCAAAGCATGGATCCGTTGGTGCCCCTATCCACCAGGTGGGTCTTTGGCTCTTGGACGAACTTTTTTCCCTGGGTGTTTTTCCACATCTGCAGGCTAATTGCCCCGTTTCGAAGCAGTTCCTACACCTGAAACTGAGATTCCGATAGTCGAGTTTTTGGGTCCTTGAGTAGTCCTTGCCTTGAAGAGTTATTTCAGCTGGGAAACCTTTGGAGAAATCCATTTCAACACAGATCCAAGCGAAGGTGGAGAGCGCTGGCTCGGAGTCCTAACTTCTGCAGAGGAACTTGCCGAGGCCATTGCCAATAGACTAAAGAGACTCATCCCCCCAGAAATGCAGGGGCAAGTATGGAAGTCTCACCCAGACTGGAGCTGAAGAGATACAATTCGTGGAAGGGTTGAAGGTAGGGGTCCATAGTTGCATGGACAGGCCTGCTCTGCCCCATAACCACGGCTCGGAGTTAAACACCTTGTCTCTATCGCTTGTAGATTCGAAAACTACCACAAAAAACCCTTTTTCACAGGGGCAGGTAATGACTTGTTCCTCTAAGAGCGGGTACCATTCAGAAGAGATCCAAGAGAGCAGATTCA
Source organism: Picea engelmannii (assembly GCA_009831015.1). Classification (NCBI taxonomy): domain Eukaryota; kingdom Viridiplantae; phylum Streptophyta; class Pinopsida; order Pinales; family Pinaceae; genus Picea; species Picea engelmannii. The sequence goes on along the minus strand of ML781179.1, from coordinate 519,171 downwards.
AAATATTGGGCCAATATCTATTAAACCCGCAAACTAAAGCATGCCTGTTGTAATGCCGAGCATGAGTTAGGGAAACCTGTGGTATTTGAATGGAATCTGCTAGAGCTTCTGGAACTGCAACATGCAGCTCGGGTGGGCGCCCTTGACGAGAGGCAACCTCAGGGGATGCTGCATGCAGACCAGAGAGAAAACCCTGGCATCTCCCTTCCCTTTCTCTTTCCTTTTCCCTTAGGGTCTTTGGGATCGCCCCCCAGGAGTGACCTTATTCACCCCCAAGTGCGGGACCTACATCGAGGTGACATTAGGTGTAGTGTCCCATAATCATAACACTTGATTTTGTGGTTGGGTCGGGATTTTCCCAACCTACAATTTGTGCGATAACAATAAGCAACTAAAAAATGGTTGTACCATGGCTAATTATAGCATTCAAAATGAGCCAAACCTACACCTAGTGCTTCATTTCTATGGAGGCTCCAAGAATAAAGGGACAAGCCTCTCATTTTCATCTCCAAACATTGCTCTATATAAAGTGGTTGGAAAAGGTAAATCATGTAAATGTGTTAAACCTGCACAGAATAGATCTAGCTAAACAATAATACACACATTTTCAGAGAGAATAGAAGAAAGAAGAAGAAGGAGAGAAAGAATGGAAGAATTCTCATTAACCGTTATGAACAATGAATAATTTACACATGATATACTTTGTATAACTCAATGAGTTCGAATTGAGGTGAACCAAGTCACCATAGTGGTGGTATAGAGTCATCTAGACACACACCAACAGTTACGGGAGTGAACTTCCACCTATTCTAGTCTCTCAGGCAGTTACGGGAGTGAACTGCCACCTAGTTGAGTTAACTAGTCAACTAGTCTTCAATTAACTGACTGAACACTGAGTAGTGATGAGTTAAATCAGGAAATCAAGGCTAATGCACCACATTAGTGATGATACCGAGGCAATGTCGAATTAGCATGGTGATGATCCCAATTTTGCATGGTGATGATCCCAATGCAACATCTAAACTCAACTCAACTAGTCAAATTGAAGTCTCAACTGAAAGAGAATATTCTCTAGGTGGAATATTTTCTCCTAAAATATAGGAGACTGGATAATGACTAATTATGACTAATAAACATATAAACACCTTAGGAAAAATAAATCCTAGGTGTGTGTGAAGTAACAAGTAACTCCAACACCCCCCCTGAACATCACTATGGTGGAAATAAAGATTGGGTCCCGACAACGAGGCCATGTTAGGTACCCAAGTAAAAGATACACTGA